>VZRZ01008565.1:760453-797588 GCA_013398175.1 Climacteris rufus
AAAAAAAAAAAAACCAAAAACAGCCCAACAAAAAGACAAAAAGGGAAAAGTTATAGAAAGGCTTTAAAAGTCCCTGGCTGAGTCACAGGGTTTGCCAGGTGCTGGGTGTTTGCAAACAAGGGTGAAACAATCGGGTGCCGGACATGGGCCGGATCCGGCGCTTCCTTGCGGCTCTCCCATTGTCCAGGAGAACAATCCCTGCTCCGGCCGGAGAGCAAAGGCCTCGACATGCTGGCAGCAGGGTGAGAGCCAGGCCACCAGGCTGGGCTGAGGTAGGAAACACGGGTGGCTTTCACAGCCTGCTGCCAAGGGGATGCTCATGGATACGTGCACGCGGAGCTCCACACCCCAGCATCCTCAAAACAATTAATTTCCCCAAGCACTTCAGCTACCACAGAAAGTTTCCTACATGGATCATTAACAGGACAAGAGTTTGGAAGCAGTTTTATGTCCCCATTTGCAATCAGTTCAAGAAAAGACCCTTGGAGGCAAGGGAGAATCAAAGGAGGATTTTTCTTCCTATTGGCTGGAATCAATGTTATTAACACTCAGAAGAACTTATGATAGGGAAGGAAAATATATAAACAGCCCATGGAACAATTTAAGCAGGAAAAAATTGATAAGCAGGAAAATAAATCCATACATGGCAGCCTGTGGGCCACTCCCTGATCCCTCTGAGGCCACTGCTGTGACAGCCCAGCTTGGGAACCCCAACCCTGCAATGCTCACCTGGCCTCCACTCACACCTTGCCCGGGGCATTTTCTATGTTTCTCCCTTATTTCTCCTTTGGACAGGTCTGGATCACAGAGACGGTTTGGGGACAGGGCCAGGAAGGGGTGACTGTGGTGCCTGAGCCTCCTCTCCGGCAGCAGCCAGGACACGTGGACCTTCCCCATCCCTGTGCCAGGGGAAGGGAAAGGGCCTGAATCCACCAGAGGCACATTTTGGCTAATAATGTCTAATTAAGACTTTCATTAAAACTCATCACACTCATTAGAAAAAAAAGTTAACAAGGTTTTCCTGGACATTTTCCTTGCAAAATTATTACAGAGGTTAATGGATGCCTTCACTAAGGCATAATTTAGGAAAAATCACACTTTTTTCTCTCTCTCTCCTTTTTTTTTTTTTTTTTGTGATTTCAGTGTTTCTCCTGCACAGCGTGGCCGTGGTAAAACTGGGCTGCCTGTTCCACCCAGTGGTGGAAGCCGGGAGATCGCTGCCAGGCAAAGGCAAAGCCCCTGCACCAAAGGGGAGCGAGCATCCCTCCCTCCCTCCCTCCAGCCAGCACCAGCGCTGGGATTCAGCAGGAGATGGGAAGATGGGAGAGCTGCCACTTCCCAGCACAGCCACGCCAGGGAGAGCCGCCTGGGCTGACGCAGGATGGGAGAGGGGCAGGAAACTTGATATGGTGCCAAAAAACAAATACAAAAGGAAAAAAAAAAAAAAGGGAGAAAAAAACAGGAGAGAAAGGCCCATTTTGAGTGGTTGGAGGTTTGTGGCTCAGCTAAAGCTGGAATAAAACATCCCCTGGACATCTCTGCTGCCATTCAGGGTGGAAAGCGCCTCAGCTGCTCTCATTTGGGTCAAAAGCAGCTTTTGGGATGGTTAGTGGGGTAGTGTCTCAGTGCCCAGGCCCCAGGGGCAGAGGCACAGCAATGATTGGGGAGGAGGAGATCCACACAGCTCCAGCGTGCTCACACAATGCCCACACACCCCTCTTGGGATGCTGGACAGCAGGAAAGCTTGAAATCCCAATTCCAAACCTGCAGGGAAACATTTTCCTTGGAAAAGCACCTAAATCATCGTAAGCATCAGCCACAGACCTCCCTTGCACCCAAGGTGCATCATCTGTGTGTCCGCGGGAGCAGATCAGCATGGAAAGGTTTGGGAACAAACTGGGGGACCCAGCCCTGGTTCCCAGGAAAGAGTCTGAGGAAGTGCTGCTGGGTTTTAAGCCAAATTGTTTATGTTTTATCCCCAGCCTTCGTTGCACCTGCCCCACTCTGGGATGCTGTGGGCCCCATCCCGTGCCCTGCTAAACCAAATCCAAGGGCAGGTGGAAGGGGAGAGGGGCAGGGCTCCTCTTCTTAGCTCTTTGATTTTCCTCTTCTGTTTTAAAGGAGAAAATGTTCAAAGAGAGATCACTTATAGGCCAGGTAAGCTGGAATGGTGGGGAGGTGAGAGGTGAGATCAGCACAAAGGCTGGAAAGATGATTCCCAACCATGGGGAAGTGTATGGACCAGCAGACTGAAGACAAAATTAAACATTAAACCACCCTAAAATGTAAAGAAAGGCTTTTCTGAAGCCCCTGTCAATGCCTGGTGTGCTCACCGTGCCCCAGGCATCTGGGCATGGAGCTGCAGCACCCTGGGATGAGATGGATACAGCCAAAGGCGTGGGGGAGCAGGGTCCTGTGTCCCCATGACCTCCCTTGCTGCCCTTCACCCATGGGACAAAATCAGCATCACCTTCATCACCCAAGAAAACCTCTCCTGGGTGCCCCAAAATGGTACAGGGGCACCAGGCTGGACCACGGAGGAGGGAAAAGGCAGGCAAGGACACAGCCAGAGATCAAAAACTCCCAGTTCTCAGCAAAAGCAACAATTTCATTGGGCGAACTTGACATTTTCCTTGGCTTAAGTGACAGCAAATTATTCTACTAATTACAAAATGTTCGCAATTATTTAAAAAATCACTTTCTAAATCACATGGTTTCCAATCTGCTGTGATGGATAAGTAGAGGAAATCAATAATTATCACCAGGGCTGCTCGACGGGAGGGGAGGATAACAGGGGGACCAGCATGGAGCTGCTCGCTCCTTGACATTCAAGGTCGGACGTGCCCCTCCCACTGCTCCATTCCCAAACCCATTCCTGCACACAAAAGGCAAACGGGAAGGACAAACAGAGAAAAGAGACAGAGAAACCAAAGGGATGAAGGAGACCAGGATAAACCCTCACAGAGCTTTGGCAAAGGCTGGGCAGAGCCTGGCACGTCCATGAGCAAGTGAGGAAGGAGGGGGCCACCTGGCTGGAGATGGGATAGGGGGCTGGCTGCTGTGTGGAAAGCCAAGGATGCCTGGAAGCAAGGATGCTTGATGAGCAGCCTTTGCATTGCAGACATCACAGCCTGGCTTTGCTCTTATTTCGTGGGGTTTTGTTTGATTTGCCCCCCTGCCAGTTCAAATTTCCAGCTGCTGTAGCAAACAGGCCGGCAGCAGCAGCTCGGAGGCTCCCAAACGCGCCAGGACAGGAATTTGCCAGGAGGGGAAAACTAAAAGTGAGACAAGGCTGGGAAGCAGCAGGACTGCTTTCTCACCCCTTCTTCCTGGGTTTATAAATACAACATAGGAATCCAGCACAAAGCTGGTTTAGTCCCAGACTTTCTCCTTCTCCACGCATCTGTTAGTGCCCAGCACTGGGAAGGTCGGAGAGAAAGTCAGCATGATTCCAGCAGACAAAAACACAGTGCCCAGTCCTCAGAGTCAAAAGGGATGAAAGCCAAGAGACACAACTGCCAACAATCCAGTGAGGGGCTACTTTGCCATCATCAGGTTTCAAACACCAGGAGAGAAAGGGTTTAACCACCTTCCTTGAGGAGAACAATCAAAATCCACCCAGAGTGCTCATCCAAGGTTTTCCCCGCCTCCCAGTGATCCCCACTGCTGCTTTCATTCCACCTCCTCCCCAGCAAGATGATGCATTGCCCCTGGACCATGCAAGGAAGCCATAAAGCAGGGCTGAGGGCCGGGGCAGAGCAAGATGAATGGATTTAATATCAGCCCGAGCAGAGCGTGGGCTCTGGCACCAAATGAATTATTCATTCGGGATTCAGTCAGAGCCTCCAGCTCGCACCGACCCACTGCCCCCACAGGTGCCCCAGAGGATGGGCTGGGCAGTGCACTGGGCTTTGGGGTGCAGCTCAGAGCTGTGCCAGGAACTCTGTGCCAAACCAGCTTGGGATGTGAACAAATAACGGGGCTGATCCATAAACACAATTCCCTCGCTCCCACGCCCATCCTGGCACAGTGGTGGCAACGGCCCCCATCCCTCTGACCCCAAAACGTGACAACAACCTGCTCGGGGCTCCAAGAACCCCCAGTGAAGATGACGTTGTGCCCATGCCTCCCGTGAGCCATAAGAGCCGATAAAAGCCGGGATTAATGAATCCCTGAGTGCCCCAAACTCCGCTGTCAGCAGGAACCCACCCACTCTAATGGCCCCATGATAGGCACAGCCTCTGTCCCAGGGGAGCAAGGGATGAGAGGAGCTGGGGAGCTAACCTACCCAACCCTATTTTTTTCCCCACCACGGAGAAATTAAGCCCATTTTCTCAGCCTTCAAATACTGAGGGATTTTCTTTTTTATTTTTTTTTTCCTTGGTGACAATTCCCACAGGCTTGTTAAGTGGCTCATCTCAGGCTGATGGAGGCTTGGAGCAGATGTCAGGAGTGTGTGCTTCCCAGGAGCCAGGGTGCAACCCTGGCAGCTTCCCTGTGAGGCAAACCAGGCAGGGGAATACAACGCCTTCAGAGACACAAAGTCAAAACAGAAAACCAAGAAATCATTATCTCTAAACTTTGCAATATGCCACCTCCTGCCCATCAACCAGTGGGCTTAGGTCTTTCCCTGACAGCTCCAAGGTCTATGGGGATACAAGGAGGAGCTTGATGGCCCATGAACTACCACGGAGCCAGAGTCCAACCCAAGGTCAGATTTTTACTCAAATGCAGTTAATTTTCCAAAAGTTCTGATGTTAACCCGGGATCAAACTCTTAGGAGAGGTTTTAGTGAACTTCCAGGGGATGGGGAGGGTATTAGATTTGTGTTCCTCACCAGCACTAAGCAGGGCCTTCAGACACACAGGTCTCATGCAATCCCAGCCTTTTCTCTGTCCTCCTGACATGGGAACTGGAAAATATTCACACAAGACTGGGAGAGGGGATTCACTGGAGCTCTGCTCTGAAGACAGCATCTTACCAGCACCATGGAATCACCAAACAGCACATTCCTGTCACCACAGAGTGCCTGGTGCCATTTAACACCCACTGGCCCTGCACCCACTGCGTACTCCGCTGCCTTTCAGGATCCTACATGCTGCCAGTCAATCTATAAAGGACATTTCTGCTCCCTTGGAGCTGCCAGGATCCCTAATTTTTGCCTCAAGGAGTCTGAATGCAAAGCATGCTCCCCATGCAAAGGTAAAATGCTCGCCAGGAGCTCGGCGGTTTCTCCTTGGGGATCAGCACTGAGGAGGAGTGGGAGCACAGCTGGAGACAGGCACTAGGGCACAGAAAACCCAACAAATCCCCTGTTTCCTGGGGTCTGATCTGTGTAGCTTTGATGGCATGAACACCTCACAACCCTTTTGGGGTTTGCACCAGAACAGGAAACAAAAAAGCCATGGAGATGGGTCTAACACCCACTCTCAGCAGGTCTGCTCCCATGCCTCTCATGTCCTGCTGTTCTCAATCCTCTGCCTTCCCCAAACTACAAGAACTGAGTAGGTGCATCACGCTCCTCCCAGGGGTGAGAAGCACTGAAGACCCCACCTTCCTCCAGCTGGCAGGAAGGTCAACGCCGCCAGAACCTGCAGTTTTACATTATCACTGTTCTCCTACATTTCTGGCAAAGCGACGTTACTTCCCAATTCCAGTGTTTAGCTCAAATTAGTATTTGTTTTCCCATGATGAGAAAATGTCATTCTGCCACAAAACCATGTGTGCTTTCTGTTTGTTGGTTCAATAGCAGAGGAACGTCTCGCCAGCAATGCTCGGTTTGCAAAGAGCCCTCCCTCTCTGCAGCTCCTCACAGGAATCTCCTGGTGGGAACAAACCCACCTTCAGGGTCAGACACAAAACTCATAGGAATCCACCAGCAATGCTGTTTGAGCAAAGATTCTGGTGGCTCCCTGGTTGTTGGAGCCCTGGCATGGGAAGGTGCCACCATCCCCACCTTGGCCAGGTGGGAATGAGGCTTTTCAGGGCGGAAACCTACACAAGTTCCCAGGTTTAAAACAAACCATCAAACAAGTACTCCACAGATTGAATTCCAGCTTTGCCCTTTTCACATGTCCAGAGTTACAGGTGGAGATGAAACACCGTGGGGGAGTCCCCAGGGAGCATCACAGCCAAGCCTGGTGGTACACATGTTGCTACCACCTGCACCAAAAGAGATCCCATTAGGACTTCTTCTTATCACAAGCCCCAAAACTTGCCCTAAAACACTTTGACCTTCCTCCTTCCAACCCGTTCTTGTCCTGAGGGTGCTGACCCTCTAGAAGCTATTTGGAACTGATGCAGTAGGGTTAGCACCTCATGCAAAAAGCCCTCTCCTCTTCCCTCCTTCCAAGCAGCATGCAAACCCAATACCTTAATTTGGGAGAGGAGAAAGAAAGGGCAGCCAACAGAAAAAAAATAACCCTCCAATGGTATTTGGGAAATATTCATCAGAAGGGCGGAAGGAGATGAAAAGCAGCGAGCACTATTTCCATATTTATAACCCCACACTGCAGGACTCCAGCAGGCAGCAGCATGCTGGCAGCATGGCTGGGGGAACCCAAAAACCCACACAACAATTGCAATTAACACCGAGAACCAGAGCAGCCCCGCCGCAGCCGGGCCCGCCGGCCGGTGCCCAGCTCTGCCGGGGAGATAACGAGGCAGACGAAAGAGCTGGGCTGGCAGGTGTGGCACTCTGCAGGCACCATGTCACAGAGGTGGCTGCCAGGACAGCGGTGGCACTGCCACCCGCACCCTCACCACGCTGCTCCCCAAGTCTGGCCGCTGACCAGAGCACAACAAAAAGCCACAGGTCGACCACTGCTCCCAAATTCCTGCACAGTCGCTGGAGCAACATCAGGGGAGGTACTGCCCGCTGCACAAACCGGTTTGTTTGGGAGCAAACATTTTGTCTGAAAAGCAACAGCAAGGGCTCGCTGCCCAAATCCAAGCTTACCTTTGCAAGCCACGTTGTTCTCCGGCTCATAGCCAGCCTTGCAGGTGCAGCGGCCGATGGGCACCATCCACTCCCCGTCGCCGTTGCAGTACAGCTTGATGGGCACGTCCACCTCCTCGGCGTTGGGGATGCAGGTGCCACGGGCCGTCACCAGCGAGGTGCTCTCCGCGCCCGTCATCGTCTCCGGGAAGATGGCAAAGTTCTGCACCACGCTGGGGCACTTCTTGAAGAAGACCCTGACAGACAGCAGAGACATGCAAGCCCCGTAGTCCTGGAAAGCCAGGTAAAAGCCGTTGCGGGTCAGGGGCCCAAAACTTCTCACTTCTGTGTTCACCTTCATCAGCCGGCCCCCAAAGTCCACCTGGGAGAAGCTCTCGTCAGCAGCGATGGTGTCCACTTTGAGGTAGGGTGCCTCTGTCCAGAAGGCCGACTTCTTGGTGGCAATGACAGAGTCTGTCTCGTAGTAGTAGAGGTTGAAGGTCTCCTTGCAGGAGCCGGGCACGTTGGGGAGGCTGCTGCAGTCCCGCACGGTGAAGCGCATCTCCGTGTAGATGCGGTGAGCCCCGCGCCGGTTGATGAACGTGGTGAGAAGCCAGTTGTTCTGGTTGGGCTCGAAGACGTTGCACACCTGGTACGTACGGATGGTGTTGAGGTTCTCGTCGTAGCCACTGACCTCTTCCCACTGCAGAAAGGAGCGGGGAGAAGTGAGGAGAAGGAGAAGGAGAAGGAGAAGAGGGACTGGCGATGGTCGCTCACCCTGCACGGAGCAAACAGTCCCGAAGCTCCCAAGGGGACTAGGAATGTGATGCTGATGCAGAAACACCAACCAGGCCAACGCTAGAAGAAATCCTCACCCTCTTGCCCCTCCATGCCTCTCCCCATTGCTCCCAATCAATGCTAAAACATCTTTTCCACATGGGCAACTGCTTTAGCTGCCCTGAGAAGAGGTAAAAATGGGAAGAAAGATGGCCCAGGCACCTGGAGGCAGGAGGGAAGGCAGCACACGAGGCCACAGCTTCATTAAAGCCCGAGCCAGCACACGGGCTGGAGAGCGAGCCTGACCCCAAGCTCCCGGCACAACGGGATCATTTCCCCCGGCAAAGAAAACCAACTAAATAAAACATTACTGCTGTGGAGAGAGGGAATATAGATTCGCAATTCGATTTATAGAAGGGCATTAATATAATCCAGGCTACAATTTCAATTAAGGGACAGCGGCAAACTGTGAATAGTCTATGATGGCATTAGAGTCCTACAGACAGATTTACAACCTCATAATCCATTCATTTTAACTAATCCATGTTTACAGTCTCCTCATAACAGCATTATTCATATGGCAATCTTTAAGCAGCTCCCTCAGTATCAGGGATAATTTCCAGGAGCAATGCTGCAGCAGCTCTCACGCCTGTGTTTACATGGGACATGATGGGTAATGCCACCCTGCCCTGTCACACTGAGTCCTGACGAGCTGATACACCATGGCCAACCCTGAAGCCTCACAGACTTTTCCCTCTTCCCTTTTCCATTGAGCAATCACATTTCTCAACTCATCCCCAAGCTTCCCTCCTGTAAACCACAGCCTTGATGAATAAAACACTTGAAGAATAAAAACACAGGCTTTTATTCTGTTTTCAAAGCAGGGTCCTCCACACTCTGCCAACAAGCACAGCAGAACATTCACTCCCAGGTCCACCTACTCAGCCTTGCTACGCTTAAGCCAAGATCAGAGCTCAAGGTTGCACACTGTTGTTAAGCCATGGTTACCAAAACAGCAATAAAGCCTTCTGCATCCAGCTGAGGCTCTTCCTTCTCATCCCATGCTGTGACAGCGCTGCAAAACCTCCTCTCCCCTGTGAACAAGGCCTGGGGATTCAGTGCCCCTTCATTATCAGACACCTTTCCAGAGCAGAAGCTGCAGAGTCCTCCCTGACCAAGGGGGTTGGCATTGTTTGCTGTTCCCACACAGGCTTTGCATTGCAGTCCTGTCTCCAATTAAGGCCAGACAACGAGCTCTCCTCCAGCATTAACACCAGTCCCATGGCTCTGCTGTCTTTGCTGAGGGAATCCTCCTCCTCTATCCTCCCAAACCTCAGAGCCTCAAAACTCAGAGCCAAAACCTGCCAGCAGACCCTGCTGCACTTCAGGATTTCCTGCATTTAGGAGCAACACTAAATGCCCCTTGGAAAAGAGCCAGATCCTGACACTGCCTTGTGCATCCCTTGGGTTGAGCACTCCTGTTACCAGGCTCTGGGAGCAGCAGGTCCCCGTGGCTGGAAGGACCCACAGTGCCAGCAGCTGCTGCCACCAATGCTCTAACAGCGACAAATGCATCATTTTGATGAGATGCTACTAAATAATTCACAGGGAGCTGGGGATTAAGTCAATGTTGTTCTCTGTCTCCACCAAGATTTAAAGCACGTCCGTCAGGGAGAGCAGAAGGAGAGCCCACATCCTGCCACAGCCCGTCCCTGGGGACCACAGCCCCTGCAGCCTGGCTGGCATCAGGCCCCAGCACGAGCATCAGCAGCCCCTCAGGCCCCGGGGCAGCCCTGTGAGCTGGGGTGAACAGCCCCTCTGGGAGCTCAGCACGCTACGGAGAGATGCCACCACCCAAAGGGACCCAAAGCCTGCACAGAGCCCATGCCAATGGCAACCTCAGGGTCAGGAGGGGTGGCTCATCAAATTCCTGTGCCTCCAGCCCCAAGAGAGATGAGAGGAGTCCAGGAGAAGGAGCTGATGCCCAGCAGCAGCCAGGAGCCTCTCTCCCTGTCAGGAATAGTGTGACCAGCAGGAGCAGGGCAGTGACCGTCCCTGTGCTGGGCACTGCTGAGGCACCTCCAGTCCTGGGGGCAGTTTTGGGCCCCTCACAACCAGGACATTGAGGGGCTGGAGCGTGTCCAGGGAAGGGAACGGGGCTGGGGAAGGGTTGGAGCACCAGGAGCAGCTGAGGGAGCTGGGGGGCTCAGCCTGGAGCAAAGGAGGCTCAGGGGGCCCTGCTGGCTCTGCACAGCTCCTGCCAGGAGGGGCAGCCAGGGGGGTCGGGCTCTGCTTCCAGGGAACAGGGACAGGACAAGGGGAAACAGCCTCAAGCTCTGCAACAGGAGGTTTAGATTGGATATGAGGGAAAATTCCTTCCCCAAAAGTCACAGCTGCCCAGGGGAGTGGTGGAGTTCCTACCCCTGGGGGGATTTAAAAGCTGTGTGGATGTGGCACTTGGGGACAGGGGTCAGTGGTGGCCTTGGCAGCGCTGGGTTAATGGTTGGACTTGATGGTCTGAGAGGGTTTTTCCAACCTAAAAGATTCTGTGATTCTATGATTTTAAATAAAAGACTAGACACTTTAAATACTTTGCCAGAGATCTCATACACAGTCCTGTAAAGGAGAAGCCTCACCAGCACTCTCAGAGAGCTGGATGGCTGCAGGGATGTACAGAAGGATGCAGGGATGCACACAGTGGGATGCAGGACTGGGGGCTGGGGAGGGGCTTCACTTTCCTCCTCTGCAGAGGGTGAGACCACTGTGCCTTGCAACAGAAGCTCCCTGCCTGCCTTGCACAGGCTTTCAGTGACAGCAGCTGCAGGCAGCTATTTATATCCTGTCTCCATCACCTGCACGTGCCCCTCCTGCAATTTTCCAGCAATTTATCTGGGCCCAGAATTTTTCCAAAGCAATTCAGTAGCAAAATGCCCCAATTCAAGGGGCTCTGACATGCCTGGAGTGGATTTCGTGCCCATTGCAGCTGTGTCCCAGCTTCGGTGATGGTGTGCAAACTCATTTCTTTTGACGACTTGGCCAAGCCAGTGACACCCTAACAAAGATGCAGCTGGCATGCTTTCCCCTCCAGTGTCACACCCTGGAGTCCCCAGGGACGGGCCCTGCTGCTGCACCCAGCCTGCCTGTCCCACCGTGGGGCCCATCCATCAGCTCACATCGCCTCCCACCCGCAGCTCCATCTCTCACTTTTTCTGCCAGGAGAATGTGAGTCAGGTTATTTTATGCTTCCATTCCTCAAAGGCTCATATTATATAAAAAAGATGTTTTAAGTGCCTCAGGGTGTTTGGTTCCTCATTACTTCATAAAAGTGACATTAATAGCCAAGGAAGAGCACTGCCGAGTGCAATTATGGATGATGTTCCAGGTATGAAAGCTGTTTGGAGCCTGCTAATGTTTCCTAATTACAAGCCTTTGGCACAGGGACAGGGAAGGCATGAGCAGGGGGATGGAGAGTGGGGATGGGGCTGAACCCCATCGCCAGGAAGGAGGACAGAAAGGAGAAGAAGAGCATGGAGATGGAGAAAAGCTCCATCTACACCAAGGCCCCAGGCCTGGCTGAGGGAAGGGATGCCCAGCCTGGATCAGCCGTGCAGCTCAGCACAGCAACACCCTGGCCACCCGACACCAGCCCTGTGGGGCACCACTGCTCCCACTGTGACTTCCCTGCATTCCCACCAGCATTCTGCCTCCATAAATAGTGGGGTGAAAAGCCTGAACTCCCCCAGGTCACATAAGATCAGCTGGACAAGTGGAACTTACCCCTGAAGGTGGGTTGGCAGTCCAGCCCAGCTCGGCCGTCGCCGTCCGCGTATCCATCAAAGTCTCTGAGGAAACAGAAGAAAAGGAAAGCAAACCAGTTATTCCCTAAGTTTTTCATTACATTATGAGCACAGAGATGTAGGAAAACACTCAGTTGCTTGCCTGGAGCATGCACCTGACCCTTGGAGAGCTCAGCAATCAACAGCAGCTGTCCTAACACACCTAAAGGATCAGAGCAGCCTTGCTCTAGAGCAAACAGTGTAGGACAAGACTTTGCAAAGACTCATGGCCCAAACTCAGCCCACACTGCCAGCTCTGACCCTTCCATGCCCAGGAAAGGAAAACACTATTACCAACACAAAAAAAAAAAACTAAAAATCAGAGGATGTTGTATTTCACAGTGTCACACCATTCCCTATGTTCAGACTTAAAAAAAAACCAAACCAACAAAACACAACAAGAATAATAGTGAGAGCAACACCATAAAGAAACAGATGGGGAAAACCCTCCAGGTTTTATTTATTTGTTTGCAGCAAGCAGACATGCAGATTAATTGCCTCGATTCCTGTGTCCCGACCAAACAGGAGGAGATGTGCCGCTGGCAGCTGGCAGAGCCGAGCATCCCCCATCCCTCCCCTTTCCTGCGTGGTCCCAGGTACTCACAGCAGTGCCAGGAAAACGGGTGCGACCAGAGAAATAAAGGTCAGGAAATAAAAATCAGCCCAGGAATCTGTGCTGCCGCCGGGCTGCTGCTTTTAATCTCTCCGCGCCTGCTCCAGCAATCACAAGCGGGAAACGAGAGTCCCATTAATCTTCCAACCCCTCCCTTTGCCGGCCGCTCCGGGATGGGAAGCTGCAGAAGCGTGACCAGGAACTCCCCACCCTGACCAGAGGGATAAAGGCTCCCGGAATCCCTCCCAGGGCTGAGCGTGGCCCCGGGGCAGGGACAGCAGCGATGGAGTGAAAAGGGGCTGGGAGCTGGCACAGCTTCCCCAGCCCAAACCAGCCCCAGGATGCTGCAGTGGCACTGCCGGGGGGGTTCAAAGCCCAGAGCCCCCCTGGTTTGCCTGGGCCAGGCTGCTCCTGCTCACAGTGCCCTCGGAGAGGAGACCTTTCGCTCCCACTCTGTCTGGGAAACAAAGAAGCGTGGCGACCTTCATGCTGTCACACGTCACTTCAGACAGTTTCAGTCATCTTCCATGTGGCAAAAGGCAGCTAAAAACCAGGTATCCCAGCTGCAACCCCTCTCCAGCCTTGAATCATGGAATCTCGGTGTGGTTTGGGTTGGAAGAGACCTTAAAGTTCATCTCATTCCAACCTCCTGCCCTGGGCAGGGACACCTTCCACTCTCCCAGTTGTTCCAAGTCCCATCCAACCCGGCCTTGGACACTTCCAGGGCTGGGGCAGCCACAGCTTCTCTGGGCACCCTGTGCCAGGGCCTCCCCACCCTCACAGGGCAATTGCTTCCCTATATCCCATATAACCCTGCCCTCTGGCAGTGGAAAGCCATTCTCCCTTGTTCTGTCACTTCATGCCCTTGTCAAAATGGGGCCAGACCTCCAGTAAATTTCTGCTCTCACCACCCTTCACCTTCCCATCACCTCCAAGCCTTTCTTTCCTTCCAAACAGCCCAGCCTCTAATTAAGCAGCCATTAATCCTCCCAACAGCCCTTCAAATGAGCAGGTAGATGTGTACATGGATGTGGAGGTGGAAGCAACAGGCCACGCAAACATCTGCCAGTACCCCTGCCAGTGGGCTACACAGGGAGGGATACTCTGAGAGCCCCTGAAACACTTGGAGTTCTCCCCCAAAGCAAATGGGGTGTCCTTGTGCCAGGCAGGGGAAACTGAGGCAGTGGAGAACAGGGAAACACAGGGAGCATGGCCAGGCTGGGACCTGAGCTGGCTCATCCACCCTTGTGATAAATAAGGACACGTTACAGGAAGGGCACTTCTTCCAAGGGTTTATTCAGAAAGGCTTTTCACTCCATCATCTCCCTTCCTGTTCCATGCTCTTACAGCTTCCTTCCCCGGGGTTTGGCAGAGGAATGTACTTTTGATAAAGAACAGCTGCCCTGTGGGACAGCAGCACGCGAGGACCAGCTCTGCTCCGAGGTGACACTCACCAGGACCCCTCCCAAAACCTCACCCCTTTCCTCTCTTGTTCCTCCCCTAAGGCTCCGTGTTCTGGAAGGAAAGCAGAAAGGCACAGCAGCAATGCTGAAGCAGGAGACTTCAAAATAACTAAATAAATAGAGAAATGAATTAACAATAAATGAATAAATAGAAAAGAACCACAGAGAAGCTTTCACTTTGGATGTTCTGGAGTCCTAAGGGGATTCTGTGGTCTGTGGCCAGGGAGGTCACAGTCATGAAGTTTCCATCACAGATGCAGAGCTTGTGTTGCAAAAAGTGGAATATATAAAAGATTCCTTAAGAAAGGATGTTCTTTGAATTTGATCTTTGTGACTTTCAAGCATAATCAACAAGAAGAGAGATTTAATCTGTGAAACAGCAGCTCACAAGCTCTGAGTGATGTCCAGGTGTTGGAAGGACAAATCACTTCTCAGTAAAATTGCCTTGTTCAGGCTTAGGGCTCCACGTGTTTCAGTGATCTCAGTCCCAGGGCGAGGTTAACAAAGCTTGGGAAGAAGGATGTGCCACTGACGGTGGGCACAGAAAATGCAGAATTTATGGGCCACAGGGACATCTGGCAGAACCCCCAAGAGAAGGAAGAAACTAATAAAGCCAACACAGCAATTGTGCTGAAATCAGCTCTGATGGGTAAAAGGTGATTCCAGCAGGGGCAGATCACAACCACTGACTCACAGACCCAAGAAACCACTGACCCAAAAGAAGAGAAAGACTGAGCACATGGACTAACCAGCATGAGAAATGAGAGATTCATTAACCAACAGAAGATAAATAGTAATTCATAAGAGAACGGTGTAGACAATAAATGCTAATTCTTTTGATTGTTAAAATGTATAAATAGTAAAAAGTTTTTATAGTTGGGCTACTTGGACACTACCAAGCACATTGCACACCAGAAAATGACTCTGATTTTTGTGGACAACACTTGCACTTCCACAGCTCCATGTTTCCAAAGCAATTTGCAAAGCAAGGAAAAAAAGGGTTGAGTGCCTGAGCCTCTACAGAGGACACTGCCATAGACAAGAAGATACATAACCTGACAAAATGGTTAATTTGGGAAGTTTTTGTTAAATAAAATAAGATGGTTGGAAAAAACAAAATGTTTCAATCCCCCCTCTGCTGCTGAGGTCATCCAACCCTGTGATTGCAGAGGCACTGGCACCAGAAGGACTCGGCTCAGCAACTTCCCATTGACCTCTCCCATTTCCTCTTGGAGGAAATCTTGGATTTTACTTCATTTTCTGGCATGTAAAAGTGACACTGTGCCCTTGGTGGGACATTCATGGCCAGGCTGCTCGGGGCTAAGGCTGCTGAGCACACTCCTGCAGCAGGAGAGGGTTTGCAGATCCCAAGTTCTTGCAGAGAAATGGGGGACAAGACAGAGATACCAGCACCCACATCTGCAAAATACCACTAAGGGACATAAGGATCACCCCCCAACCACCCATCTTGGGAGCAGGCAAAGGAGGGACAAGAAGGGAATGCTGCTAACGAGGCATTAGTGCAGATCAGCGCTGAGCATCCTTAATGAGTGGGGAAGCCACATGGACACCTCGCACCTCTCCTCCCACCTGCCTCACCCTTCTGTGAGCACCAGTCCTCGTTAATTGGCACAGGGTATTAACTAACCCCCAGGGGTCCATCCTCTCTCTCTCTGTGCCTCCAACACCCAGCACGGCATCCTTGGCCACGTCGGGTGAACCCTGTCAGCTGTCACCTGTGTCAGCCAGTCCCAGCGGGCCAGCAGGCCAGCTCTGCGCCCAGGATGCTGCCAGCACCTCACCTGCCCCAGGCACTGCTCCTCCAGCAGCTCCTTCCACACCTGCCCTCCTGCTGCAGGCACGGCAGGGGATGCTCTGGGAGAAGTGTCCGGGTCCTGGGGCCAGGCTCTGACAGCCAGAGCCCTCATTAGGGCGAGAGGAGCTCTGCCACCGAGAGCTGAGCTCTCTTGGAGTGAAGAATCTTCAGCTGTATACAGTAGATTTTCTTTAATGGACACATTACTTTAAACTAAGCCTTCGCCATCTGTTCCAGTCCCTAATTATCAATACAAAAACAAACGTCTACTCACAATTACACTCGTAACAAGTAAAGATGCCAGCAATTAGAATGCACCAGCTTCCCTGCGCCGAGCAGCGCATCCATCTGGGATGGCACTCTGCGATCCAGGCTGGGAGGACTCGCTGCTGTCCCAGGCTCCCCACACCCTCCTGGGCAAACCTGGCCAGAGATGATGCCTGAGGCGGGATAAGCTGCGCCTCAGAGTGAAGGATGGGCTGGCGTAGTTCCAACAGCACAGAAAAAACAAGTTATTCCGGCAAGAATAGCCCTCATCTCACACCAGCTGAGGCCGCCTTGCCAACCACCCTTCCCGACAGGATTGAAGCCTCTTCCAGAAAACCTTTCTGAACTGTCCAAAATGAAGCAGAAGTTATTTCTCAAAATTCCCATCCTGAAGCCCGTTATTTCAGACCTCCCAGGGCAGCGGGCTCACACCAGCTGTGCCATGAGAGGGTGTGCCTGACTGAGGGCAGAGACACACAAGGCAAGGAGGCCAACCCAAACCAACCCATCACGTTTTGACGCTGTCATCCACAAAGAAAGAGATACAACAACAAATTTTCTGCTCAGGGAGGCCACAAAGACACTTGTACGAGTGCATCACTCAAAAACTGCCTCGGGTCTCTCTCCTGAAGCAAGGAACAGCAGCTCTCTCACTCCTGCAAGAAGATAACGGCAGGAACCAGCCTAAGGCACTCGAAAGCAAATGCTTGGGCATATGCAGAGAGATACGCAGGCATGTCTTAGACAACCAAGAGGAAAAAGATAGAAATTAAGCAAAATAAGGAGAGAGGAGGCTTGATAACAACAGATGGGGAGAGGGAGATTTGGAAAGGATGCCAGCTGCTGGAAATAAGCCCCCCGAGATGCGTGAGGAGCAGAGAGGTGGGTGCTGATAGCTGAGCCTTGGGAGGGAGGGGAGACGGGAGGGCAGCGGAGCCAGGGGCAGGGCAGGGCACACAGGGCTCGGGTCCGGGGGGCAGAGGATGCTCCTCAGGTGGGATCTGCAGAGGCTCATCCTGACACCTCAGCAAGTGTCAATGGGGTCAGCACACGGTCCAGCCCCAGAGCATGTCCCTGGGCAGCCCCACGGCATCATCTTATGGAAGGGAACAATAGCAAGAGTTCTTTTCCATAAGGAAAGCACCATATTTTCCCCTCTATTTCATGCCCATAAATGCCAAGCTTGCTTCCTACCTCTTCCTTCTCTTCTGAGAGCTTCAGCAAAATCAGCCCAAGGCAAACGCACAGCTTGGGAAGCTTCTGTCCAAGTTTGGTGACATTACCAGAGAAAGGGAATGACAGGGGAACAGAGCCAAGACGCTTTATTCCAAAGCCTAGTGCTAAATAACATTAACTGCTATGGTATCACAAGCTCTGCCTTCCCAGGGCTGTCATGACTTCAAGCCATGTCCAGGTGGCACCATGGCTTCCATCATCACCATTCCATACTCTCGTGGTTTGCATCACACCTCTCAATGCCAATGGAAGTCCCACAGACGATAGGAGAATAATTTAGATTTAATTCTCACTGTTCTCATAGATTAATTTATCCTTTACTCCACTCTGGTGAAATCCCACCTAGAGCACTGCACCCAGCTCGGGGGTCCCCAGCACAGAAGAACATCAACCTATTGGAGGGAGTCCAGACAAGGCAAGGGAGATAATAAGAGGGATGGAGCACCTCTGCTATGAGGAAAGGTTGAGAGAATTGGGATTGCTCAGCCTGGAGAAGAGAAGGCTCCAGGGTGACCTTATACTGGTCTTTCAGTACATAAAGGGACTCCAAGAGAGCTGGAGAGGAACTGTGGACAAAGGCCTGGAATGAAGGACAAGGGGAAATGGAACACACTGAAAAGGAGTATTTCAGACTGGATATTGGGAAGAAATTCTTCCCTGTGAAGGTGCTGAGGCCCTGGCACAGGTTGCCCAGGAAAGCTGTGCCCCATCCCTGGAAGTGTCCAAAGCCAGGTTGGATGGGGCTTGGAGCACTGTGGGATAGTGGAAGGTGTCCCTGTCCATGGCAGGGGGTGGAACAACACGAGCTTTAAGGTTCCTTGCAGCCCAAACCATTCTGTGATTCCATGAAAGGGTTCAAGCACACACCAAGGACCACACTTTTAACCACAACACCCCATGGACACAGTCCAGGTTCGCCTGTGCAAGGTTTTAACATATCCTGAAATTCAGACTAAGCCAGGAAAAAGCAGAACGCAAAATCCACACGGAGCTGCTGCAGGGATTAAGGCAGTGACCTGCTGGGCACGCATCACACCCAAAAAGTCTCTTCTGCTGGAGGACTCCCCATTTGTTCCTGCTAGGAATCGTGAGGGGAGCGCTGCCGTGCCGGAGCCAGCGGCTGCGCAGCAGGAACGCTGTGGCATCTCCCAGACGGTTTAATTACAGCACTGGAGCAGCGGGAAAGGTACGAGCAGGATCAGCTTCTCCCCTTTGACCAGAGCTGCTGCTCTTCACAGCTTCCCGAGAGCACCGACTTCCCAAAGCCACTTCCAGCATCTACACGCTTTCAATCAAAAATATTACAGCAACAACTAATTACGTCCCATCATTCCCAGGGCTCTCTGCCTTTAATGGTGCATTTTGCTGCTACAGAACAACGGTGAAACTGCTCTGGAAGTGCATAACGAGCTCTCCCCATCAATCTCCCGCGGGTTCGTTATGAAGGATTACCCACCGAGTAACAAACCCAGACGGGGAGGGAGAGGATGAGCTAAACAACAACAAGGCAACACAAAATATTGCCTGCCTGTATTTTAAGGGTCTTGGGCAAACCTCTCGGGAGAGAGGAGCAGCCGAGCCTGCTCTGCAAAGACATCCTGGACGCAGCCAGCACGAGGAGATCTGTGGTGGCCAAAACACCCGTCACTTCCAGTTGGGAAGGGAAGGAATTCATATATATCAGGCGAGGACAAGCACGCTGTGTCAATTTGTGACGGGATGCATTAAGCTGTGGCTGCACAGCACAGTCCCGGCCTCCTCCGGGATCCCCCGTCAATGCCATGGATTTCAGCGCGCAATGAAGATGCATCGCAGCAGGGCGGGCGATAACTTAATGAAGCTCAGATTTGGGGGTGTTTGCTCAGCAACTACAGAACAACTTTAGCAATAAAGCACTGCCTGCTGCGGCCGCGGGGTGAAACGCTCTAATTACAAGCGGCAAGCACTCCCCACATCAGGACAGGCTAAATTGAAATACGCTGGTTGATGTGCCTGAAAGCACCCAACCAAATACCTGCTTCCCTTTCTGTTCACACACATGCGTGGCAAGAGTAAAACCAAACCCAAACCCCAGCCTAAAAAAGGTCAGGAGGGGATGCAGAGCCAGGACCACAAGGACCAAGCCCTGTTTACCACACTCACTCCACCTCCAGCCCCAGCAGCTCCCCTTGGTTTCCAGGCTCCGAAGGGACTTGACCCAGCGTGGGTACGTGATGTTGGACAAGCTCAGACGAAGCCATACAATCCATTTATCATAATCCTACCGAGGAGAGAGACAGTAAATCAAAGAGACAACCCGCCTGCAAATAAATTACTGAGGGGAGGGAGAGAGGGAGAGGAGTAGAGAGGAAAAGAGAGAGAACTGCAGAGGGAGAGATAAGAGAAAGGGAAGGAAATGACAGAGAATTACCCAAAAATGCAGGCATCACAGGAAAAAAACACAAACAAAAGGGATCAAATCAAATGGAAAGATAAGAGAGAAAAGATAGGGCTTTCAATACCTTTTGTCTTCCAATTTGCAAACCTATTTTAGAAAATTTGGAAACAAGTTTTCAAAGATCAGGAGCTCATGTGCTCCTGTCATGACAGAATCAATTGCTGATATCACACTTTTTGTAATTGCACACAGGCCCTGGATACCCAAAATCCACACACACCATACGCACAGACCACCATCCATTCATCATCATTTACAGTTTGGCAACTCAAAGTCAAGCAGCACCAAGGGCTGAGAGAGCACTTTAATGAGCACTCTGGCCCCCCAGGACAGACCCAGCCATGTCAAGGGCCCATCCAGGACAGGTAGATAACATGGTTGTCTTTCAGGAGAACATTTTCCAGAACAATGTCACTATGCATTTAAATCCCCATGCCTGCTTTCTCGAGGCTGGGTTGCCAGCAGAGCTCTCTGAACGCCGCAGCCTGCCCCAGAAATCACCATATGTCAGGCTTGGCACTCACTCCTTTCATCCTCCACAAGATGTGGAAGAGGAACTCAGCCAGCCAGGGATGGGCAGAGGCTTCCCCAGACACCTTAACCTCCACAAAGCTTCATGAGGCTGCCCAGGAGAAGGTCCAGCTAAGCAGTGAGAGGAGGTCTGGTTTGAAGGAAGGATCACTTAGGTTGGGAAGAGCACTTGTCTGCTCTTCAGCATCCATGAGATGATCCCTCAGGAGCACAGGGCAAAGCAGATGAAGGCTGAAGGTCGGGTGCCTGAGGATAGTCCATCCCTTGTCCATGTAGTCAGGTGGTTTCAGCACAGGCTGGGCACAGCAGCCTCACATCACTGGACTCCTTGGGTGGAGACCAGCTGGCCTGGACATCCAACTCACCAGCCAAGAGAGAGAGGAGGATCCAGAACCCCAACCCATTATACATCCCAGAAGAACAGTCTTAAGGGTAATCCAAACATTACTGGGTAATGATGTCAACAACTTCCTATTTTCTGCTGCTTTTCCATAGCTCACTCCTTGGTCAACATCCAGGTACCCACACTGGCTGCTCATGGTGTGCTCCAGCCAGGTTCAATGGAAACAAGTGAGCTCACCCACGAGAAGGACATTCTGCCAGGGGCTCCTCTCTTGTGAAAAGGGAACTTGATCTTCATCACACTGTCAGAAAGCAGGGAACTCCAAAAAGAGGTATAAAATAATAAATAAGAGCAGCGTTTGAGGTTTTGCATACAAGGGCCATTGAAGCCTAATGAGTTCCGTGGAAGTGGGCTCCTTATCAGCTGGGATTCCCTTGGAAATGAGAGCCTCTAAATACAGAATTAGCCGCCTGAGAGGACAGAGCTGCCATAAACATCAATAGCATCTGCAATTACACGTGCTGGGATGAATTAAAAGGACACACAGTCTTCATGCCTGCATCCATGGGACCCATGGGACGGCAGGGGATATCCCCAGCAGCAAGCTCACACATGTCTTACAGGAGCGTTGTGCTTGGCTACAAATGCCAAGTGCTGGAGGACAGTGGGTGCACTAAGCTGTGCTGAATTCATGTGCCAGACCTGTCCCCCCCTTTCCCCTCAGCTCTCCTTCCATGCCGGATTTATTTTGCCTTACTCCAGGGTAGCACCGCCTATGAGGAAAACTCTAAAAATCAAAACATTTATCCTGCGTTTCCCTACACGCCATCGCTTCTTTAGAGATTCAGGATGAGTCACTGTCTTGGACCACGCTCTGCAGAAAAGCTTCGCGCTCGCTACAAAAACAGGCGTCTCGTGGAGCCCTAAATCTGAAATGCCAGCCCTGCTGTCAGAGAGCCCTCGTGCCCAGAGATGCACCTGGCACCGGCCAGCTCCTATTTACTAGATCTTATTTTAAAATGTCAGAGGGATTCTGCCTGAGCCACAAACATGACAGGCTGCTCAGAGCAAGCACCGCCAGGGGACTCGAGCTTAGTCCAGGCACAACTGCTCCCAGTGCAGCCCAGGGCTTGGTGCTTCCCCCAGACACCAACATTTGGGGGAAAAGCCTCACTTTTCACCCCGGCACGGAACAGCTGCAGCCACATCAATCCTCTAGTTCTTAACGCAGCATGTGACACTTACTAAAGCCTTCTAGTGGGCCAGACAAAAATTTTATGAGTAACTAAAAACTAAAAAACAGCATTTCTGATCCACCCATGCACCAGGGATCTCGGGGGGAGAAGAGGGAAGGCAGCGGGGCGAGAGTGGAGTCACACCAGGATGCTCCGGCTGCTGCTGGGGATGACGAGCGCCTCGGCAGCTGCGGGAGGAGGTGGAAATATTGAACCTCAAACAGAGCAAACTGCAGAAGCTCCCGCACCACCCCCAGCCCGGCGCCGGCCGCTGTGCCGAGCAGCACCGCTCCGGCTCCGGCACCATATGGAGGGAGGCAGCTCGCGAGTGCAAGCGCGGCACGGAGCGCAAGAGGCACAGGGAAATAAATCTGTGCCAGAGCTGCGGCGTGCGGGGCTGCCGGCAGCACGGGGACACGGAGGGGATGGGGGAAGGCACTGCCTGCATCTCCCGGGGATGCTGTGGTGGAGAGCCCCGTCACCCGCCCAGTCCTCCCCACCCGCACACAAGGGGAAAGGGAGGTGCCAAAGCCAACAAGTCCATTGGAAAGGGCAGAGCACCCCACCAGCAGACCCTGCTGGGTTTTTGCTCTGGCTCCACATCCAAATGCTGCTCCCCAAAATGCCCTGGAAACTCATCCTGGGCTCTCCCAGCTTTGCCTTTTTTTTTTTCTCTTCTCCACTTCTGTAACTATCTTGCATCCTATCCAAAAAACTTTCCTATCAGTCTGAGCCATCTTTAGGTACACACACATAGCTGGTCTGGTGAGTAAATAACAACATGTGTTTGCCAAGATTTCCAAACACCCATCCACACAAGGTGCCAGCTCCAGTGGGTCAGTGGGGCTGGGTTAAATCCTTGCCCAAATTCACCACCAGCTACCAATGACTGCAATCACCCCCTTGGAAGATGCTCTTAACCAACAGGGGCTTCAGGACCCTTCGTTATAAGCTCTTAATGCATCATCTAAAAGGTGCCAGAAGCAGTGGGCAAACTGCTGCCTGCCTCCCCCAGCTCCTGCCAGCACAGAGGCAGCGCCAGGGATCCCCCCACGCCACGAGCCTCTTCTGTGAGAAGGGAGGATACACGAGTACTGCTCTAATTCAACCTTCAACCACAAGACTTTGCTCAGGGCCGTTCTTAGGCCGAGCTTTTCCTGCAAGCTGCAGCACCCGGCGGAGCTGCTGTGCCGCCACGGCTCCCACGGGCCCTGGGGGTGAGGAAGAGGAGGATGCTGGCAGGAGGTGCCGCTTGGCAGCCGGCCTGCCTGGCACACCCCTGCCTCCAGCCCCGGCGCCTGCGCGAGCTGGGAAAAGGCTCCAGCATGAGGACGGCCATCTGCGAGCCGGGAGCCGCGCCAAGGCGGGTTCAGGGATTGTTCTTCCCCCTCCTCGCCAGGACAGTCTCCTTCCCAAATGCTGACTTTACACACACCAAAAAACTTCAGTACAGTTGCAAGGAGGTAACCAAGAAGTCCCCCAGTCAGCCAGGCTGGTCACTGGCCAGGCCCCAGAAGTGCCTGCGATCCATCGCAGGCGAGGGATGGTCCCTTCAGGACCGGCACAGCTCCATTTCATGCAACGCCAGCTCTGCTCATTTTTAAAGCATTGCTGGTTGATGATAAAGTTCCCCTCAAGCTCATCTCCATACCCACCTCTTCTCCTGATGACGGTGACCCATCCTCCCTGATTGTGGTTTCCTTACTGAAATAAATCACTTTAAGTGCACATTGTGCTCTGGGTCTCATTACTGTTCATCATCTTCTGCGTAACAGAGCTGTCACATCCTCGCAAACTCTGTCACCTGGGTGACACAGGAGCCATTTGGGGGGGCAGGCAGGTGGGATGAAAGCATCCACGGCTTGACAGGGTACCAGGAGCTTCCCATTCCTCTCCTCTGAAGCTTTTGGATGGTGGGCTCACACCCCTCATAGCACAGAAGCTCAGGAGAACAAAGGCAAGAAGCGTGCAAGATGGGATTGGTGCACCAAGGACCCAGAAGGATGGCAGGAAGGGTGGCAGATGCACTGTGATGGCCAAGAGGGTCTTCCTTCAGCAAGTTATGTCCCTGCCAGAAAACCTCCTCCAGAAGAGGAGGAAGAACCTCTTCTCCCCCAGTTTAGAGTAAAAACACCTAAAGGAGGGCAGGAGGAAAAGCCAGGCACAGGGGCAGCAAGATGGTCACCAGTCCTTCTCCAGGTGCATCCTAGGCTGGCACCACGCTGAACTCCTCATCACAGACGGGTGCTTCCATCTCCATGAGGTTGCTCCAGATTAATCCCAAACAGATCAGGTTGTGCTGCACACAGTAAATTTAAAGCTCTGTGCCAAAACCCACAAGGACCCATCAGGCAACAGAAACACAAAGGTACCGTTTGCCTGTCACATCACTTTTGAAAGGCAAACAGTCAGAAAGCAAGAAAGAGAGTGATTAAGGCTGCTGCTAATCTCGGAGTGTTCACAAAGACGGGTCTGTTGGGTTTTTATCAAGGACAGAGTGTAAGTACCACTGGCCTCCAGATGGCCAGGGGTCCTGTGAGGGGCTGGGACCTGCCTGGAATGAAAGGCCAATTCAGACAGCAAGGAAGGAGCTGCTCATCCATAGCCATGCAGCCAACTCCCGCATCCCTGTGCATCAGCACAGCTCCCTTGGAAAAGGAGCTGTTTCCTGGCCTGGTATTCGGGAGAGTGCACAGGTTTGGGTTTCCCACCAAGTACACAAGACCTACATAAATCCTGGAGCATGGCTGTGGAGAAGACACACTGCTCCCACGCATTTCATTAGGTCACCACTCACACTTGCCTAAAACCCTCCATCGCACCCACCCCATCACACCTTCACAGGAAAACAGCGCTCGCTGCTCCAGTGACCACGGCAGGAGAAGACCCCCAGAAATGTACGGAGAGGAAAAACCCCGCAGAAGCAGGAGAAAATCCCCAGAAACATAAGTAGGAGGAAAACCCTGGAGATGCAGGAGAAGATCCCCAGAGATGTAAGTAGGAGAAAAACCCCGCAGATGCAGACGACCCCCAGAGACACAGGAGAAGACCCACAGACAGGTCATCCATCACAGCCAGTACAGATTCCCCAGGTGGTCCCAGAGGCTTTGCTCGGCTCTCCCAGCATCCCAGCCCACCATCCCAACCATCCTGCTGCAGCCTGGAGCCCCCCGTGCCCCCTCCTCGCCCAGGGCACTCGCACACATGTTCGCACACTCCGGCACGGAGCAGGAGGGGAAGCCGGGCTGCAGGAATAACACAGGCACACAAACAAAAGAGCACAAGCCATTAATCTGGGTGAACCAGAGGAAATGAAATCATTATGTCTGCAGCTACAACATCCCGAGGAACAAATTTCCTGCCTGGATAATAAATGGATTCTTTTGTTTCACATTGGCCCCAGCCACGTGACTCTCTTGGCCTATTCCTCATCCAAAACATCTTGCTGTATAAATACCCAGACGGGTTCAAATTTCAGCTGCTAAAAATATGTTTTAATTATAATAATATATAATAATAATAATAACACAAAAAAAAAAATCTCTGGATCTACAGGCTCCCCTCGCCTCCTAAACAACCTCTGAAGGCTTTCCAGCAGGCAGGCAAGCAAACAAAAAGTCCCAAAGTTGCCAAAAACAGCTGAACAGCACAAATGCAGCCTTTAAAAAATGACTGAGGTACCTCAAAGCAGCTCCAGGTTAATGCTTGCAATAAATAACCCCTGCCAGAAAGAAAAATGATGGGTGCATGAACATTTGAAGCACTGATGGCCCAGAAGGATCTCCTAAGTACCTCCCAGCAGCAGGATGGGGACCAAAGCCATGCAGCACATCGATGACAGCTCCAACCTTGGGGCTGTGCAGGTCTTCTTCTGAGCCAGGTTTTCTTCTGGTGGCTCACTAGGGCTTACGATTTATCCATTGGATGGATGGGGAGAATGTAAGATCTGCCCTCCTCTGGCTTGGCAAGATGCTCATCAGCTGTAGGAGTCTCAGGGGATGCAGACCTCGAAGAGAGCTGGGTGAGTGACTGGTTTCAGCCGTTCCTTTAATCTGCAACTCCATCAGATCACTCACTTAAAACCATTTTTGCATCCAATTGCATATTTTTCTTCTGCTTTCAGCTTCTTTTCACTCGCCTTCCCAGCTTCACCAACACATTGCAAGCACTGCAACAAGTTTCAAAACAAGACGTGATCTTGAAGCCAAACATCAAAGCGCCTTGGTGCCCAAAGTCTAAATTGTTTGGATGTTAAAGAGAGACCTCCATGTATGGAAACAAACTCAAGACTTCCCTAAGGCTATCAGGCAGCCAGAGGAAGAAGATTCAACCAAGCACACCGTGCTCAACCACAGCTCTTACTCGGAGTTGGACTTGTGCTCCATCACCTCAGCACCCAACAACTTCTCTTCAACTCCACACACAAGCAGAGGAAACCCCCACTGGTGCATCATGCCAGCAAAACCTCAATTTCACTTTCCTTTGAGGGTCATATTTAATTTCAATTTTATTTTGGCTGCTGGGGAAAGCATCCAAGCACAGCTGCTGCCTCATTTCTGTCGCTTATCGCTGCTGTTACTTCAAGGAAGGGGAGGGGGGGAAAAAAAGGAAAAAAAGAAGTCCTTGGAAACTAAATATTTACACACCCACGTAGGCTAATCCCAGCAGATCCAAGGGTGGGAAGCCTATTTAAAAAACATCCCTAATTACTTTCCCATTTTAAAGAGAATAATCTGGCCATTAGTTTGAATGCTTTACTTGAGCAATCACTTATTTTTCAAGAGGAATAATCTGCTGGTGTGTGCACAGACGGGACAGGGGGCTGAGAAACCTTTTTTATACCTTTTCCTCAGGTGCAGCTGCTGACAGCTGAGTGACACAGAGGGGCTGGAGGCACGCAGGGGAGTCAGGGTCATCATGTGCCACCCTTAGGAGACCACCCCTGGAATGGGGAGAAAGCCACCTCATGCACTGATACCTCCCCGGGCCCTGGATTGCACCACGAGGAAACCTTGATGGGAAAAGGGGGGGCTCTCAAGGAAGCATGGGAAAGAAAAATGGGAACAGAACCCCAAACACCTCAAAAGACCATCTGTCCCCTCACAATGATGCCCTGGCAAGTGCCCACTTCCCTCCCAGCAGTGCCAGGAGCAGGGAAACACAGCAGGTTGATACTGCAAAAAAACTGATTTATCAAGAGCATCTTTGGGTCCCTTTTTGGTGATGTATTAAAAAAAAACATCCTCTTAAAAGAAAGTAAAGTGGTTTCTCCTGGAAAAAAATCCCAGAAATCCAGACATGGGGATGTAGGGCAGGATTTTCAAAGTCCCCACTGTAACAGCAAAGCAAAGAGCAGCAATTTGCTAATTGGCAGCAGCCGTGGCTGCTCCAGGAGAGGGCTGGAACCTTGAGGACGGGCAGAAGTTTGATTATAAGACACGCACGGCGGATCATTTAGAAAGATAAAACCGCGCTCGCTGTGCCGCAGCCAGCTATTAAAAGTGGAGAATGTTATTTCAGGTAATAAAGAGCAAGACCTGAGGACCAGCCTGGGAATTCAAATTTACAACTTGTATCAAATTCATCTGCTGTAAAACTTCACCTAGTTTATAAGTTTCTCACCAACTTCATAAAACATGTTTTATTATTATTGTTTTCTGACTCTCCTGCCTTAATAAAATTCCTCTCCCAGCCTGTGTGGGTGTTGCATTATAAACATTTGCACTTTGATTCATTCAAGACTGCAGAAAGCTTTCAAGGTAACCTATTAGGAATACTTTAAATGGCTCAAAGACATCCCAGTTTCCCCTGAACGCCGCAAAGCTTTAAAGAACAAAATAAAAATGTGCCTTGCTGCAAACCACCTCCAAAAATCTGCTGGTGACTCAGGAGATGGGAGTGACCGAGCTGCATGCCAGCCTGAAGGGGTCCAGAGTGGGAAATCACAGGAGTTATCAGGGCACGGAGCAAGGTGGGTGCCCACCCATCACTTCCCAAGCCCCCTCACCAGGGAGCTGGCAGGATTTACTAACAAAACTTTCTCTTGGGGATGATGTGAGTGTGTCCCACTGGTAGGAGGCAGCCAGACCATTTTTGGGGATGCTGCTGAGTAGTTCCCACTGGTGGGAGGCAGCTGGACCATTTTCAGGGATGCTGCCGAGCCGTTCCCACTGGTGGGAGGCAGCTGGACCATTTTTGGGGATGCTGCCAAGTGGTTCCCACTGGTGGGAAGCAGCCAGACCATCTTCCCACAAGTGAAGGACCAGGCTGTGCAAAAGCAGGGATTTCCCCATCCTTGGTCAGCCCCGGCGAGCAGAGCCCAGCGCTGGCACACAAAGGCAGAGCTGGAGGGGGCTCAAAGCAGCCCCCTTTCTCCTGCCTCAGCCACAGCCCGCTGAAGTGAAGGAGCAGCTTTTCATGGTTTTGAGCAGGCTCTGGAGCCAGGCTCTGAGCAGCCTCTGTGTGTGCACAGCAGTGCCACCAGCGTGGTGATAACCCACACGCAGCCTGAGAGTAAAAGTGGATTTTTAGCAAGATACTGAACACAATGAGCTTGTGACCTTACAGCTGTCACCAGCCACCTCCTCTCCTCTGCCAAGCTGGCTGCAGCATCCAGGGGTCAGGGGGCACTGCCAGCCCATGGGCAGAGCTCAGGAGGGCTCAACCCACTATGGGTCCAAAGAAAAAGGCATCGATGCCTTTAATTCCTGCCCAGCTGGTGCTTTTCTCCACTTCAGTGAGCAAGAGAGAGGTTACCTGGCATGATGCACATGGCTCAAGGAGACACACATCCCTCCCCAGGAAACACAGCACAGAGCTGATCCTCCTTTATTTCATTAAACCAGAAATTACCACTTTACAGTCCATCTCTGGTCCCAATAACATCATTATATGTGACTTCGCAGTCCTCTGATGAGAACCTGATGGGCTCAAGTGACTTAGACCCCCACCAGCACAGGCAGCAAAGGCCACAAATCTCCAGGAGATTCATCCCCTTGTGTGGAGCTTCTGGAGAGCTTCAGGCAAATTCCACAGGCTGGGGAGCAGCTCTGTGCTACTTGGGTTCGTTTCCAGACAGATCATGACCATAATTTCCAGGACTAAACAAAGGATTTAAAAATTACTACTACTGCTTTAAAAATTATCACAGCAGAAGTGCAGGGATGGAGTGGCCACATGGTGAGGGCAAACACACCTATGGAACCACCTCGCCAGCTCCGTGGGTACATCATGGGGGCCAAAAGTCCTGGACTAGTCAAAGTCATTACAAGAAATATTTTACAATTCTGACAATTTTGTTATTTCCAAACACATTTGTTTCAAATGAAAAACAGAGCTGGTGCCAAACAGAGCACTCCGAGAGCGTTCCAGTCGTGCTCTCTCCCTGCATGTCCCTCTCGTTCCTGGGAAATAGGAAGCTACTGGTGTAGGGTGAGAACACAGAGGTCAGCCCCGGACTGTCTCCAGCACATCAGGCTGTCTGCCTCCAGCCAGAGGGCAGCGAGTGTCCAGCGGGCCCAGAGCAGACCCCACAGCCAGCCCCATTCTCCTCCTGCTCCTGAGGACGGCGTTTCCCTTTCAGCTGTTCCACCGAGTTCCCACTTTTCCTGGGGAAGACATAATTCACACCCCTTTGCCTGTTCCGTGGTGATTTAATGTCTTTGGAGCAAAAAGCAATTATCCTCATATCAACAGGGCCCCAGCGCGGACGATAATGAGCCGGCTCCAACCCCGCGGCTACGGAAGCGGCTGAAGCGAGCGGAGGCCTCGAGTAATCAAAGGCCCGGCCCTGCCCTCTGATCGCTCAAAAAGAAATGAAAAACCTCCATAAAACTTCAAACGCTGCCGTTCCCTGCTCCATCCCTCCACCCGTGGTGTGGGTTTTAGCGCTGGGGGACGAGGGATCAACAGCAGCTCCGGGTCCCACAGGCTTCGTCACCTGGGTGCATTTTGGGTGTCACTTGCAGGCTGACCTGCAGCACCCCATGGCAGGGAGAGGGCACGGGGGCATCGACCTGCTGCTGCAAGCAGGCACAGCAGCCCTGTTTTCCCAGGTTTGGGGGTGTTGCCTGAAAAGGGTGCCTACAAACAAAGATTAGACAGGAGTAAGGGAATAAAGGTGGGTGTTTATTGGAAAGGCCTTCAAAGGTACATTTAGGGTAGACAAAGCCCCCCCTTTGGGGCATCACCCAAAATGGACAGTGAGTCACGAGTTCTCCACACCTTTATAGGTTTGGTCCATTTGCAAATCAGCATAAATTCACCAATTCAAACTTTGCAATTTCCCCCCAGCTCCCCTAGCTCACTCCCCTCACCCTTTAGAAGCTTGGGCCTGGGCACTCTCAGTGTCCTTGAAGAGCAAGCCCAGAGAGGCACTGCTCTGTCTATCTTAGCATGAGAGAACAGCAGCTAACAGGCTATGAAGCGTCTCAGAGTTACACATTAGGCAATACAGAATTCAAAAAAATATAAGGCTTAAAACCTAAGGCAACAGGGGCTCAAGGAGATGTAGTCCCCACCCAGAGTCAAGCCTGGAAGGTGATAAGAAGGTGACCTGCCCTGCCCCAGGACACACAAAAAAAGGTGTGCCCTGCTCTGCCCAGCAAACAGAGAACAAATACAAGAAAGGGAGGGAAAGGTGTGGACATGCTACAGGTCTTGGGCTTTGCAGGACTGCAGAGGCTTCCTGGGAGACAGAAGAGCCAGGAGCAGGGAGCATCCAGTGGGCTGAGCTGCCCATGCCCTCAGAAAAATAATACATAGCCAGAAAAAGACACCAAAACCCAGCTGTGCTCAGAGAAATCCAAGGAAAATGCTGGCTGGGTTTGAATAATCCAGAGCTTGGTGCTCGGTCGCTGCTGGGATGTGGCACAATGGGTGCCAATGCCTAGGAGAGACAGGCAGGATGAGGGAAGGGCTTTTGAGGAGAAAGTGTCATGAAACAATCCTTTGAAGTCATGATGAAGCCCCCATCAAGGATGGCAGGAAACAGCCTGGAAGTGAGGATTTCCACAGTCTCTTGTACAGCCTCTATTCCCACCCACCACTTGTACTCACTGTGTAACAAATTAAAGCTTGATCAGCTCCAGCCACCAGCAACCCTGACTGGATGCCTCCCCAGATAATAAACATTTCATTCACTACACTAACGAGCACATACCTGAGGCTTTCCTAATCCCTAATTACTTGGCCTGGCTATTTCCAAATTTTAAATTAATAAATAAATAAAATCCTAGAATCCCAGAATTCTTTGGGTTGGAAGGGGCCTTAAAGATCATGGGCAGGGACACCTTCCACTAGATCTTAGTAACCTAAATCAGCTTAATACTGTTAAAAACCCCCCAGATTAACTTAATACTGTAATTTTTTATCCCCCTATCTGGAAAGACCTTGAAAGGACTCCACCTGCTTATTAAGGGGAATGACTTAGAAGAGAAAAAAAGCAAGTTAACACTCATTAATTAACTAAAACCAATTCTAACCCTCAGTCCTTCCAAGAGACCGCTTGTCATGACCTTCCATCCTGACATGAATGGACAGCATGGAGATGCCGACCGTGGGGATGCTCTGGGACCCCTCTCCTCCCAAACCAAGAGCATCCCTGATTTCAGTAGGAGGAAGTGAGGCTGAAGAACAGTCATCTTCCTCACCCAGGGCTCGGCACAAGCCCCTTCCCCTTTGAGCTGTTGCCTCTGTGATTTTTCACTGCGGGGCTCCCAGCAGGAACTTATTAAAGCCAGACCAAAGCACGTCTTGCTTTAATAGTAATTAGGTCACCCTGGGTTGTGGGCTTAGCAGGCAAAACTATAATTATTTAGAAACATCAAGTTAAAATGCCAAAGAATCTTAATGGAGCTGAGCTAATTAACCAATTTCAACTAAGTAACTGATTAACTTAAAAAGAAAAAATAGATAAATCAATGATCATAGACAACAACATTTTCTTTTAACAGGTTTTCTTGCAGCAACTCTCAATTGCACAAACTGAGCCCAACAACCCCTGCTAACCAAATATTATTGTAATTAAATATTCAACAGAAAGCCTCTTCAATTATTCAAAAGACTGATAACACTTGGTTATAATTGGGGTGGTGGGAGAGGTTTCCAGAAGCAGGGGTTGCGTGCACCACCCGGCTCTGGCTGCTGATGCAAACCCACGGGTCGTGGCATCAGCACAGGGCCACCACTCCCACCCCTGCAACCAAACTGGGGGCAGACAGATGCTTTCCAGCCCAGACCTGAGAAAGCAGACCAGATGGTCCACAGGCTTTCTGGATTCCTGTTATTAGACCGAAAATTTAGGGGACTAATGGCCAGTTTCCAGGTTTCACACCATGTTCTGATGGTAGCATTACTCCCCTGACAGAGGGCCAGGAGGAAAAGCAGGCCCTGGTGTATCATTATAATTCACTAAGTGGCATTACCGTAGGAAATTACAAATTAGCTTTTCAGCAAAGGATACAGACGTATTTAGATTAGCCATAGAGAAACTACAGAGCCTTCCAGCCCATTCATCAAAGCTCTTGTAGCTCCAACTTTCAGGGAAATGAAACAATAATAAATATTGAGCAGGGAAAGTTAATCTCCCCTGAACTCACTTTAATAATTCAAAAGTTGTGAGAAATAAATAAATAAAGCAGAGATCCTTTTGTGCCTACAAAACACGTGTCCTGTTTTTCTCACCATTTCTCATGATGTGACTTGGTGGGAAAATGGATGGTGACCAAAATAAAAGAACTCCAGAAATTCAGCTGTGACTGTGAGCAACACTTACAGGGAAGGAGGGAGCCTATCCACATTTGTGACTTATCTGGAAAGCTGTGGAGCTGATTTGGGCAAGAGTTTGCCCTCTTGCCCTAAGGAAAGAGCTGTGTTGCCTCTACCTGCTGCCTGCATCAGGTCCGTGCCCATTCCCTTCCCTGAGCACTCCCAAGCAGCCTCTCAAGCCACTCACTTTTGAAAAGACTGTAGGTTTACGCCTAAAAGCTGGACTGTGCAATTACCAGCACAGTGTCCAGGGGCTACCCAAGGTCCCAGCTCTCTCCTGATGCTATTCTGCCATCACTCCAGCCCTTTCCACACCCTTCTGCTCCCACATGAACCTGAGGGGATGGGGGGAGCTGGGGGCTCAGATGGCAAAGCACCATTCAGAGGTCCTGATGCATCTGGATGTCCTCTGGACTCACGTCCATTTGCCATCCCCACCAGCGACCACCACTTCACCAGGTGCTCTCAGTCACCACTGGACCCAGATTCCCTCCCTCAGGTGGGTTATCTGCACCACCTCCATCACACCAGGGATAAGCAACACGTACTCCAACTTCCTATCATTCCAACTGAGGCGATGCCTTCCCAAAGTGCCACCCAGCCAACACCCAACCTTAACATTTGCCTTGCTCAAGTACTGGTGTGTGCAACACCTGCGAGCTCAAATGTTTGCAGCAGGAGAACAAGGTCGGGTTGAAATGTGCTTTCAAACCCTAATGAATATTTGGGGAAAGCATTCCCTTCCCCAACCCCAGCTGACTGCTGAGCCTTGCTGTGTTGTTAAATGACTCCTTACACCAACAGTGGCCGTTCAGAGGGTACGAAACACCGCGGCGTCTTCGGGCAGCATCACACGGGTTTGGGGCTCCTGCAGGAAGCCCTTTCCAAGCCAGGGTACAATGAGCCTGTTCCAGGGTACGATGAGCTTGGGCTACCCACATCTGGGAGAGGTAAAAAAGCCTCCTGGAGCTGGCTGGACTCAGCCAGCAGGTGCAGCACACACCACAAGAGCAGCAATCCACCAGCCCCAGCCTTGCTCTGAGCATCGCTTCCATCAGCCTCATCCCACAGCACTCCTGCTGCACCAGGACCAGGGTCTCCAAGACTCTGCTGATCTGATCAGCATTGAATTACCCATTGCCCAAGGTACCATTTCCCGCCTTTCAACAAATCTGAGCATTTCTTTAGCTTGCAGAACAAGAAACATCTATTATTCAGCACCATGGACTGGACACAGAGCCAGACGAACACATTCAGGCTCCATCATCAAACATTCATATTTTCTTCTGATTCCTAAGGCAAATGGAAGGATTTCACTCTGTTCAGTTGTGTCAGGAACTACACCCAGGATGGGTGAGAGGCCACCTTGCAAACCCCCGGGCAGCTCACGGCACCGCAGTCAGGGCCACTAAACACATGGGAGCACACGCAGCACTCCAATATCCAAAGGAACAGGAAAACAAATTTTATCTATTTATCACAAATCCCCACCTCCTTCAGGAGTAGAGACACCAGCAATTAGTCAAAAAAAAAGGCAATACAGGCACCTGCAGTGCCAGGTCCGTTTTCCATGACTTAACAAAACACTCCCTTCAGGCTGACAAGATCTGAGTTCACTCATCACACCAAGAATAAGGGGTTTTCCCTTAGGGCTTCTTTTTTTTTTTTTTTCCCAGACAGTTTGTGCAAAGAAAGCAGAAGTAAAGGGATGGCTGGATGGTAGCACTTGCAAATTCCCTCCTGCAGACTTATTTCCAGCTCGTCCTTGAGACGGGCTGTGCCCCGGGCGGAGCAGCGGGGCCAGAGGTGGGAGCGGCCGCCGGCTCAGCCTGCCCGGCACAGGCAGCGCTCCGGCGCCGGGCGGCAGCGAGGAAGCCCAAAGGATGCCTGCAACAGATTTGTGAACCCGAGCCAAGACGGGAGGAGAGCGGGCACCCGGGACAGGCAGCACGCACGGAGCAGGAGCCAGGGACATCCATCGCTCTCCGGTCAAACCCCATCCCTGCTCCTCTCCCGGGCTGCGGTTGCGAGGCGAGCGGATAAGCGGGGGAAGAAAAACTAATCCGGATCCGCCAGCCCCAAGCTGGGTTTTCCACCTCCCTCCTGTGCTTTGCTTATCGTGATGCTGCGAGCAAGGAGAGAAAAACCTGGATTTTAAAAGAGCAGGCGCGAGGGAGATGATGGAGAGGTGAGCAGGCAGGCAGGTGAAACAGAGTACGTGGAACAGCTGCACCGAAATGGTCATCGGCCCCATCTGACCGACCGACAGCTCCAGCCCGAGTTAAAACATGTAACGTCAGCCCATTACCACCCTCTCTATATGCTAAATGGATTATATTTGGTTCAGCTAACACGAGAGAGAGCACGCGAGCGGCTCCTGAGTGATTGCAGGGTGTGGGAGAGACGGAGTATTTGCTTCTGTCATCTTCTTGCATCCTTCTTCCTCTTCACAAGCCCCAAAATATTTTAAAATTACTATAAACGTCCAGGCGTATGGCAGAAAAGGGTCAGCTAAGCCACAGGATTTGGTAAAAAATCAGGGAACCATAAAAAAAGTCAGATAAGCAACTCAACTAGGTCCAGGTTCGCGTGCCGCAGGCAATGAGTTAGCAAGGTTTTATGGAGGATAACGAGGGAGGTTTGGAGGCAGCCCGGGCCCTGACCCCGGCCATATCCTCCTTCCCCTCCAGCCAGGTCCAGACCCCCAGACGCCGCCCCCGCCATCACGGAATAAAGACTTTTTGTCTCGCTGGCTGATTTGGGATGCAGGGAGCCATCCCTCGCTCAGCCGCTCCTGCAGCCCAGGGCAGAGCCGGGCACCAGCCGTGGGTTTGCCTTGCTGCCGGCAAATCCAACCTCGCCGATGCTCCAGGGCAAGAGCCAGACCCCTGGGCAGGTCAGGTCTTGGAAGTGCTTCAGCTCCATTAGAGAAACCCAGGCTTCAACCTAGCAAATTCAACCTCTGCATCAAGAGATTCGGTAAGATTTAAATAAACCCCATAAAAAGACATTTTCTTCATATGACCGCATCAGAAGATTCTCGCCTTAACTCCAAGTCAGATTCGATTGCTCTGCCTCAGAAATCCCCCGTCCAAAATTTCCCCTGAAATCTGAGATCTCTCCTAGGATGCTACTTCACTATCCAAGCAACTTCCTCAGCAGAGCAGAAATATCGCTCCTCAACAGGTTCGGTCCCAGGCTCTGGCTCTGCCAGTGCTCCTGGGGAGAGCTCGGACAAGCTGGGGAACACTCTGGGTGACACCCAGGAGTGCTCTCAGAGCAGGAGGGAGCCGAGGTCTCCCAGCCAGCCGCAATTCCAGCAGTGCCCGGAGCCGCTGACGCTGCAGAGCCGGCGAGCGAAGCGCTGCTAACAGGTTTTGCCTCTTCACGTGCGGCTTCGCCGCCGAGCCAACGCGCGCCCCTTTGCATCACGCTGGCACCAGCATTCCCACCTCCAGGTATTCCTACAGAGAGGCAACGAGGAAGCCCAAGAAATACGAAAAGCAAACACCTGTGTCAGCCAAAAGCCAGTGGGAAGGGGATGCTGCAGCAAGCGGGCCTGCCCGCCACGATCCAGCAGCCGTGTTTGCGAGCAGAGAGCAGCTGCAGCCAAACCCCGCTGGAGACTATTCCAGCTCCTAAAGCACCTCCTGAACCAGCTCCTCGCTGCCCGGAGTCTCCAGCCATCTCTGGCAGCCTCCAGTTCAGTCACAACCACCCTCACATTGACCCCCCCTCCCCGAGGAGGGCCCAGCCCCACGCCGGCCAGAGCGGTTTGAGACCCTGCACATCATCTCCCGCAACCACGCACTTCTCACAGCCCACAGCCGAGGGGCTGCGCCACGTCCCCTGCTCACAGCCACTGCTCCAGCGCTGGGCAACTCCTGCCACGACCCTCGCTGTACCAGCGAGATAGATGGCAGTGGCAAAATAAAGAAAAAAATAATAATAGAAGCAATACTTCCAGAGCCATGCCAGTCGGGGAGAACCGATGCAGCACCAAGGCTGGGGTGGGCTGGCTGTCCCACCAGGCCCACTGCCCGGAGCCTGGGTCTTGGCTGCAGGCACCTTCCCGGTGCCCAGCAAATCCCACGGCCAGGCGGGAGATGGGGAAAAGACCCCAGCCCACCCGCACAGATCGTGCTGAGGGGACGGGCACGCACCTGCCCGGTGGCTCCGTGGACGGGCCAAGCGTCCCCCGGCTCAATTCATCCCGAGGAACGGAGACCACCTGCCCACGGCTCCTGGCGCATCCATCCTCCGCCGGTGCTGAGAGGAGGAGGAGGGTCGGCAGAGGCGGCTCCGCGCACCGCCACGGCCCCCGGAGGCGGCCCCGGGACCAGAGGGGACCCAGAAGGGACTCCGGAGACGGCCTCACCGTGGCCCCGGGGAGCAGAGGGGACCCCGGGGGCGGCCCCACCGCGGCCCCGGGCAGGGCTCCGCGGGAAGAGGAGCCGAGCAGAAGCAGCAGCCCGCCCGACGCGGATGCGGGCGGGTTCCCCCATCCATCCCCGGCCCCTTCCCGAGGGCACCCGAGGGCACGGGCTGCCAGCATCGCCCGCGGGCCGGGTACCCGGGCTGGCACAAGCGGCCGAGGCCACGGGGCTGGGATCCAGCCCCGCGCCGGTGCCGTACGGCGGGGGAGCCGCTCCTCGGCTGCTCCTGGGCTGCAGACGCCGCGGGCGGCGCAGGGACTCTCGGCTCAGCATCCCACCCGCTCCCGGCGGTCCTGGTCGCCGCTCACCTTCCACGGCGGCCGCGGCGGCGGCCAGGCAGAGCAGCACCACCAGATCCGCAGCCATCGCCTCCTCGGGCCCCGCAGGCGTCAGCCGCTACCGGCGGGCGGCCGTGAGCGGGCATGGGGGGTGCGTCCGCGG
>VZRZ01008565.1:797830-872581 GCA_013398175.1 Climacteris rufus
CCCTCAGCGGCAGCCGCGACGGGGCGGACCCGGCGCCCGCACAGCCGGGACAGGGGCGGCTGGAGCGGGGACAGGAGCCGGCAGGGGCCGGCGGGCTCACAGCGCCGCGATCCCGCTCCCCTCTCTCACCACCGAAAGGAATCTGGGGCGAACCGTCAGCCCCACAGAGACGCGGCCGCGCTGCCCGGCCGCCTCCAGCACGGCCGCTCCCCTCGGGCTCAGACACTGCGGCCGCAGGGGTCGAACACAGCGCGGGGCCCTTCAGCCTTCGCCTTCTCCCGCACCACGCTCAACCTTCGCTCGGCATCGCTCCGGGCGCCGCGGCCCGATGGGCACCCGGGAGCAGCGGCCTCGCTCGGGGCACACCGGGGTGCTCGGCCCCCCTCACCAGCAGCCGCGTCACTGCCAGCCCGGGGCCGTGCCCTGGTACCCACAAGCGCAGCCAGGAGTGATCTGCATCCACGGCCTCCAAAAGCAGCCATCCAGAAGGACGCTCACCCTGGCCCGCTCATCCCACTCACCGCCCTGGTCACCCTCGGCAGGGCTCGGCATCCCCCGCTGCTCCGCTCCCCACCCAGGCAGCAAAGCCGACCCCATCCCTCCTCCTCAGGGATCCGTGCATCCCAGCACACGTGGGTGAGGACAAACAGCGCGGGCAGGGCAGCACCCAGGGCTCATTCCGCTCGCCTGCCGCCGTGGTGGGACCAGAAACCCCGCAGAGACACCGAACGCTGGAAAACCATCAGCTTTTCAGGGAACGAGCGTGCAAAAAAAACAGTCAGCGGTGCCACGGGAACCAGAGTTTTCCTTTTGCGGTTGTGCAAAATATATTTTCAAGCAGCTCCTATTCAGCTGAGCAAATAACAGAAAAAAATTGCCAAGAACCTTCTGGCTAAGTTTTAAGGAAATTTGCTTTCATCTTGACAAGCCTTCTTCATTTCCTTCCCATGAATATCTCAGCAATCCAGTTTACTCACTCAGAGGATCACAGAAAGAAAACTGTGAAGTAAATGTCAGTATTATTTGCATCTTTATCCAGTCTGCCATAAAAGCAACACCATGTTATTTATCTGATCTAGCACAACTCAGTAACAGCTCAAGTATAGAATATTCATGATGTGCAAAGCAAAAAAATGTTAATCGTTTGAGAATACAAGAGATGAAGAGCTGAGCCTGTGAGTTATCCGGAGAAATGCCTCAGTTTGGGGGATTTTTTTTTTCCTCACAAATAATAGTTATCAACTGAAAAACTTGCATTCAGAAACTAACATTTGACCAAAAAAAGCCTGACAATTTTTGTAGGGTAAAAAAAAAGAATAATACATCAATATTCTTCTGATTTCTTTTCAGCTGGCCAAAGAGTTGGCTGTGCTGGGTGAAAGCCAGCTGTGTTTGTTCAAAATGTTTTCTGTTCTGTCAGCCTTGCTCCGAGTCTCCCAACAGCAAGGCTTTGCTTCTCCTGGAGGACACGGCTCCAAAAACGCCGGGTGCCATCCGGAGGGTGGAAGCAGGAAGGCGGCAGCATCATGTCACAGGGCCACTCTTCCTTGCTCACCCGGTGGGATTGTGGTCACCACCTGTCCCAGACAAGATGCCCACCAGTGTCCCCTTGGAGGGCACATCAAGGGCATTAAAGCCGGATGGGGTTTTTGGCACATTTTGCTCTGTTTTCCTCTCTGAGGCAGCCGTGTGTGGGAGGCAAGCACCCCGCTGAAGGCAAAACCCAACCCACACTCGGACCGCCAGCAACCTCCTGTTCTGCCCACCAGGCCCCTGTGCAGGAAGGACAGAGGGCACAGACCTGCTCAGGGCAGGAGCAGCCCCCGGGCAGGCTTTGGGCAGTGCCGTGCCCGGGGTGCACGGCCGGTCCCTCTGTGCTCGCAGCCCGCAGCGCATCGAGATGGCGGCAGTCGGCTGCCAGAATTAGCTCTGTCTTAATTAACAGCTTTGCCTTTGTTCTCAGATGCTGCTTCAGGCAATGCCAAAGCCTTTGTGGAGGATGAAGGTCTGGGATTCCAGTGAAAGGAAGCATCAAGACTTATCATATGGCACAGCACAGATCTCCTCCTCAAAAAACCCTCGTAACCACCATTGGGCCAGAGGGGTCACAGCCTGCGCCGGTCCCCGTCTGTGCCCACCTTGCTGGCTGTGACAGGACCAGCTGAACCACGAACACGAATCCCACCAGGACCCTTGTGCATCTGGTGGCAGCAACCACGCTGCAAGGGGGGCTCTGAAGGGGTTGCCCCAAATCCTTCGAGCTGCAAAGCAGCAAACCCAAGCCCTGGGAGCCTGACATCTCCTGTGACATCAGATGGAAGAAGACCAGTGCTCTTGCCCTGCACCAGAGCTGCACCCAGCTCAGACTGGGGGCTCACTGGGACAGTGCCCTTGGTGGCAGGAGGATCCTGGTGAGCCACTCACTACCGTAGGAGCAGCTCGGAGCAGGATAAAGGTCAAACAAGCCTCCCCTGCCTCAGCCTCACGGAGCAGCAGAGCTGGAGGAGGGCAGGGAGCCTCCCCAGCCAGAACAAGCACAGAGCTAAAGCAGCCGTGACACTCCCGGTTTATTTTCCAAGCCGAGGCCAGGCCTGCAGGGAGGGCAGGAAGCTCTCTCCTCACAGCGCAGGAGCAGTGCTCCTGCATCCCTAATCCTGCCAAGGCAGCACAGGCTGCTCCCAGCAGCTTGCCTGTGCATTAATTGCAGAGGAAAAGCCTGCACCTACAGCATCCTCCCAGGAGTCAAAGCCTGAGGAGCTGATAAATCCTCTCCCTGATAAGAAAGGCAGATTCCTTCAGTATCCCAGCATTCCAGACTTGTCTCGTGTGCGCCACAACACAAGAGCCGGGTGAGACAGGTAACAAGGGCAATGCTGGTGAGCAGCATCCAGCCCCTGCAGCACCTCCTGCGCAGTTGAACCCTCTCCTGCAAGTCCAAATAAATGTAATATGATGTAATAACATTAATTAGCAGCATTAAATGTTCGGTGTATTCAGGGCACAACGCTGCCACTTGGCATAGTGCAGCCCAAACTGCTTACTCTTCTCCCAGGGGAAATAACCTCGGGGAGACTTCTGGGCTTAAATACCATCAGGAAGCTAAAGGGAGGGAGGGAGGGAGGGAGAGAAGTTATTGTCCTCTCCAGGCATTCACAGAAAATTCAGGTGTCTTATCAGAGCAGAAGAAGCTGTAGGAAGGACGACTCCTTTGTCATGTGAACAATTTGAGAACTAAATTGAAGCGAGACGTGAAGAAAAAGTAGGTGAGATGAAGGTTAATTTGGCAACCAGAGTGAGAACGGAGGGAGCTGGGGTATGGAAGAGTCTATTAATTCCCTGGGCGAGCAACGCAGGCAGAGACAGGCCGCGGAGTCACTCCCCGCGCAGTCCTGGAAGACAAATTGCGGGTTCTGCTGGTGGAATATTCTGTTTATTAAGTTCCGAAATAAGAGACAGTCAAGTGCCAAGTGCCTCGAGCCTCTCGGTGCCTGAGAACACATCAATCACTGATGGGAGCAGTGCTCAGGCAGCTCTGGTGCCACACCAGGCACCTGTCAGGGGATGGCCACGCCACGTCCTCCACGCCGCGCCACCAGCGAGACAGGGAAGGAGGCAGGGAAGGAGTCTGCTCCTCTGGCAATGGACAGCAGAGACAGGTAAAGATCAGCGAGTTCCTTTAGGAGCAAGAGAATTCACTTTGATTCATAGATGCTGCAGCTTCTGCTACCTGGCTTTCCCTCTTAATTGGGTTTTTCAGGATGGTTGCGAGCCCCAGCAGATGTGCCAGCCACGGGACAACACAAGTGCAGATCAGCCGTGCCACTCTCTCCTCGTTTTTCCTTTTTTCCTTGGATCTCCAGGTGGAAGGATCTCTTTGTTCCCTTTGAAGGCAGAGGATTAACAAAGGCAAATGCAAAAGAGGAAAACAAAAACTCCTTTGTCTGAGGATGGATGACATCTTTTTATCTGTTTCTAATCTGGCTTCAACTTTCATTTCTTTAGGAGGGAAAAAAAATCCAAAGATTAAATTTTATGCCAAGGCAAGCTATAATAAGTGACAGAAACACTCCATCTCCGGGTCCCTGCTAGCTCTGTGAAGTCAGAACATTCACAGGGAAGAAAGCAAAATATAGACAGACAAACACTTTCAATGGAGATTTAAAATAAAAACTCTCCTCATGTTCCAAATGCAAAAGCTACAGAAAAATATGTCGCTCCTCCAAGGAAATTTCATTATCTTGAAGCAAAATGCAATTTATCTTTGGAAGCTTAAAAAAAAAAAAACAGCAGGGAGGGGAACCTGCCACAAGAGTTTCACTTTATCAGAGCGTTTGGCTTGTTGCAGTCTGAGCTGTGTTCCCATGTCTGGAAGCACACAGGAGGTGGGAAGTTTTTAAGGTGCAAGTCCATCCAAAGAAGGAGGGAGGAGGGAGAACAGTCCAGCCCACCCGATATCTGCTGCTTCAGGGTCCCATTAAGATTTTTTCTACTGAAATCGCCCATTAGAGCGCAAAAAGCTGTCTTGGATCAGGTGCTCACCTCACGCACAGGAAACTTGCCATTTTTTCCTGCTTTATCATAATGAATTTCCAATTGTCACCTTGATCAATGGTCCCATGAACACTATCATAAGGGTAATATGATTTTCCCCCCAATCCTATCGCTCACAGGGTAATTACGTGGATGATTGCACTCAAGGGCAAGAGCATGTGTCCTGCACCTTTGCACAGAGCACACAAGTGCCTGGTACTGCTGGCATCACCAGGGCAATAACAGCAGTTTTTCCCAGGTAAAACGAACAAAACCAGGAATATTCAAGGCCACAAACCCACTAGTCACACATACAAGCCAGTGAATGTCTCTGCAGGCACTACGACCTCCCTGCTGTATTGATCATCAGTCTCACAGACAGAGGGGTAGAGGCCAGAAGGTCCTGCTGCACCCCACTGACCTCTCTGCACACGCTAAACCTCACCCAGAAACTTCTGCCTCGACCATTTCACTGCTCACAAGAGAAAATTGCCTCCCAACCAAGTCTTTACCAAGCCACTGCTTTGACAGCCCAGGGAGCCATTCAAACTGTGCCAGCAGCACCTCTGGGCCCCTCCAAACAGGGGTGTCAGGCATTACAGGGGCAACGGGCAACGCCCAGGCTGCCCTTCCCAGAGCCCCTCCCAAGGGACCGGCTGTCAAGACCATGAGATGCCGTGTCCTGACTGCCATCATGCACATCCCCTGCTGGGGCACGGCCTCACAACCACATGAGGAGCAGCTGAGGGAGCTGGTGGAGCTCAGCCTGGAGAAAAGGAGGCTCAGAGGGCCCTTCTCACTCTCTACAACTCATGAGGATGGAGCCAGGTGTGGATCAGGCTCTGCTCCCAGGGAACAACAGACAGGACAGGAGGAAATGGCCTCAGGCTGTGCCAGCAGAGGTTCAGGCTGGACATCAGGAGGAATTTTTTCATGGAAAGGGTGGTCAGGCATTGGAAGGGGCTGTCCAGGCAGGTGGTGGAGTCCCCATCCCTGGAGGTGTCCAGAGAATGACTGGATGTGGCACTCAGTGCTCTGGGCTGGTGACAAGGGGGGGTCTGTCACAGCTTGGACTCGATGATCTTGGAGGTGTTTTCCAACCTCATGGACCCTGCCAGTGACCTGCACATGCCCAGCTCCATGTCACCAACAGCACGGGGAGGAAGACTGCATTTTCTGCCAGGCAGGAGAGCACAGTAACTTCCAGGGGTGTGATAACTGCCCCATCCTCAGCTCCCACCCCTCCAGCCACAGCTCAGGATGTGCAGGAGCTCCACGCAGCCACACACGAGTGCAATTCTTCAGGCAAGCTGCTGGAAGAGGGATAAAGGGAGTCCTCGCCAGGCTTGATTGGCAGCAGCCATCAAGAACCCTTCAAGAGGGGATTTGAGGGAGTTTTGCATTTCAAACAGGGCAGGCAGGCAGAGGTTTACCCGGAGTGAAGAGGGAAGCAGCGAGGCTGCCGTTTCATCGGTTAACATCTGGCAGCTGCAAAGCTCAGAGATAATTCTGCCTCCGTCCTCCAGAGAGTTCGGATCTGGGAGGGATGCCAGAGACGTGGCAACTGGGAGGGGATGAAATTCCTTCACAGAATCCAAAACAGGCAGTGAAACATCACAATATTCTTCCTCCCTTTAAATAAATGACTCTTTGATGCTGATTGAGCCTGTGGAAATGTTATTTCTTTTTGTCTAAGTGGAAGGGGGAGGAGAGTGGAGAGGGCAATACAGGTGGGGGAAGGAGAAACACAGCAACTTTTTTTTTGCCAAAATCAGACCTTTTTGATTAAAACCTTGAAAGACTTTAGATAAGGATCTGCAAAGAAAGCTTTTAACAGTTACCTGTATTTCTGTTTTTAAAAAGCCAATAAGGACACCGACTAGTTCCATTTACAAACACCAGGTTACAGAAAACCATGAGGAAAATCTGCATTTGGATTTTTAAAAAAGGAAGCTAAAAGAGATCTTTCAGCCAAAACTTGAAACATTCAGAGGTAGTTCTGAAAATTAACCAGCACGTTCTACAACAGCTGGTGTAAGACATCCTTTGTGAGCAGATTATTTCGTTGTGGGCAGAAGGAGAATCCCCACCTGAGCAGCATCCCATGCTCCTCACCTCTCTCCCGAGCGAGGAGAGCTGCTCAGGGCTTCATCCAGGCCAGTTGTCTCCTCTCCCCAGGTACTCAACCAGCCAGGGAGGCGGCCAGACACCCCCTTGTGCTGCTGCCCGGGCTGGGGAGCAGCACCCCGAGTCCCCTCAGGCGGCCGAGGTTTTCTCCCACCAACCTCTGGAGGTCAGCAGCCGGCAGCACTGGGGCTCTGCACGGGCAGCTGCCGCTGGAATGGAGAAATAAAACCCGAGCCAGGAAGGCAAAGGAGCTTGGGGAAAGACCCAGTGGCCTGGGCACGAGCTGCTCCCTCCACACCAGAGGTGACCCCTAATTTGTGCAGGGCCGGCACACATCCTCCTGCACTGCTCTCCTTCCCCGCAGGCATGCAGCAGTGCAGGGCCTTCCTCGTTAATAGGAAATGATTAATTTCCAAAGCCTGCTTTGCCCATTTAATATCTTTGGGTCTCGTGCCAATTTGTCCACAAGTGAGCCCCGTTCTGGGAACGGGAATGAATCCGCATTTCACTTTGCCAGCCTCCAATGTCATTTGCTCATTTCGCGTCTGAAGGACGCTACAGCAAACCCTTTACAGCTAAATCATTACTGATTTTACAGAGGTTACGAGTTGCTGGTAATGTAAAAAAAACTCTTGGTAAATTTATTACACAGAATCTGACACCGTCCTGCATAAATCTCCATGCTCCTGGTAAATAACAAAGATTTCCAGTCATTGAGAGATACCAGCAAGAACTTAGGCAAGTAAACTGGAGGTATGGAAGGAAGCACATCCAGACCTCCCTGTGCAGAGCAGGAAAGGGAGTCCTTACCTTCACCTGCTCCAAAAGGGTAAATACCAAAGGAGGAAAGGGGAAGAAATCCTCCTGCTTTCCCCAGCCACAGAGAAAGGCAGCAGCTCTGTCACGACAGGTAGACACCTCCTCCCAGGGACATGTTTCCTTGAGCTTCAGCCAGCCGTGGGCCAGCATCCCTCAGAGCCACAGCTCTGCTGTGTGCCAGAAGATAACTATTAACCAAAAAGGTGGATTTGCCCCCCAAATGAGGCTGTGGCAGGGTATCTCCTGGCTGGGCTACAGCCCACTCTTGGCTAGCTAGAAACAAGAATTCTTGCCCACTGGAAAAGAGTTCCCATTGCTGGTTTCCATGCAGCTCTCTAGGAAGGCAAAAGTCTAACTTTCATGTGAGGATCATTAATCTCATTATTTTTAGATGACATTTCTAGGTGTGTTCTCAAAGCTCCAGGCTCAGGGCAGAAGAGCAGAGAAGTGGACAGGTCTATTGTGCACCAATACAAGATCACTCCCACAAATGGATGGAAGCAGGTAACGAGTCTGGAATTGTGGCAGTCAAAGAGGAGAAATGGAGGATACCTGGCAGAGGACAGCCAACTGCTCCCTCTTCTCCCACCATGCATGGGCTGTGACATCCCAAGAGCTCACTGACAGCTCAGCCATGTCACTCGGGCTCAGGGCAGAGGCACAGATGCTCAGCTCAAGCCACTACTCTGATGAAAGGAACAAATGGCCCCTACTTTGCTAGAGGGGACAATAAGCACCACCTCAGCTTCTCAGAACCTCCTGCAGCACACCAGGGTCCTTATTGTTTCTGCAACCACATCACAACTGAGACTCATTTCTTCCTAGCAGAGCTCCTCTGCAGCTGGAGAGCCCCACTGGGGAGCACCCACAGGCAGTGGACACCACCTCTCCCTATTGTCCCACCTCCAGCTCTTCTTCACCAGTTGACAGCTCTCAGACACCACGTGACAGCTCTCCTCCTGCTGCATCAGGAGGAGCTCCTGGGCTGTCCAAGCTGAGGAAGATCCTTCAAATGCAAGAGGAAGGGAGACTGTGGCTGTCCCATGCCTGGAAGTGTTCAAGGCCAGGTTGGACAGGCCTTGGAGCAACCTGGTCTAGTGGAAGGTGTCCCTGCCCATGGCAGAGAGGTGTGAGATGATTTTCAAGGTCTTTCCCAGTTCACACCATCCCCTGATTCTCTGATTGGGCTGGGTTGATTGATGTTCCCAACCCAAACTGCTCCACACTGTGACTGTGGCCAGGCAGCCACAGGGCTGCCACCAGCACCTTTGCTGTCCCCATCCATCAGCATTTCCTTCAAACCAGCAACTTCCCCTCTCCCACAGTACTGCTCCCACTTTCCCTACAGGAGCTTCAAGCACCCCCTGGTGTCATCAGGCTACACCCCCTTCCCCTCCCTGCCCTTTCATTTCTTTCATCAAAGTTCCTTTTCATCTCCCACCTCCTTGCTCTGGGGTGTTTTGCTCACCTCCCTGCAGCCCGCAGAGCCAAGCTGCTGCACGGGAAGGGTTCTGCACCCAGCGTGGAGGTGGGAGTCCTCCCAGAGGGGAGCAAACCCAACGTCAGAGAAGCTCAAAGACCCCCCTGAGCCTCACAAGCTCCCTAAAAAGCCCACAGAGTTACAACAGAACTCCGTGGGATGAGGTGCACGTCTGTGTCTGTCAGACAAGCACATACCCAGAAAATGTAGACATAAAATGAAGTGTGTTTAACATGGGCTCAAAACATGGTGTTTAATCTGTGGGAGTCTCCACGCCCACAGGCGTGCTCAGGTCATGCCAGCACAGACAGCAGTGATCCTGAATGCTAAAGAAGAAACAGGAAGATCCCGTGGGCTGGATGGGCAGACACAGCTGGAGGCACAAAGGTTATCTCCAGATTGCAGGTGCCATGCTCCCACCGTCGGGGTGTGGGGACGGTACAGGAGAGAAAGACCTGGGAGAGGGAGAAGAGATAAGCATGAGCAAAGCAACGCAAAATCATCCCTTTGGCAACAGCAAAATCATCCCTTCATTTCAGATTAATTTTTGTGTGCGTTTGGTTTTTTCAAAGGTCAGTACACCCATGCAGGTGTGTGTGTTTGAAGCAGAATACTGACCTCTTTTGAGGCTATTCAGTGTTACATTTAGCTCATTCTCTTCATTTCTCTCAAAATAATTTGGAAAAATCTTTCAGAGCATGCCCAAGCCCCATCAGAGGGGTACAACACAGGGTTTGCTTCAGTTTTGCTGCTCCAGCCCACGTGGCTGGCGGCCGGAGGCTGCAGCACGCAGGCCAGACTGAACTGGGGGTGCTGGGACAAAAATACAGTTTTTCCCCATTTGCACTGAATGTTGTCATTTTGCCAGAATCCAAGCCCCCGCAGTTGGTTGCAAATCATCCATCAAAAGAAAAAAAATCCTTTGCTCCCCCTCACCACCAGTGAGCCAGGCCAGCGTATGCCAGAGCCTGGGAATGGGGACGATGCCGCTGCCTCGAGGCCAGGCAGCACCTCGAGGCTGACACACTCCATCCTTATCTCTACCTACAATTTTACAAACTTCATAAATGTATGTATCAAATAATCTATTTACTTTTTTTTTCTAAAATAAATAACCAACAAGTTGAGAAGCACAGCACAACACACCACCTTAGCTGTGAGCCGCTGATTTTTCTACGATGTATTACATCCGAATCCGCTGATGCCATGAGTGCAACGCACCAATTTGGGTAATTGGTGAGGGCCTGAGAGCACGCACGCACTGCTGATCTGCCCTAAATGTATATTTACAGTGCGGGTTGTTTGCATTTCTGATGATCTGCAACGCCAGAAGTTAATCAGCTCCTCCAGTTCAGGCAATCAGCTCCGCGGCGTTCTCCGCTCTGGTGTGGGGGAAGCCGCTCAGACTGTCGTTTCAGAGCTGCCAAACACCATCAAACTGTTAAACGGAGCAGAGGGAGGATGCTGCCAGGACCAGGCACCACCCAAGTGCTCCCTTGAGCCAGAGGACACCTGGGTGATGTGGGGAAACAGGCGGGAGCAATGCCGGGACACAGCGCTGACCAACACTCCTGACAGGCCTGCACTAACACCTCGAGGCTGGTTTCAGTTTAAGTCTGAGCATTGGCTCAACTCTTCCCACCGGATGTTAGCATTCCCATTTCCTCACCTAAAATCCACTTGAGTAATCAACTGTAAAGCTAATGACTGGGGCACCAAATCAGCAAAGCACTTGAGCACATGCTGAAGTCCCATTGAAAGAAATTAGACCTAAGCAGACGCTTTGCTCCAAGGTGAGGGGGCTTTGTGTCAAAAGTAGCGAGAAGGCTGTTCAAAACCGGTGTAATAGCCTATGGAAGCAAACCATTCCCACTCGAGCAGCTCCCAAGCATCCTGCTCAGCACTCACAAGGACCTGTCAGAAGCATGGAAAACCTACAGCCCTAGATCTGGCTTTGGTTGGTTGGCAGGCAAACTCAAACAGGCTTCAGAGGACAGCTCTGGGACATGCAGGTGACTCCCAGGTGCTAAGAGGGCACGAGAGCAGCTCCTGGGGTGCCCTGAGGTGGCAGTTGGGGTGCAGATGAAGGGCACAGATTCCACAGGCACCCCTGGCCAGACCAGCACAACCAGGATCTCCGCACTGGGATCCCCCAGCGAGCCACAGGCTGTGCCCAGTACTGCTCCCTGCAATGAGATACACCTCTGCTGAGCAGCAGGCAGGCAGGGTTACAGCCTGGGGACCCCGAGAGGAGCCCCATGCCCGCCAGCAGCACTCCCCCAGCTTTTCTGAGGACAGGACTGAGTCTGCACATTCCCCCCGCGGCCGCGCTCCCACCCCGGCGATGCCCTCGTGCCTGTTCTCCAGCAGGTTCGCAGAAATCCCACATCTCACCCCCCCAGCCACCTCCTGGTCACGCTCTGAGTGATGGGAAGAGCAGAGATCAAGTTTCCCTGTGCATTAGAGAACAGGAATAACGTTTGGTCCTGCCAAGGACAACACCTCGCTCTGGCAGGTTGTGCAGGTAATCACCTGGCACAGTGAAATCGAGCTGTAACTTGCCTTAAGTGTGGGATTTTACAGCCCCACACAGTGTTAATGTGTATGTATCGATACGCATATACATCAATAACCAACGTGCTCCAAGGAGACAGTACCCCTGGAAGTTTTCCAGCATCTGGATATCTTTATTACGGTGAATTACTTAGGTCAAAGCCCTAACTTGCGTAAACTGGCACAGCTCTGCTGAAATCAATACCCCTGCGCCAGCTCCTGCTATTTGATGAGGTGGCCCAGGATCTCTGTATTGGTTTTACTGTCTTCCTTCATCATCTGCCCAGTTCCCATCTCCTGTATTTTTTCAGCTGATTTGAGTTTTGCTTGTGGAGTCCCGGGGCAAAGGCTGCAAGCAACGAGCAAACCACAAGAGTCCAGCTGTGAGCAGTCCGGTTGTGTTCACCATCCTGGGGAGGGTTTGCTTTCTTTGGTCTTCCAGCACTTGGAGATTACTCTTTGGCTTCCTGGAGATCCCCAGGTCTGACATTTCCCCTTAATCCCTCTTGGTGTCCAGCCCAAGGGTCGAGCACAGGACCAGCTTGAGACAGGGAGTACCATAAGGCATTCATGCTCTCCCATGTTCACCCAGGGTGCAAAGACACCTGCAAAACCCAGGGAAAAGCCTTTTCTTACGACAGTCTCTTGCAGAAAGTCAAAAGCAAAGTCACAGACATCTTTCAGTGCAGCAGGAGGGTAAGAGAGAAGGCCAGGCTCAGCCTCCACAGGGGGAGCGAACCAGTTTACGTGCTAATCCCAGTGTGAGCAACCAGAGCTGGCACCAGCCGGGGCCACTTGTCTGACTTCAGCACTTGGCAGGGAGGGACGGATGAACAAAAACATGTAGCACAGGCCCCGGCTGCCCAGAGCCATGGGTCGTTTGCTGTCAGCAAAAGGAGCCAGACAGAAAAATAAATACAGAGAACATCTTGAATTTGGGGAGCGGTTCCTGCTCGGCTGCAAGGCTCAGCAATGCCCCTGCCCAGGCTTTTCAGTGCCCACAGCATGTCTGATGGTGTGGCCAAATGCAGGGACAAAGCTGCCATCCCTCCCCTTGCTCACATGTGTCTGTGCAATGCTTCCAAGCACAGGGATTTGTTATTTCTTGGAAAAAAAAAAAATTAATCCTGAGGTCAGAGCAGAGGAGGAATGACGGCAAAGAAGGGACTTTGGCAGGAGAGTGCTGGAGGGTGATGCTGTGAAAGGGTTATATTCCAGGGAAGGTATCCTGATGCTCCCATGGGACAGACAGTGCTGTCCATGTTGACAGCCTGGATCCAAGTGCCTGTCCCCACAGATGCCTTTGGAAGCACCACCTGTACATGTGCAACATCCCGACGCTCCATGCCAGTGTGACAGGGCTGGCACGGGCAGGCAGCGAGGACGGGATGCGAGGCAGGTCTAAATAAGGCCACAGAGGGACGGGCAGGATCATTTTAAACATTTAAAGTTTCATTTTAATAGATACCACAAGGGGGGGAAACATTCCTGATGGCAAAGAGGAAAACATGTACCTCGTTTTTCCAAGGACAGTTTTTGCAGCCAGTCTCCCTGAGGAAATGAGGCACATCTGCACCCATCCCCACTCCCCACCCCACAATTTTAGAACCTGTTGGTTCATCTTAGCCAGGTCAGAGTAGGGGGGATGGCTGAGGGAATTTCTGCTCCTACACTTTGTGGGTTTCTCCCACTTCCACATTTTTGGAGAACCATGGTACCACTTGCTCAAGCACATAGAATATCCTTTCAGCAAAAAAAAACCCCAGCCAAGTTCTGACTCGTATTTCAAACTCGCCCATTATGCTTGTCCAGCTTGAACAGCACAGCTCTACAAGCACTTAGAAGGGTTTTACCCCACCTTCCCACCAAGAAATCATTGTAATTAGCATTCCTGTGACCGGATCACATGGATATCTGCTGGAAAAAATCAAGGCAGAAGGTGGTGGTGCCTTGATGCACTGGACACCTCGCCCAGCTCCAGTTTTATGAGTCTGGTTTTGCGTGGGATACACTCAGTGCCACTTAAGCAGATTGGCTCAAGGACAGTGAATTAAACAAGGCAAAGTAAATCAGCCTTTGGAAATAACAGCTCTGGAGAGCTTCACATCCTCCTGTCCTTTCAAAGTGATTGTGAGCCACGCCATTTTCTCGTGTGCTCACTAGGAAAAACACAATATATCATTCTGCACACCACGACCTGACCCCAAACCTTCCCAAGCATGTGCTGGCAAACCGTAGTGCTGGGTGCATCCGTTCCAAAACCATCAGGGAGAACTTTTCTCTTTCCAAAAGGACTTATTTCAGAGGGTGGAAGAGTTTTCTAACTCCTCCTTGTGCTGGTAGGAGTGTGGCCTAGCCGCAGATTGCAGCATCCAGCATTCCAGGAGTGAGGCAGGTGTGTGTGCCTGAGGGTGAAACACCTGTGGGTCAATAAGCAGGATCACTGCAGTAATCACTTCAGGATTTGCTTTTCCTGGTCTGTTCTGAATCCCAGTTGGATTTGGGCTGGAGGGGCAGCAGTTTGATCCAGCTCCTGTTGCATTTCCCCAGCACAGGGGAATTAATAATTAAACACAGGACAAGAGAGGAGTAGTGGGGCTTAAGGCAGCTGCAATATTTCCATTCTTAAAGACAGGAGGGCAGGAACTGGAAGTTAAGTGCCAATTCATCTCCCTTCTGCACAGCAGCATTCCAAGGTAAATTATTAGGGATGAGCCAGTCATTGCCATTTACACTTCCCATGGTCGATGGCAAGTTCCAACTGCCCCAGGGATGGGGGAAACAGCACAGGAAAATGCCAAGAGCACACACCAGTAGTGAGTGAGTGGAAGAGATTCTTGCCACAGAGCTGGATGGAGCTGCTACCCCACCACAGCACCTCTTGGGAGCCTTCAGCTAAAACCAGCTCTGAGCCTCTGAGCTCCCTCCACCCTGACAGTGGATTTGCTCCAGCCTGAGTAGGGCAAGCCCAGGGCTGGCTACCTGCAAGCTGGCCTGGCCCTGGGAGCCCTCTGGGCCACAGAGCCCTCACAGGATTAATAAAGCTGGCAGCTCAGCCCATCACCCTGATGTCAGACACCTTTTACTCGGGTGTACAGGCTGCTCTGACCTCTCTGGACACCAAGTGTCCAAAGCCACACTGGAACCCCCATCAAGCTGACGGTTCCGAGCCCGGGCGCTGCCCTTGGCACATTTGCCAGCCCGGCCCTGTGCGGTGTGTGCGCACAAAGACAGGCAATGTCACCCTCCCGCCGCTCCCTTAACTGCTTATCGATCCCACAGAGCCTCCCAGTGCATTGCTCTGGCTACCTATCATCCTCCATAGCCCGGGAGATCCCCTCTATATCACAGAGCAGACGTCTCAGTCAGAGCTTTATTTACTGCGAAAGAGCAATTAAGCCATCCCGGTTCGATTTACGGCCGGCACAGATAACCCCACTCAACACGAGCCAAGGCCAGTTTAACTTTCAGATACTCACCTCTTGCCGGTGCAAAAAGCCAGCTTAGTTTGTGCATTTTTTATATCCCCGGCCCAAATTCAAGCCTCATCTCTGATCGGTCCAGTACAAGCTGAGAAATTATTCCCTTGCAGGGTGTTTAATAGATTTCCACTCTGCTCACTGCAGCCACAAAGTCAGAGCTCAGCTCATCTGCCTTTGTTTTCTGAAAGGTGCCTCCTGAAGCTGGTATTTGGGATGCTGAGGATTTCAGTGTCCAGCTTCCTGCTCAGGACAGGATATAAGGTACAGCAGGAGCAAGGCACACCCATGGTGCTGCTCCACTTTACTGGCACAAGTGCAGGAATACCTGAACCACTGGCTGGTGATGGGGGACCCAGCTGAACACCCTGCAGCGCAGGCAGAGGGGTTGAAAGCCAGGACATCCCTCCCAGCCCCTTCCCAACAGGCTCCAGGGGTGCAGCATCCCAGCACACAAAGCCTCTTGCTGGTCCAAGCCTGAGCTGCTATTCCAGCAGTTTGCCATGGATAACGTTCATACTTTACAGCTTTATGAACAATCACTGAGATTGATACAGATCTGCACTTTATTAATTTTTCCAACTACCAGCAGTGAATTAATCCAGCTGGAGACTGATTTAACTTCTCAATAATGCCCAGATTTTGCATACTATCAAATTCCATTCTCATTACCCACAGTGGTGTTTGGGTAGCCAGGTGAAGCACCGTGACCTCGCTCCTTCCAGAGCCACCAAGAGCCTGCTGAGAACAGGCCTGGCTGACAGGCATCCCCTCCTGCTGAGAGTCTGGGGGGTTTAAAGCAAATCTCCTTTAACTAACTGTGTGTCTTGGCAGGACAGAGCACTAAGACTGGGGAGAGGGGCAGAATGATTTAAGGACTTAGGGAGCTGCTACACGGCACCAGTTTTAAAACACGTTGTTCAAGTGGCTGCTTTTGCTCTCAAAGCTGGGTTTAGATCAGTAGCAGACTTCAGTGCACCTTCTCTCAACGGAGCTTCTCTGCCTTTAGACCAGCAGCACGTGCTGATGTGCTCAGTGTCCTGGGATGTGACCTGTCCTCACCTGCAGCACTGCCCTCACCACTGGAGCTGTGGATCCAGGAGCCACTGCTAAAGAGCTGTGGTACCTGGCCAGCTCTCCCTTCCTGCTGATTAGCTGGAAGTCTCTGTTCTTGGCTTGTTGTCCCTGGCATTGAGATGCTTCCCTGGCTCACAGCCTGAGACCACTTCTGGCGGCCCTACAGGCCTATGGCAGCACCCCTCAGCTCCTCACACACTGCCCAGCGACCAGCACCCATCAGAGCCGTGCTGCAACCCAGGGTGAGTGGTAAATGACTCAAGATGCTGTTTGTTCTTAATCATACACTCAGAAAGGTCCTAAATACTACATAAAGAAAGAAAACTATCAACAGTGATAGCCTGGCTATTTTTGAGCTAATCCTTGCAGACAGAGATGGGCTACACCCTGTGTGCCAGCCCTGCTAAACAGATGTTGCCTCCCAACTCTGGGGCCTAATTAAAGTGAGATTGATTTGGGGTTTAATCTAACCACTGTTCCTGAAGTCTTTGCACAGAGCACCTTGGGGATAACCTGAGAGACCTTCCAAGGTACATGCCAGACCTTCCAAGGCAGCCACAGCCCATGCCAGTAAGCACCTCCTCCTGCCCCGCTGCAGGTGCCACTCCTGCTTTCCAGTGCTGCTTTCCCTTTTGCTTTCACTTCCTGCCCCAGCTCATTTCCCTGTTGTCTCTCCGTGCTCCATGGCACCTGCCTGCACATTTGGGCATTTCCTGGTGCATTCCCACGCAGGCGTTCCGTCCAAACCACCATACCTGGCCAGGTAGAGGGGCCTTCCCCTTTATGAGCTTCCAGAAATGATACTGACACTGTCACCTCAGCTGGCAGGTGCAAAGATCAGCCCTGACAGGACTTTATACTTCACCTCACTTCCTCCTTTTTCCATAACTCATCCCATCTCTTCATGGAAAGGGAAGCTGTGACCGTTTTGACAGAGTCCTAGAAGGTCCTGCTCACATCCTCACCTGCATGGGGAACTTCCACAGCTTCTGCACCACCTGGGCAAAGAGGTAATGAGAAACCCAGCGGGGACTGATGGTGTCTTGGCAGCTGCTGGGTTTTAGAAATATTGCAGTATGCATTGATGAGATGGGAGCACTGGGATGGGAGGTGTGCTGGCAGTGCTGGGACCGTCACTGCCAGCCCTGCTCCCACAGACTTACACACTAATTTGCTCTCAGATGGTGAAAACTAGAGGGGAAAAGATGAAGTTCCCTTCTAGCCCTTCAAATGATGTCTGCATGTTAATTTAGCAACTTCCAGGCAGGACGGTATTTTTGTCCCTGCTCATGACAGGAGGGTTGGAGCTGGATGATCTGTGATTCATTCTGTGATTTATCGTGCAGTGGCAAATTAATTTAGGAGGAAAATAAAACCATTCAGCATCTGAAATAGAGTATTATTTCCTGCAGCATTAATCGGTGGCATCAGTACCACGTAATTTGTTACCGGTGGCATATTTCTGTATGGCTTCATTTCCTTAAAAGCCTGGGAATTAATTAGGTGTTTGCCTTGGGAAGGGACTGGCAGGCACCGAGCATAATGTGGGCAATCAGCAGAGAGGCTTCCTGGCTGCACAGAGGCACCAAGGGTTTGCAAACCACGGTGTAAATACCACAGCTCTGCTGCCCTTTGGGGATTAATCTGCTCCGAGGCAGATGTGATTCCAGCAGCTGAGCACCTGCCCTTCTATATTTAAGTGCAGAACAAGAATTCACCTCGTTTAAGTGATATACAGCAACACTGAATCATCACTATTTGTTTCTCAGTACCTGAGTTACTGAGGATGTTTTTTCCCAGAAGGAAGTCAGTCAGGGAGCATCCAGCCCGGGTGTGTCACTGGCCCTGGGATGTCGCTGTCCTTGTGAATCACAGCCCTTCTGCTGATGCCTTCAATCGATTTCACCTCCTTATCTTGTGTACATTAAGAAACTCCAGGAGGGAAAACCCCTATCTCTCAGCAGGGATCCAGCCTTGGGGCAGAGCTGCTGAGAGGACAATCTGCTCCTGGGGGTTGGTGACTGGCTGGTGCGTGCTGGAGCCATTCCCAGGAAAAGGAGAGAAAGGAGAGAGCTTGAGGCCAATAGGTCGAGGAGGGTGATTGTGCCACTGTATTCTGCTCAGGTGAGACCTCACCTGCAGAGCTGCCTCCAGCTCTGGCATCCACCAGAAAAGGATGTGGAGCTGCTGGAGAGGGTCCAGTGGAGGCCACGGAGATGCTCCAAGGGCTGGAATCCCTCTGCTCTAGAGACAGGCTGGGAGAGCTGGGGGTGCTCACCTGGAGAGGAGAAGGCTCCAGGGAGAGCTCAGAGCCCCTGCCAGTGCCTAAAGAGGCTCCAGAAGAGCTGGAGAGGGACTTGGGACAAGGGCCTGGTGTTCCCATTGCCAGAGGGCAGGGTTAGATGGGATATTGGGAAGAAATTCTTCCCTGTGAGGGTGGTGGCATCCAGGCCTGCTCTGACCTAGCATTAAAATGGGCTACCCTAAGAAAAGCTTCCCATGTTTTACAGGGGTTCAGAATTTATTATCTATTTTATACGGATGCATTATAGATTTATATAAACTTGACCTTTTAAGAGCTGCCCTGTGCACTCGCTGAGCGTTACCTATAAACTGAGTATGAAATATTTCAACCAACAGCTTCCAGATGATGTGTGGGTAAAATTCAGGGCTGGGGAAAGGAGAGGACAGGCAGGCTCAGAAAGTCAAGTACTACAGAGAAATGTGCCTCTAACCTCAGCTCTGCAGCACCTTCACCCTCAGAACTCAGTCTTTACTTTCCAAGACTCAGGCAGGAACTCAGGTGACCTCTTTATGGTGTGCTGAGACCCCTGAGGATAAAAGAAAAAAAGATGCAATGGTGACTTTAGCTGCCAAAATCCTAAATATTTAAGCACTTTTGGGGCTGGTCAAAACACAGCAGAAAAAGTTACAGGAATTAGGAAAAGATCTCCAGTTTGATATTTTCTCATGGACCTTGTACAAAAGACCTTTCCTACAGATAACTTGGTAACTCCACCATCAAACCTCCACTAAAGCAGGGCAGAAAGAGCTCGAGTGCCTGGGTCAGAGCTGGTGACTGATGCAGGGAATCTCCCACCACAGGCCCTGCAGTATTAACATTTAAAAAATCACGAGACCTCAAATATCCCAACGCTAAGTCTCATGACCTTTAAGTCAACTAGATTCAGGTTTCTTTTCCTTTGACTCTTGCTGAGCTTTTGGGATGGAAATAAAAGAGCTTGTTAGGTTTAGGGAATGTTACAGGGAGCCTCCACAGCCATTTCTTCCTACATTTACATTCCGGGTCCCTTAAATTCAGTTATCATAAGTGCTGGTTTATTTTTAGGCAGTTCTTTTCCATGTTGCCACGTTTTGATAATCCTTGCTTTTAAGGCAATTCTTGAAACATTTTTAAGCTCTGTTGAAATGAGTCTCCCTTTGAGGCTCACCCAAACCAGCATTAAGCAGATTTTGAAGTTTGTCCAAGTTGGCTGACAAAGAGTTCGGAGTGGCCTCATGCATTTTGTAGGCTACAAGGAAAGGCAAGGACTGAAATTCAAAGACAGAATATTAGAAAATTCCCCAATTCCAGGGTCTTGAAGCACCTCCCCGTGCTGTGCCACATCCCTGGGCACACAACACCCCCCAGCAGTCCTCATTCAATGCTCTGGCCACGTTTCTGCCTTTGATAACACATTCCCCTGAAAAACCAAACCCCAGCTCAGAAAAAGCCATACCTCGGGCTTCCTTCGTTTGGTTGGCTCAAATCAAAAATGTAAAGTCAGATGTTTGTCAGCTGCTCTATAGTGCTGAGAAAAGCTGTTTCCTGCTTTTCTTCCGTGTTGCCAAGGTGTGTATTTTAGATAAAAGTCCCATTTCTGACAGAGGCACTCACTGCTGCTCTCGAGAGGGAGATGACAGGCTCTGCTCCTGTTCTCCCCCATCCTTACCACCATCCCAAGGTGCCTCATGGTTCCTTGCCCTTGGCTTTACCTGCTTCTACGAGCAGGCAGAGACCCCCAGCGCCCCTCTCCGGACTGAACCCAGGCACAGAACCCCCCCCAAATCTGCTGCCCCCGTTCAGCAGCCCCAGCTCCGCCCTGGCTGCCCTGCCGGCCGCTGCCCTTGGCCCGAGCCCGGCTGGAGCCGCAGGCACGGGGCCGCTGGCCACCGGCACAGCCTGGAGACACCCAACCGGCTCCGCCGGCGGCTCTATCTGCACGTACAGGAAAATAAATACACATGAGGCAGAGCCGAAAAGCCAGAGTCAGCTCCTCTCCGAGCCCGCGGCTCCGGTTACGGCGCTGCCCGCGGCACGGACGCGGCGGGCGCGGCCCCAGCCTGGCACGGCACGGAGCAGATGGTCAGAGCCGCCGCCAGCCCCGGCTCCTCGCCTCACATGATGCTCACCGAGGCCACCTGCGCCTCCCGCGCACCTGCGGGCCGGGCAGGACACGGCGGCACCGGGGCAAAGCCGGAGCAGCTGCTGGCGTGGCGGGGGTCAGCTCTGAATGCTCCCCCAAACCGCAGTGCCCCCAGCATCGCCATCTGCCGTGGGGGATCCTGCTCCCCTCCGACACACTGCGGTAGCCGTGGGCAGAACTTGGCAGGGAAAAACGCCCTCGAGCCAAGCTGGATGGCGGAGGGATCGCAGCACCTCAGGCAAATCCCCAAAAGCCACAGTCGCCCAGTAATGCCCTGCCCGGGGTGGCCACTGTTGGTGCAGCTTCATCCTGCTGCCCAGAGCTCCGGGAAGGACCCGCTGCCCCGTTTGCCCCTCGGACAAGGGCACAAGGGGCAGAAGGGGAACAGCAGGGCTCACGGCCAGGGCTGCAGGAGGAGCAGGGAAGGGATGGCAATGGCAGGGGCAGGAAGCAGGTGCAGTGCCCGGCACCACTCCGTGGACAGGGGACAGGGGCAGGGAGTGAGATGCTGCAGCCGGGCTGCGGGGAGAGAAGCCATGCGCAGGGACTGGCTGTGTGCACAGCTTGGTCCTTCCCTCCCCTGCCCATGAGGGGCTTTTGCACCCTCACCAGTCACAGCTGGGAGGGTTGTGGCCAAGAGCAGCAGCCACTGCGGGCAAAGGCCCGAGAGCCCCCATGGCAGGGGCACAGCGGGGCCTGGGGTGCAGCGGGGAGTTTGTGCTGCACCAAGGCAGCCGGGAGCACGTGAGAGCCCCAGCGCTCCGAACCGCGCTCCAGGAGCCCCGCACAGCCAGCACGGCCATAAAGAGCAGGGCAGCAGCGCTCCAACTTCCTGGCACTCGGGGAATCTTCCCGGATCACGTTACGTGCATGTGTCCTTGGCTCATCTCTGTACAGTTGAAAAACACTGTAAGGGGAGCCAGTTAATTGGGACAGCCGAGGTCGAGAAGCAAAACCCAGGAACCAGTTCCTGCTTAATTGGAGACCTGTTGATTTAACCAAACTAGGCTGTTGGTAAAGCCCGGCTTTCCCAAGAAGCCCCTCCAGCCAGGGCCAGCAGGGCCATGCTGCCCACTAAAGCTCCACGTTGTTTCCACAGCTGGAAGCACAACATGGTCCTGAGGAACAGCCAGTTCCCACTTTCGGTGGGATGGTGGTGGAGCCACCGTCCCTAGAGGTGTTCAAGGAACGACTGGACATGGCATTTAGTGCTCTGGTCTGGTTGACAAGGTGGTGATCAATCACAGGTTGAACTCGATGATCCTGAAAGTCTTTTCCAACCTAAATGATTCTGTGATTGTGCCATTTTGGCCCACCAAACGAAGCAGAAGGAAGGAGGCCCTAAGGGTGCTGGCTGGGTGCTGCCTCCCCGCTGGCACGGCTGGGGACAGTGGGGTCCCTGCAGTGACACTCGGCATTTACGCCTCTGGCACTGCACGTCCCGACCTGTGCTGCATTAGCAAAGGCTCCCGGCCCCGGGGGATGTTCCCAGGGACTGCCACGACACAAATAAACAACAACAATACCCGAGGGTGGCGGGGGGGGCTGTCATCTGACCCAGCACCACCCATGCAAAGAGCAAAGAGCTGGTGCCTGTGTTTGCCCCCGGCCATGTGAATGCGCTGGCACTTGGTCACCGGGAAGGGTTGTTGACATGTTTTTGGAGGGGAGTGGCCAGGGTGACAGAGCAGAGCTGTGCTGGCACCACACACAACTCCAGGCTTTGCTGGTGTACCCAAACACCGAGTGCTCCAAGCACGGCCCCCACACCTAATGCCCAGGAGCTCTTCTCTTACCTTTTTTGTGGATGCTTATTTAAGGAATACTTTCATAGCAAGGAAGGTGCTTTGCCCCTCCAGCGTTTTCCCTCAGTGAATGGGGACTGGTCCTCAATGCCTTGGCTCTGTAGAGGTGGCCACAGGGGTTGGGTCTTTTTAGCTTAAAGGTCTGGAGGGCAAGACGTGTCCTCAGCCCAAAGGCACCAGCTCCAAACACGGCCCCAAGCCACAGGCAGGGAGGAGGAAGAAGCAGCTGCCATGTACATGTCACTACTGGATGTCTCCGTGTCACCCTTGGGCTAAACCAAGTGGAAGGAGCAAAACACAGAGCTGAGGGAGAACCACTGCCTTGCAGGTCCATCATTCAGGGACTGAGAACTGACAGTCCTGTTCTCCTTGCAGGCTCTGCCCAGGCTGTGGAAGCAAAGATGACAACAAAGACGACGACCTCAGTAAGTCAGGGTGGGACCAGCACTGGAGGAGGTGACACTGGTATTTAAACATGCACACTGGGGTTCATGGGGGACATGGCCTTACCTCTTCTGTTTTTACATCTTTGGGGGATCTTGGGAAAAATAAAAGAGCTTTCTCCAGTCCTACCACACAGGAAGGATAAACTCCATGTGGTGTTGTATCAGGATGCAATACATAAATTACCACTGTCACCACCCCAGATCCCCAATTTCCAGGGAACTAATAAATTTTCAGAGAATTAGGGAACACTTTGGGTTGCCAGGGGCAGGGATATCTTCTGCTAGATCAAGTTGCTCCAAGCCTTGTTCAAGCTGGCCTTGGACACTTCCAGGCATGGGGCAGCCACAGCTTCTCTGGGCAACCAGTTCCACGAAGTTATAAAATATTTCTAAAAAGAAAGAAAAAAAAACCAAACCCAAATACTGTTTTTGTTAGCAAGGAAGCAGCTGATGCTCCTTCCCACCCAGTCTGGCTGCACCAAACCTAAGCAGGTGCACTAAACCTGCATCTTTTCCTGCCTTTAATGCACTTGGCTGGATGAGCAGGGAAGGGAGGCTGGGTGGTACCTCCAGCTCACCTCCCAAGGAACCAAATGCCAGGCTCTGCTGAGCAGCGTGGCAAACCTGGCACTTCTGTGGGCAACCTGAAGGAGCCAGGGAGGGAGAGGGAAAGCAGAGCATCCCTCCTGGGGTAAGGCCCGTGCACATTCCTGCACGTGCCTCCTCCTGAGGCCGAGCCCATCACGTTTCCAAGAGGAATGCTGAGGGAACAGCACTGTCCTTGCAGCTGCCTCAATGACAGGAATAATGTGCTGCAGAGCTAAGGGGGACAATGGGACAACGATAATGAAAGTACAGGAGTGAAAATTCATTACTGGAGATGCTCGGGAGCCATCCTGAGGAATCCCCTTAGGCTTTCTGGGCTGCTTTAACCCTTTGGGTCTGGCTCTGGTACTCAGGCCGATGTGCTGTGCTGCTGGCTGTGCTTTCCTCCTCTTTTTTTCCCATTTCTCTCTGAAAACAGCATTCTCCTTCTCTGTGCATGCCGCAGACCTGCCGTGCCCTTCGGCTTCAGCTTCCTGGGACTGTGCATGCAGAGCAAAAAGCATAATGGGATTTCTGGTCAGCTGCTCCAGGAAAGAGTCTAATAATACTTTTTCCTATTTCCAGCAGTTCAGATGGAGATGGGAGCAGTGACTGGACAAGACAGCCCGCCCAGCTCCACAGGTAAGCTCATTCCCTCTCAAGGGGAGAAGTCTTCCCTGAGTGCTTTTTGGCCTCCTGGAGCAGAAGGAATCTATTTCAGCGCTGTTAATGTTGCTTAGGATGCCGTGGCATCCTGCCAGGTCTCTGAAAAGTTAGAGATGCCCATCAGGCATCTCCGTGGCAACTCTGGGATGCTGATTCCAGCCAGGTGCACCGTCCATGTCGGAACAGCAGGCTGTCAGTTCATCTTCCACTCTCTGTTGGGAGGGCAAAGGAGCTGAGAGGGGCTCTGGTTTCTCTGGATACACTGCTGGAACAGACACCCAGGTGTCAGACACCCTGGGGAACCAGCCAGCCAGCTCTTCCCACCTGCTGGCAAAATTCCTAGCAAAGGTATTTTTGGCAGGTTTTTTGGAAGGTATTGGTATCTGGCAAAGGAATTTTTGGAAGGTTTGGCTGATGCAGAATGATTTGGTGTTTGGGGCTTCTCCCATAGCCTGGAGGTGCAGGCAGCCTGTGCCTGGTGGGTGTTTTGTACTCCAGCCACTGTCAAACACCCCAGCACCCCCATGGCAGGGTGGCAGGAGAACAGGACCCCGCTGTGGTGTTGGGATTTTGGGTACGAATGGCAGTAACAGCCAGCCTGAGAGAAGATGTGGCCCTCAAGGAAAGCAGGAGATGTGGAAAAGGAGGATGTCATCTGTACCTCCAGGGCCTTAGCCAAAAAAAATCAGTTTATGTATGGAAGAAATAGTCCAGCCTCCCCTGTGGACACATTCTTCCTGCCAGTCAGCTCCATGTGCTGTGAGGGACACAGCCACCCTCCTTCATGTCACTCCCGCTCCTGGAAACACACAGAGTCAGCAGAACTCCCAGTTCAAGGACCCCTAGCAAAGCCCAGCCTGATGCACCCTGAATTTAGTATATCCATCTCCTTTTGGCATTGCCACACCTCCTCCCATCCTGACAAGCACCAGGTCCTCACTCGAGAGCAGCTGAGATGTTTTGGTAGCCACAGCTCAGAGAGGTGCCCACAGGGTCACCAGGGTTACTCCTCCAAACCAGGTCTCACACCAAATTCCAACTGTTCAGCTCTTACCCCTGACACTGCAGCAAATATGGATAGAGCTCTCAAAGACAAGAGCCAGTTACTTCCACAGCCTCTCCAAGGCACTGGTGAGCTTGTTTCTGTTGCCACCATTGTGTCCTCAGCTCATCCAACAGCTCAGGTGTCCATGGCCCCGTGGGAGCATCCAGCTCCCTCCACAGCCTCCTGGCACCTCGGGTCAAGAAGGAATTACTGCAGTGAGGGCTGTTCCATGACCTTGCCTCCAAATGACCCCTCGGGTCCTTTAGCTGTAGCCCAGGTAAACACCTCCAGGGAGCACATCCACCTGCAGGCAAAGGTCCCAGGGAGCAACTCTTGTGCTGTCTCAGGAAGGAAGGTTTGGAGGGTCCCTGTTGCTCCAGAAGGGTTGATTCCTACCAAGTCCACATTCCTTCAAACACCATGGGCTCCAGGTGGTTTTTCCAAACCTGCTTTCCATTTACCTTTGCCACTGCATTAGGTTGGCTGGGTAGTCGAGATAACTGCTTTGTCTACTGGGTCACCAAGAAGGGCTTTGCTCATCCCTGCAGCTGAGAGATGTTGATAAAATGCAAAAAAAGTACTTTCTGCATCTCCCAGGATGTGCCATGCTGCTTGCTTAATTAGAAGGGGCAAGGCTCTCTCCTGAATAAACCAGAAATAGCCTTCCAGGGAAAAAATAACCCTGCCTGGGTATTCTGGGGGATTCTTGGAAAGGACAGCTATACAATCTCCCCCAGTCTTGCACAGTACAAGAGCCAGAATTTTGGAGGAGGGGTGTGTCTAGAAAGCCAATCTGCTCCTTCCCCTTAAATACTGGTGTAAGCAGAAGGAGTGTATTTTCCTCTCCCCCCTCATTCCTCACCTATGTCTCTTCAAACAGCAGTAACTGTGGCGCCCATCTCGGATGATTTGGTGTCACACATCACCCACACGTGGCTGGGGGCAGCTTTGTGGTCAGTGGTTCACAATAAGGCACATCCCCAAGGGCACAGGTGATGGATAATCCAGGTTACCAGGACACGTTAACAAAGGATCCCTAAGCCCTCTGCAGGGTCACACAGGCCCCCACTGCCTTCAAAGGATGAGTTATTTGAAGATTATTTGAAGATTATACCAGGATTAATGTCTAATGACCGTGTGCAGCCTGGCCAGCACCGCTCTCCTCATCCAGAAAGGCCAGCAGCAAACCCCAAGCCAGCTGCAGCTGACGGACAACTGATCCATGCTTGGACAGACAGGACACCTCTGAAGAGCCTGGCAACCTTTGGTGGCCACAGTCCTGCCAGCAGCCCCCTCCTTTCTCCCTCCCCCCAGCAGTGCTGGGACAGAGGCACTGCCTCGTGGTGCTGCAGGCAGAGCCCCATCCAGCTGCTGGGGAAGGAGGAGCTCCCTGCCAGAGAAACCCAAGGGGCCCAAGGACACACACCCACTCCTGCAGGTCTCTGTCCCAGGGCATCCACGTTGGTAATTTTTGTTTTTAACAAACCATAGCAAAACATCAGCTGAATCCCCAGCTGCTGAGAGCATGTTCTTGGAGGAACAAAGAGCAGCACTTGTCACAGCAATGTCTTTTGTCACTGAGAAAAAAGGGCAAGTAGAAGAAATCAGCAGAAATATTTGCAGTTCCCTCTCTCAGCACAGAGCTGTGACAGCTCCTGAGCCACACTCTGCTCCTCACTCCTCACGTGGCTGCTCCCACACCTCTGTGCAGGCAGGGTGCCCCCAGGCTCCCTCATGGAAGGAGTGCTGGGCCATGAGTCAGGGACCAACCAGCCTTGCCTTTAATCCCCAGCAATCCCATTTGGGATACAGAACCTCCTGCCAGAGGCTCACCCACCTGCAGACAGGTATTTCCCCACGGGAGGTAGAATTCACCTTCAAAGCATCACCCTTGCTCTGCCTCCCAGGGGGTTGCAGCATTGACTCAGTCCTGAGCCAACCCTCATTGTCTCCCTGACATCTAAACATGTCCTTGACCTCTCTGGCAGGGCTGCCCCTGCCATCAATTAGCTCGTGTGGATACCAGGAAACTGAATACATGGGCTTATAGTTCAGTGGAAAGTTCTGCTGCCGTCTTAAATCATAAAGCACAGCTGCTGACACAGCAGAACTGCAGAATGAGGCATCTGAGCAGGCTGGGGCTGGAAAACGCCAGCAGGAGAATAAGGGCAGCTCTGTTGGAGGGAGGGAGAAAGAACAGAAAGGCCAGAAGAGCAGATTAAAACTCACCAGAGTGCAATTGTAATGTGTTATCCACCACGGATGCATCCTGGCACTCCACAGTTCATCTGCAATTGGGAGAGGAAATGGGAACTGAGATTCAATGTCTGCAAATGCAAAGTAATGGCTGGGAAAAAACAAAGCAAACCCCAGACTCCAAATACATCTGCAGACACACACAGCAATAAGCTCTGAATGAGACATTCTGAGGAGGAGAGGGATCTTGGGAGTCTGGGTGGATAGAGCAGTGAGAATACCCAGCTCCTGGGGGGTGAACGAAGCCTGAGCCTAATGGCTTGGACAGGAAGGGCATGGAGAACAGGACAGGAGCCACTGGCACACCTGCACATGCAGCATGGCCAGCCCTGGTCCCTTGTCTCCAAAGGGACACAGCAGAGCTTACACGGGCTCAGGGGAGGAGCAGCAACAGCAACAACTCCGGCACAAAGCTCCACAGCTCAGAGGTGACTCTCTAACTCCATGAATCATGAGTAGCACAGTGGGGAGAAACAGGGACACTTGTGACACAAGGAGCACCCAATGAAAGGCAAAATTTCAAAGCAGTGAGTACCAGCCAGTGGCCAAAGGGGTCATCAGGATGTGTTAGTCCCAAACTACATTAATGGGAGCTCAGCTTTAGATGACGTTGGTGGTGTCTCCAATGGAGTTACACGCCCAGGCTTTCCCTCCAGCCAGTGGAGAAGACACTGAAACAGCAGGATGTAGCATGTCCCCCAGGGGGGCAGCCAGAGCAGGTCACTACACCAAGGAGAAGGGCAGCCCTAGAACTTTTTCCAGTGCAAGCATCTACAACAGTCTTGGAAAAATTTGGACACCCTCAACCAAGGCCCTGGCAGGACCGAGATCTCCAGCAGCCCCCTTCAACAAGCAGAGGCAGAATATCTTCCCAACACACCTTCTGCTGGAGCCTTTACAAACCTTTGCAAAGGCAAAACACCTGCACAAGTCAAAACCCTTTCCTGGGAATGCAGCCTGCAATTTCCCGTTCCACCCAATGGGATTCAAATAACCTAATTCTTGCTCTACATTCGTGCGCTGCCCCTCTCCCCCAGCTCCCCCCTGGAGAAACGCCAGCCATGTGGTAAATACATGTAATCATGACACTCTGATAGCAGCTTTTGCTCTCTGGCCATTAATTCATCTCCCTGGGACCTTGGTGAACATTTTAAATCCTGCAGCAAAGCCAACGAGCTGCCTTTATTTGAAAATCAACACAGCATTAAAAGGCTTTCTCCTTTCCCTCCTCAAAATGCACATTTTTTTTAACTTCAAAAATATCCTGGCCCATGGACGGATGTTGCTGGTCATGTCCTTATCTCAGGCCAATGAGGAGGTTACTGTTTTTTCCATGGAAAACTTGTGGAGCAGGAGGGCTCACTGCTGCAGGGGAGGCAGCAGCACCCACCCCAGGCACAGCCTGTGCCTTCCTCATGGCACACTGAGAAAAACACCATCAGAAACCTTCCCTTTCCTCTCTCCATGAAAAAATTGAGGATAAAATAGAAGAAAAGAGAATGCAAAAGAGCCTTTCAAACCCAACCACCTTCTCCCTGAGGACTGGCATTTCTAGGAAAGCAGGAGCTCCCTGCAGATGCTTTCAGCGTGCTGGAAACACCTTGTGGCTGGGCACAGGTGAGGCTGGTGCAGGAAGGAAGCAGGGGATGCTCAGCCCCTGCAGGAGCAGCCAGCTCACCACTGAGAGAGAGAAAAGGAGGCTTTTACTGATTTTTCCAGCCCAGGGCAGGAAGGGCAGTGCCAGCAGCCCCCAAAGTAGCGACTGCCACATGCTCAGCTGCAGAGGCTCCAGGCCAGGGCAGAAACATCAGCTCAACATCAGCTGGTGCCACCAGAGCGTCCACATCCAACCCAGCTTGGGTTCCCAGCGTGACCTGGGCTGCACCACTGGAACTGGCTTTTCCCAACATCCTTAGACAGATTTTTTTCCTCTGTGTTGCCACTGAGCCATCGCCTCTCTGGAGCTGGAGAGGAACGGGGCAAGAGCAGAGCTGGAGAAGCAGCAAGGCCAGGACATGCAGGGAAATCCCTGTGGATGGGAGGCAGGAGCAGAGCGAAGAGGGTTGGAGCAGAGTTTAGTGCAGGACCTGGGCAAGCTGAGGATTCAGCTGTGCTGATGAGGAGTTCAGGAGAGCAGCCTGTCCCAGCTGGGATGTGAGGGACAAGGGCTGGGGAGGAAAGGGTGCTCCGTGCCGGGCCGGGTGACAGGTGACAGGTGACAGGGGACAGGGGGGTGCTAAAGGCCTCCGGGCAGATGGTGAAACTGTGATTAGAAAGTCACTCCAGCCATAAATCTCAGGGACCTGAACTGGAGACAGGCAAGCCCCAGATGGCTTGGAAAGTCTTCCTGGCTGAGCCCAGCACAGCTCAGCGTGCATCAGGCCTTCCTCCTTCTCCTCCTCCTCCTCCTCCTCACCAGGTTTAACCACCTCCAGCCAGCTCCTCACGGCCAGAGCTGAACTGGGGACTCCTGAAACAAGAACTCCTCTAATGCACAAACTACAGAGCAAACCCTGAGCCCCAACAACATCCTCATCCATCCTGGCACAGGACTCTGGCTGTGTTACTGGGGGTCACAGGCACATCCCACCCCTGACGCTGCCCTCCTGGCAGGGATGCTGTGCCACCATCCAGGGGGGCACGGAGGGTGCAGGCCCCTGCAGTGGTGCACCAGCAGAGCTGCATGGATGCAGGTTCCCTGCAGCCACACACTATTTCTGGAGCTGCTGAGGAGCTGCTTAGGGCTGGATTTGCAGGCCAGCATGGGGGTGTATCAGCTGTCTGTGCTTTGGAAGGGGCTTGGCAACAGAAAGGGGGCAGGAGATTGGGAGAGGACGGGATTTATACAGAGATCCATGGGGAAAACCCGTGTCTCCAAACAGAGTAACCCAATACTAGGTAGTAGTACCAGCTCCTGCCTGTGGATCCAGGACAACAACTTTCCCCACCTGCGGCCAGAAGAGCCCACTGCTCCTGCCTGAAAAGCACCAGGAGCGCCCGCAAAAAGGCCTCCTACCCATGCCAAGCTCCCGAACCCCCTCTCTGCCGGCGGGTGCCTCCCACAGCCCTTCCCAAGGCTGCCCCAGAGCCCTTCAGCCCACAGGTGCTGTCGCTCCCCCGGGACCCCCGGCCAAGCCGGCGGGGGCTGGCGGCACGGCCGGGACAGGGGCCAGTGGTAAAATTAGAACGCGTGTCCCTGCCAGCCCCTTCTGCGAGCTGCAGGGACCAGCTGAGCCCCGTCTAACCCGCACTGTAACCCTTCGTGTCCCCCATTTCGCGGGCTGGGACAGTTACTAGAAAGCCAGGGATTTGCAGGGCTTTCCTTGTGTCTCAGCCGTCTCCAGCTACCCCAGAGCGCCGCACTCACGGGCTGATGGGCCGGAGAGAGGTGGGTTTTGTGGGTCATTTGGGACAGCCGTGACTGACCCCTGCAATTCCCTTCCCTGCCGTCCCTTTGCACACCAGGCAGCCCCGCGAAGACCGATCTTCCCTGCTGCAAAGGCTCCTGCCCCCTTTCCAGCAGTTATTGTTATTATTTACGCTCCTGAGCATCCTTTGAGTTCTGCCGGGGGACAGGATCCAAAGAGAAAGCCTTTTAAGGATTTGTGCCCGCGCCGGGAAGCGAATCCCCCCCAGCGAACAGTGGTGCTGGGGGATTTGAGTGTAGACAAGTGCTTAAAGCCGAAAAGGGCAGGGAGAGGGGAGGGAGCCGGGGGCACGCTCTGAAACCAGACCCCCCGCCCGAAACGCAGCTCCTTCCTCTGCTTTAGGAAACGGATCCCTGCTGCGATTTCCTTTCAAAGGTGACTTGTAACCTCTTCATTAGGGTCGGCTTTGGCAGGGCCCTGATGCCGCAGCTGGCAGGGCCGGGGCTGCGCGGGGCGGGAGCGCTCTCGCCTTTCGCAGGGCGCTCGGCACACGCGGCTCGGCGGCAGCAGCGGCGCCCGGCCCGCCGCCCATGGGTACCATGGACTTTAAGGCAGATCCCAGTGCGGTCACCATCAATCTGCTGCTAATCGTGCGCCCCGAGGAGGCAGCGAGCAAGGAGAAGGGGCAGCGAGAGGGGCAGGCGGAAGGCGGCCGAGGCGCAGGTAACACCGCCCGCAGCGGGGCGAGGGAGGGCAGGGCTGCGGCTGCTCACGGAGAAGAGAAGCAGTGCCTTTGGAGCAGGGTTTGGGCTTCCCCACCTTTCCTCCTCTTTGCAGACGTGCTGCAAAACTCCAAACTCCCAGCTTGTTCTGTGGGAGCCCAGCGGGTGCAGCAGAGCCGTGCTGGAGCCCTGCCCCGAGCCGCTCCCTGCCCGGGGCCGCTGCGTGCGGCAGCGCGGACACGCTCGGACACCGACCCGGGGCTGGGTCCGCACCTTGCCGTGGCCTGCGCTGGCCCCGAGGTGCCCCCACGGGCTGCCCGGGCTGGGCGAGGGGAGCGGGGCGAGGGCTGGCCCGTTTCACCCCGCAGCAGCCACCCCCTGCACGGGAGTACGGAGACAGAACTGTTTTGTTTGCAGTGTTTGCCCAGGCTTTGTTTCCGAGGGTCACTGTCCTGAGCCATTTATAGCTGCTGTTCGGGACAGTGTCCCTGGCCCAGCTCCCTGTCCTGCAGCGGGTCTTCCAAAGTGCTACAGCTGTGCTCTGCAACAGCAGGGGGACCCTCCCTGCAGAGTAGAGGGAGGAGAAGGGGTATTCCTGCTCTAAAACCTTGGGAAGAAACCGGATTTCCAGACAGCCAGTCCCAGGCTAACATCTTTAGGCAGAGCTGTCACACAAGTTGTGTCCATGCTTCACCAAGCACGGCCTCCAGCACCCGGCTCAAATGAGCAAATCCTATCAAAGCAACTTAGACCTGGACTGCTGCACTTCCTGCCTCTTGGTGTTTCATACTTTAGCAACAAGAACTGCAGCCAACACCGCAGACGAGACAGAAGGTGGATCCTGATGACACCTGGCTTCAACTGGGATAGTGGGTTGCATGAAAGGGCTCAGGATGCTTGGCCTCCAGGCAGTGCCACACTTCAGTCCAGGAGGACCCTGCCAATCTCCTATTTCTCTCTTACAGGTTTGGAAGGTGATGGCAATGGAAACAGCAGATCACAGGCACCTCAGGGCAGAGAGCTGAACGGTATGTCACCTTCTCACTCTGCTACACCAACCCCAGCACGCGCAGCCCAAGGCTCCCAGCAGTGCCTCTCCAGCACAAACGTGCTTCTAACAGCCCATGCCTTTCCAGTGCTTCCAGGGGTCCCAGTGGAGGCACACAAAGGGCCCTGGGCAGCATTCCCTCCGTGCCCTGCCGTGCCCCGTGGTGGGAGGCACAGGGGTGGCACTGCCGAGCCCCCGCACTTCCCTCTGCGGGGATCCTCCTGCCACGGAGCTCGCTCCGGTTACAAGTGCACGGAGCTCTTACATTTCACAGCCAGCTGATGGCAGGGGAAACTCGGTGCCCCAAATTGCTCAGGTTGCACACAGGGCTTCCAGAGACTTCCCCAGCACTCTAGAGCACAGCTTAAGCAGGGTCTGGAGTGTGCAAGGAACCTTTTCAGCCATCTCTCCACCAGTCCTTTCTTCATGTCCCCCACTCAGAGACTGAGCACAAGGCAGGTGGGATTGCTGACCAGGAATGATGTGGCTGCCAGTCCTCAGTGTTCCCCTTCCAATGCCCAGCCCTCTGCCCTCAAATAGTTGAGGAGGAACATCTGAGGAGGTGACCCCAGAACTATGGAGCAGCTCCCAGGGAAGGGACTCAGACCATCCCACTTGCTTTCCTGACAGCCTAAGCCTCACGTGGTGTCCAGCAGAGAAAGGCAGGGGAAAAGGTAGAGCAAGACACAGGTAATTCTCACGGTACCAGATGGTTACACCAAGGAGGAACTTTGCTTCCACAGATCAAGCAACAGCAGCATGCAAAGGCCATGGCTGTTCCCAGCAGGATGCTTGGCAGGAGCCCTGATCCAAGTCCCTCTGAAATCAGTGATAGCTGGAGGGTGCTCCACTGGGAGCAGGAGATATTTTATGGCAAGGCATTGGGACTTTTTTTACAACCCAGATAACAAAAGCCTCCACTCCAGGAAGCAGATAAGTATTCTGCACTCTCTCCCTCTGTCATGCTCAAGAGATTCTGAAATCAGAGCTGCAGTGTCAGCCTCGTATACGAGTGAGTGAGAAGATGCTATTGACCATTTCCCACCCTGAATTAATGGCAGGAGTATTTAGTATGCACGTGGGAATCCTTCCTTTGCAGCTCTATGTTAGGTACAATTTCAACCCCCGTGAGGGGGGAATTCAGACACCAGAGGTGCAGGCAGAGCTTTGGCTCCTCTGGCACCCAGGGTTTAATGAATTCCCCTTTCAGCAGCCCTGTTAGTGTCCTGATGAGGCCTCTGATACACCCGGTGCTGCCACAATATTTTCAAACTTATGTAATCCCCAGCCCCACTGTGGTAAATGGGCTGTGGCCCCAGTCCACAAGATCCTGTCACTCCAGGGGCTGATCCTTTTCCCAGCCACACGTACCTGGGTGGACCTGGGCAATGGACCTGGGCAAGCTGTGAAATCCAGGCTCCTCCCTGCTCTCTGGTGGCTGCTGGGACAGTGATCCCAGGAAGCTTTAACAAAGAGTGAGGGATCATCCTGGCCAACCCCCACCCTGCACCCAGCAAGGCTGGAGCACTGAACCTGTGGGAACAAGGGCTCAGTGTCCCCTGGCATTTGCTGCCTGCCCTGGCTGGCCACCAGCACAGCCCTGGGGCACGGATCTGTGCTGCCTCCCACCTGTGTGTGCCCCCACACCTCCCTCTGCTCCAAGGGCCCCAGGCCAGCACTGCTCAGTCAGCCAGGGGCTCCCAGAGGGGAGACTTGAGGAGGGGACGAGATGCTGACAACCACCCCAATGCTCCCACTTCGCCTCCAAGCCCCCAGCACCACCCTTCTCTCCCACTCACCTCTCCAAACACCCACTGGTCCAAGCCCCTCCACCCTGAGCAGCAGCAGGCTGGGCTGGAGCATCCATCTGGAGAGGGCTCAGGTGCCCCTGGACCAGGAGAGGAGGGTTGAGCTTCTTGAGTCGTTCCTTACCCTCAGTGCTGAGCAAGGGCTGATGGAACCCCCTCCAGGCCAGGCACCTCTGCTCTCTCTGAGGCCCTGAGCTGTTCCCCTTGGTGCCACCAGGCCCTGAAATGTTTCCCCTTTTTGCCACCAGGCCCTGAGCTGTTTCCCCTGGTGCCACCAGGCCCTGAGCTGTTCCCCTTGTGCCACCAGGCACTGAAATGTTTCCCCTGGTGCCACCAGGCCCTAAAATGTTTCCCCTTGTACCACCAGGCCCTGAAATGTTTCCCTTGTGCCACCAGGCCCTAAAATGTTTCCCCTTGTACCACCAGGAACTGAAACATTTCCCCTTGTGCCACCAGGCCCTGAGCTGTTTCCCCTGGTGCCACCAGGCCCTGAAATGTTCCCCTTGGTGCCACCAGGCCCTGAAATGTTTCCCCTTGTACCACCAGGCCCTGAAATGTTCCCCTTGTACCACCAGGAACTGAAACATTTCCCCTTGTGCCACCAGGCCCTAAAATGTTTCCCCTTGTACCCCCAGGCCCTGAAATGTCTCCCTTTGTGCCCCCGGCACTAAAAAGTTCCCCTTTGTGCCACCAGGCACTGAAATGTTCCCCTTTGTGCCCCAGGCACTGAAATGTCTCCCTTTGTGCCCCCGGCACTAAAATGTTCCCCTTTGTGCCACCAGGCACTGAAATGTTCCCCTTGTGCCACCAGGCACTGAAATGTTCCCCTTTGTGCCCCAGGCACTAAAATGTTCCCCTTTGTGCCTCCGGCACTAAAATGTTCCCCTTTGTGCCTCCAGGCCGCTGTGCCCCCACAGAGCCCCGCGAGCAGACACCGCCCCTCACTTCAGGCCCTGACAAAGGTAAGTGGTGACCCAAGAGACAGAGCAGGACTTCACTGAGCTCCCAACCAGCTTCTTCTCTAATAACCTCAGAACACCCCAAAAGAGAGAAAAATTCCCACCCTGGGACAGCTGCCCCATAAAGCACTTGCTGGCCAAGGACTTACCTGGCCACAGAGCACAAAGAGAATAGCAAATGTTTCTTTGAGCTTGGAGCAGCCTGGTCTAGTGGCAGGGGGTTGGGACAAGGGGATCTTTAAAGTCCCTTCCAACACAAACCATTCTGTGATGCTTTATGAAGGACATCTTAATCAGGAATGATAACTTTTTAAAAAGTCGTAAAAGCATCAGTGACCATTGCATACCATCAAGTTTTAAAGCAAGGGATGTAGCACTTTGAAAAAGTTCTGTGGAATTACATTTTTCATTTGTTAAATGCATTTTAAACTCACCAACAGAAGGCATTCCTCATTGGTTTGTTTCTTGAAAACAAAGAATTTTAATCTATGGGGAGAAACTGAAAAAAACTAAAATTAATCTAGAGCAATACAAAAAGGACCCCTGAAAATTTAAAACCTTGGGGAAGTTGAACGGTTTGCATAAAGTCATCCCTTTGAGAAACAACTTTATTTTACCTCTGAATTAACTGACAAAATACACCAGTCAGCTCTAGACTGACACCCTGATATCTGCAACCATCCCAGAACTGGAGTCAAGCTTTAGGATTTAGGGTTTTATGGGTTTTACAGTTTTTCTTGCCTTCTGCTTTTGGGGCTTGAAGGACATTGAATCTCTGCCTAATCACAGAAGAAAGTTCACTTTCTAAAGTTAAATGCTGTGGAAAAACTCATTCTTTGTGAAAAAAACCTCATTCTTTGTTGAAAATGTAGATTCCCACCTAATTAGCAGGTTCCAAGAGCTGGCTTTCAAGGCAAACCCCAAATGTCGTGAGGCTCTTGATACAATTGCAGGAGGGATCACTGGATGGCAGCCCCGAGGTGCATTGACATCTTGACCTTCCCTCTCCCCAGTAACCTCTGCCTGACCTGGAATGGGAACCCAGGAGCTCACCGAGGTCCTCCAGGGAACCTCGGGGCTGCAAAACCTGCTGAAATACCTGCCAAAAAACTCCACTCTCTGTCCAAAAGTTCGTGTAGTTTTTCCAAGAGACTCTCTAACTCTTTTCCTTGTATTTCTCTCTCTGAAACTTTGAAGATTAGAGCCCAGGTTTCCAGGGGAGGTTTTTCTGGAGCATCACAGCACGCCTGGACCACAGCCAGCCCTGACAGGACACTGCCTCTTACAGCCAAAGGCCTTTGCCAGACATTTTAGTATCACAAGTCCAACCATTTTCATCACTCCAAGACTTTTTTCTGTTTAATTCCAAGAAAAATCAATGAAAGACATTGATTCTCTGCTTTCCATAGGCCCATGAAGAGCTCTTTAATACGGTGATAAACCTTCACTATCACCACCGTGCTGCTTTTCTGAAGTTAAGAGCTGCCTTGGCAGGCACTCCTGCCCTGCTGCTCCATGTCCTGGTTAGTTTTCCCTTTCTCAGGGAGTTGATCATTGTTTCCTTCAGGAACCCAGGTGACAGTGGAGATTCACCGTGAGGACTCCAGCCCCCAGCTCATCAAGAGACTCTCCCTGGGAAAAGGTACAGCCCTGCTTCCAACCCCACAGAGGCTCAGCACATCCTTCCTTCCCTTTGCTGAAGCTGGGGAGTTGCAGGGGCTGCTGGAGCCTGGGCAGGGCTGTGGTGATGCCACTAACCATGCTGGGCTTCTTGCAGGTTCCCAGAGGCTGCCCAGCCTGAGAGGACACGACAACAAAGGTGAGGCTCTGCTCTGCCAAGCCTGTCCCCAAGCTGTCCTGCCCTGGGGAGGAGACAGGCTCCTTCTCCCCACGGGGAGGCTGCTGAAGGGCACATGCTGCTGGATCCTGCCTATGCCTGGGCCTTGAGGAGCAAAATCCTTCTGCTGCTGGGGTGTGAGGGTCTCCTCCTCCCCTGGCCCTGGGACGAGGCGGGTGTGCCACTGCAGTGTCCCTCAGAAGCCTCCAGCTGCTGCAGAGCTCCCACTGGGTTCTCAGCTGACAGCTCTGGAGCTCAGCACTCCCTTCTTCCCCCTCCGGGGAGGTTTGGCCATGGCAGGCTGGGGTTTGATGTCCCCAGGCCTCGGGCTAGAACAGGAGATGCCTGACTGCTGGGGAATGTGGGCTCGGTGGGATGGCAGGAGCACACTCATGCAAGGGAATGGGCAAAGAGCCTCAATTCCAGCTTTTCCCAAGTCCTGCTCCCCAGAATCATTTATTTCTATTTGTGTTTTTTCTGTGGCAAACAACTTCTCTCCTCATGCTCCCTTCTCCACTTCCCAGGTTTCCAGAGGACCGAGGCCCCGCGGCCACCAGGAGCAAAGGACCTCCATGGTAACTGCTGCCAGGGTTCAGCTTCATGGGGATGGCAGGGGGGTGGCTTTGGGAATGGCCCACGTGCCCCAGCCCTTCCCAAGGCTGCACATCCAAGGCAGGCACAGTGCACACTGAGCACTTCCAGAGTCACTGTGGGTCCTGCTCCCACACGGAGCCTCTGCAGCTTCCACCTGGCACAGACAAAACCTGATATAACCACACTGACAAAAAACATCCCTATCCAGAAAGGCAAAAAGGAGTTTTCAGAGCTGTAGAGAATGGGAACCTTTAAACGTATCAGTCTGTTGGATCTTTCTCTAGGTCAGTAGAACACCTCTTTTCAGGGAAAACGCAGAAAAACAAACAAGCCTGATAAAAAACAGATGCCATGTGCCTACGTGCTGATTTTGGCAGACAGGCACCTGCCTGGCACAGGGATGTGCCTGCATCCCACCTGGCAGGCAGCACTGGGATGTGAGGTGGGGGATGCCCCAAAACCCCTCCCTGGGCAGAGGTTTTCAAGAAGAGCAGGGCTCACATTAACAACACACCTTTGCAAGTCAGGATTGACCTTCTGACCACCCCCAGGGCAGGCTGGAGCTGGGGCCAGAGCCCAGTTTTGGGGAGGTGGAGCAGGACCAGGGGATGAATGTAGATTTCAGAGGCACTGCAGCTTCTCAGCTGGGACAGGATGCTCTCAGGGCCTGTCCTGCATCCTGCTCCCAGCACTTGCTGAGCAGGCAGGGGGGTGTCCCACTTGTCTAACAAGGGTGAGGCATAAAGGGGAGCACCAGCTGTGCCCCCACACAGCCCAAAGCAATCCAGGCAAAGAGCAGCTCCATGGCACCAGCCATTCACCTGTCCCAGCACTCAGCAGTCCCACAACAGCCGTTTTCACTTCAGGGTCTGTTTTAAATCCTTTTTTCCTAGAGAAATAACAGTTCTATAGAGATAGCTACTCAGTCCTGAGTAGCTCTGCCAGCACAGGACAGGGAGATGGCTGCAGCACTCAGTTCTCTCACCAGCCAGCAGAGCAGGGAAGGCTGAGGTCCAGGGGAGATGTCCATCCATCCCTGTGGCTCACTGATGGGAGACAGCCGTGCCAGCTCATTCCAAGACTGTTAAAAAAATCAGTTATCTGGTTAATTAGGGCAAGTCATTAACCCTTTGTTCACAGTGAGCAGAACCAGGAGCTTAGAGCCTGCAGAGATGCAGACAGAGAGCAAGCACAGGGGTTCCAGTCTGACTGCTCCCAGTATTACATTCCTCATGTGCCTGAATTCCTGCAGAATTGTGGCCCTTTACCAGGCAAAACCCCTAGAGAAACCCAGCTCTTTAGTGTTGGGGTTTTTTGAAGAAGTCATGTTTTTTCTGGGGCTTGCACAGTACAGATTTTCCCTGATACTTCTGCATCCTCCTGCCCCTCCACACAAAATCCCGGGATTTTCTATGCTCTTAAGCAGTGCCAAAGTCGCAGGGGCAGCTCCCGCTCCAGCATTCCCAAATCCTAGCAGAGCAGACAGGATGGCTCCTGCTTTCTGTGCAGCTGGCAGGGACCTCCTGTGGGTGCCCTTGTGTCCTCTGCTCCCTAAGCACCCGCTGATGGATGTGTCCATGGGCCAGGCAGGAGCTCTGTCCCCTTGTCCAACCACATAGCCAGGAAAAACAGCCCCTCCCTTCCCAAAACAATGACAACTCGTTTCTTCCCAGCATATCCATGGGACAAATCCTCTTTGAAATCCATGCCAGTGGATCTGCAGCAATTTCAGAAGCTGGATGCCTACGCATTAGAAGTAAGTCTTGCTTTTGCCTCTGTCCTCCTCCCAACTCCCCTCCGGGGACATTCCACAAAACCTGGCTCCCAGCACCAACACCAGCTTAGGCTGAGCTATAAGGCAATGGCCTCAGAATCTCCCAAACAAGTGAAAAACCATCTCCCTCTAAACATTAGCAAAGATATCCTGCTCTGGGAGGGAAACTATAACCAAAAATGCAGGGACCAACAGCACTGTAGTTCTGTTTTTAAGGAAGCTGGAGGCAGAGCAGTCTCTGGTGGGGTCTCTCTGGCTTCAGAAGAACAAGGGAAGGGGGAGGACTGCAGATCTAGCACAGTGGTTTCTTCACCATGACCCTGCACTGCTTCCTCCTCATGCAGGTGAACGTCAGGAACAGCGTGGAGGAGCTGGTGAAAGCCCTGCTGAAACGAGCCCGGACTGACCTGGAGAAGGTCCGAGCCATCTGGATGTGGATTTGCCATCACATAGGTAGGCTGAGGCCTCCAGCTGAAGAGAAGGCTGTCCCTGGCACCCCTGTCCCACTGCCCTGGCAGGTCACCCTGCAGCTGTGGGTTAGTTCCCTGTGCTGGGTGGAATGAGGGCTTTTGGAGTGATTTATCCAGAAATGCATCCAGAGGGTCTCTCACCACCTCTCACCCAGTCCCTCTCCTCCTACTGCCAGGCCCCACAAGGTTTGTGTGTCCAGGGTGAACCTGTAACTCCATCTGAGGTGTGACCAGGCAAGTCCCTGCCCTCCAAGAGCCAGAGCACAAAGCCAGGCTGCCCAGCACCAGGGGCCTGCTTGTCACCTTCAGAGCCACCCAACGCCCCCAGAGCCCAGTTCTGAGGAGGGGGAGAAGGGAGCAAGTGATGACACAGATTTCAGAAGCAACCTGGCCCAGTGGAAGGTGTCCCTGCCCGTGGCAGGGGGTGCAATGAGATGACCTTTAAGGTCCCTTCTCACCCAAGCCATTCTGATTCTGAGTTTGATTTCCACCCCCGTGCTGAGTCCCCAGAGCCCAACACAGCCCCCCCAGCACAGTCTGGTGCCAGAGCCTTTGCTCTGGGAGGGCCTCAGTGTCACACAGGCACCACCAGGAGCCACCCAGCTGCCTTGCCCAGCTCCATGTCCCACACTGGCACCTGTGAGTGCAGTTCCTGCCTGTACCTGCACCCCTCCAGCCCTCCTGAGAGCTGCAACCACTCAGGTTCCCCTGCCCCTTCCTACCCAATCCCAGTGCTGGAGCTACAGAATATCCAAGAGATGGGAAGAGGAGGAGGAGGCAGCACTTGTAGCCTCCCCAGGCTGGCACATCAGAGGGGGCTTCTTGCCACCCCAGCTCCGTGATGGGGGGAGCTGGATGTGCAACATGATGGCATTCTGCATAGCATAAGCAAAAAATGTTTATTTCCCATTAAGTCCTGGGAGCAGAGAAGCAGAGCTGTCCTTTCCCTCACCTCCTCCACGTCCTGGCAGGGCACTGCTGCAGTGCAGGCCAAGTGATGGAGAGGAAAAGAGCAATGTGGGCAGCACTGCCCTCATCTCACACCCACTGAGATCAACTGCAAGGTTAGCATGGTTAGGCCAGTCCCAAACTGTTTTAATCTTGCCCTGAAATATGGAGAGTGCTGATTTCACTGCAAGTCCTGACACCCAGGGTGTGACTGACCCAGCACTGGTCATTCCCCTGTCAGCCCATTTCTGCCCACACTGCCTGGCCAGGCCTGGGGGAGCCACTCTGTGCACCTCACGCACTCAGGGCATGTGTCTGGCCCCAACAGCTACGCTGGGATCTCCTCACAAGATCTGTTACACCATCTTGGCCCTGGTTCTCCTTCCTTCCTGTGAGACTGACCCCTATTTACACACATGGGAAAGAAACACAGAGTTGTGGGTTTAAATCTGCTGGCAAAAACGCAATGTATCTGTCCTGGAACGGCACTGATGATATAAACTTCTTCCTTGGATGGATTTTAAGTGAGAGCTGCTCCCTGGCCATCTCTTCCCACCCATTTCAATCCCTGACCACGATGGGCTGCTGTCCCCATGCAGCATCAGCACTGAAGGAAATTATTTTAGCTGTCATTTTTGGCACAGAGGGCCCCATGCAGCCAGCACCCCTCAAAGTGCCCCATGGCATTGCTGGTGGCCACTGAACTCTGGGGTGGAGCAGCCAGCCTTTCCCAGCACCCAGAGCCAAGGCCAAGGAGGCATTTACTGAGCCCCTTGGATAAAAGACAGGCAGTGGCAGCATTTCATCCAAGCACACACACAGCCTGCTCCAGCTTTTCTTCCTCTGCCCCAGCACTGAGGGGAGAGGGAACCAGCTGATGCAGCATTCCTGAGAGCTTTGTCAGAAAAATACATCTGTATTTTAAGAAAAAGGTTGTGGACATGGCCAGGATTGGGGGTGTTGAATTAACCTTCCCAGACTGGTTCCTCAATCTCTGTCTGAAGGAGCCCTGCTGTGCTGCTTCTCTGTCCTCATTCCAGCAAATCAAGATTTCCTCTGCTTCCAGGTATTGATAAGACCAGGCTGGACAGGGCTTGGAGCATCCTGGTCTAGTGGAAGGTGTCCCTGCCCATGGCAGGGGTGGGATGAGATGAGCTTTAATGCCCCTTCCCACCCAAACCATTCTGTGATTCCATGACTTACTTGCAACAAACCACTTCAGGTGTTTCCCAACAAGCTGCTTTCCAGGCATTTTTAATACAAATTGCTTGTTAAGAGTGCAAAAAGCTCAATGGTTCCTCTGAGGTAACCCCAGTCCTTCTCCTTCAAATGCAGAGTGCTCTGGTTTTGACTGGGAGCTGTTCACACTGTAGATCTACCACCTGAGGGCAATCCCTGGGGACACCCACTTTGTCCAAAAAATCAGAGTTTTCCTCCTATTTGGATTCAACTGCTGCAGCCCAGTCCAGGCTTAGAACAAAGGGTGCTGAGGGCCAGAGCCTGTCCCTGTGCCCCAGCAGCACCCACAGCACCCACAGCACCCACAGCACCCACAGCACCCATAGCACCCTGCCCAGCACGGCCACGGGGGGAGGGAAGGGACCCTGCTGCCCATGGATCCATCTCCCGCGGCTTTGGGGTGAGTCTGGCTGTGCTCCTGCCCCCAGAGTACGACGTCGTGGGCTACCACAACAAGAGCCAGCTGTCCAGCAAGCCCAGGGACGTGCTTCAGATGGGCAAGAGCATCTGCGAGGGCTACGCCGAGCTCTTCGAGCGAATGTGCAGGTAAACTGGGTTCAGAAACGTTCAGTGCCAGGGAGAGTTAACATTCCTTGTCATCTCCTGCTACCCTGTCTGCCTTTGCACTGACTGATGTGACTTTAAGCAGGACGTGGAACTTTAGCTTTCAAGCCGTGCTGTGGAAAAACAGCAAGTCCTAGAAAGGTCAATTTTGCTCCCTCCTCCACTCCCTCCCCCCCTCCCCAGCATAATTTACTTGGTGCCATCTGCTGAGCTTCGCATTGCATTACCATAATGGCAGATGAAAACAGGAGCTAATTTGATTAGGAGAAGTAGGATTTTCCTTGGAGTATCTGGATGTGAAGGTTAAAAGCATCGCAAGACCTGAACAAGCAGTGCTGTCTCCAAGATGCTCCCGTGCCAGAGGTAGGCAGAGTCCCAGGAAGAACTTTCCCAAAACCCTCTGGAGATGCCCTGTGCCCCCCAGAGCACCCCAGGGACACTGCCTTGCACTTACCACGCTGTTTTCTGGGGCCACTCTCAAGGGCCAGCACTGCTGAGGCCAACACTGCAAGTCCCATTTTGTAGCTACATCAGCATTTAATGACTGAAATCCCTTCTCCTGCCAACATAACCTGGTGGACTTCACTGGGGATTAGCCAGATAAACTTCCCCCACAGAGCAGGGCTTTACAGTCACAAAGCCATTTCATGGGAGAGGCAGCCCCTTCCTTGGCAGGGATGGATGCAACCCAAATCCCTTCTCCCTCAGGTTCCTCCAACCCAGAAAGGAAAAGAGGCAGCTCTTGCACAAGGCAACCCTCAAACTCCACAGCAAGGAAAGCAAGGAAGGTGCCTGGCAGGTTTGGGAAGCAGCCTTAGGCAGAAGGGCTGTCCAAGAGGAGAAAACTGGACCTGACAACTCAGTCCCTTAGCAAGGGACTTCCTAAAGCAACCCTAAGAGGGTGGGTGTGTGAGGTGGCTCTCCCAGGGAGCAGCTTCCATCTCCTTGGAAAAATCAAACACCAGTTATTAATAGCATGTGTAAGTAACAATTGGCTTTCCACACCATCCAAAAGGATTTGAGAAGTTTTTCCCCATGGAACAGACAAAATCTAGAGGGAAAAGGAGAGATTTTAAAAAACCCCAACATGCTGTGCCTGATGCTGAAGTGGTGAATGCTTCCAGCCAACATCTCCCACAATATATATTTGGTCCGTTCCAACCCAAGCCATTCTATGATACTGGATCTTGTTTTCTGAAGAGTAACATAAAGAAATAGGATGGTGAAGTATGAATTTATAGTTGCTTCCTATGGAACAGCTATTAGCAGCTAGAAGGGAGGAAATCTGCATCTGTTCATTAAAAAGCATATGCTTAGTTCATTAAAAGCATTAATCTTTCCAAGGATATCTCTGACTATTTAAAGGCTCTGTTGATTTCCTTGCAGTTCCTCAGTTCCAGGTTGATTAGTCACCATGTGATTCAGGAAACCTCCCAGTCATCCAGACTATTATATTGTCAAATATTAGCAAAATGTTTAGCTCCTTTCCTGAAAAGCTGTACCCAAAGACAACTCCCCTTTCTTGCACAGGCACCTCCTCCTCCCTTCTTGCCCTGCTCTGTCCAGCTCTTACACTGAGTCTAAGCAGAAGGGCAGGAGGCAAAGAGCACTCACTTTACAGAAGGGCTTTCAGAGCCAAGTTTTGGGAGAAAAAAGGTGTTTTAACAGGCCTTTTTTTCCTAGCTCCTGTGAGGCAACTTGAACAAACAACCCAATTTGCCAGGCACCAGGAGTCCCCCCAAAGGTCCTGCTGGAGTCAACACTGACATTGATTGAGTGCTACTTGTCCCAGTGCCAGAGGGAACAATTCCTGTTGCAGACACAACACTGTCACCACAGCTTTGGCAGCCACACTTCTTCCCATTAGCTGAGCTCCTGTCACAGAGGAAAGGTGGGCACGGAGAGTGGGAAGCTGGCCATGAGGCTTCACTGTCCAGACATCAGCTGTGACAGCAGTGAATGCAAACACAGCCTCCTGACCAATATTTCAGCAGCACTTACCAAGAGCTGCCTTCTCTGCTGACAAGCAGGCTCGAGGAGGTAGCATGGCTGAGTGAATCAGTGCAAATTCGTGGATTCAGTGTAGGGCAAACCTGGCAGCCTGGGATGAGGAGACACTCGCTCAGCAGGGTCATAATGAAGGCACAACAATTATTTTCCCAGGCACAACAATTATTTTCCCAGGTGAGGCTTCAGCAGCTTTGGGAGCAAGGCTGGCCTCACTGCCCAAAGGGGATCTGACCACTTAGCTGCTCCTTCTTCATCATCCATCTGTAAATACCCCAGATTTCACATCCTCTTGCTTCTCCCATTTCCTGCAGTCAGTAGCTTTTCAGGCACAGAGGCATACACCTACCTACCACAGGCATAAACCATTCTGTCTCCTTCTGGAAAAGCCAGCTTTGCTCCTTTTTTAGATGAAATTATCAAAGTCAATCTAAAATCAAAGGGAAGAAGGTGCCATTGAATTCCAGTGACACCTGTAGCATGAGCCAGACTATTTCCTACTGTTTTTGAGGCAAAAAAAAGCAACTTTGTGTTTAATCTCCTCGCTGCACCAAGCAAATAGATGTTGCCAACTGTTTCTTAATTCAGTTCTTCCAGTTCATTTTGTATTTAGGTCATCTTCAATCTCACACTGCCACTTCAACCAGTTCTGGAGATCTTCCCAATCTTCTCTCTGCCTGCTTAATTTATCTGCATAAAGTCATTGACACGAGAACAGAGGCATGATCACCCTTTTCAGCAATACACAATTGCTCTTTTACAGCATGTTTTAGCTTGGATTTTTGTCTGTCCATTACTAGAGAGGCCAGTTTAAATGCTCTGGTCTTTATTTTGGGAACTTTGAACACATCCAAGCATAAACTCTTCTTGCTGTTTTGCCAGTGTTCACTGTAACTGAGAGCACAGTGAGAGCAGAACTTGTCCCTTAATGTTCCCCCTGAATATCCCAGCTAACAAGAATGTCTAGAGAAGCCTAGAAGGATTAGACACCAATCCCCATGAAATTTGTGGGAATTTGGTACTTAGCTCCTTGAACCTCCCAGGATCAAATCTTCCCTAAAGCTCCTGGGCCAGCTCCTAGTCTCAGTTACATCATGTAAATCCAAGCTCTCACCAGTCTTGTCAGTGGAGTTGTTCCAGATTTACTGCCCAGCTCCACGTTAGAGTTTGACTCACTGCACTGCAGGTTGGCCAGGGCTTTCCAGAGCACCTGCAACACCAGGTTTCTCCATGGAATTCCTTCCAGCCTGGCCTGTGTGTTCCAGACACTCGTGTAAAGGATGCACTGCTGCATCCTCTCCTTGGCTGAAGTGCCCACCTTCCCTGGAAAGCAGCATCCTCTCCATGGAAAAAGCAGCCCTCCCTGCAGCTCCACTGCACTGCCAATTGCCAGCCAGTATCTGTTATCAGCCCTCGACTTCTTAACAACCGTGCTCGTTATCTTCCCCATAAATATCACTTTTCTCCTGAGCTAAACCCACATGATGCAGGCAATCTCGCTCTGGAAGCCTGCACACTTTATTACTTAAGGTAGTTGTTCCATTTAACACACCTCTCAATGAAGAAGAAAAATGTCAGTGCTGTCCTACACAAAAGACAACGCTCCAAGTGCAGCAATTTTAGATTAATGCTGAAATAAGATGCCAATGTTAGAATCCATCAGCAGAGAGCTTATTAACACAGTGCTTATTTAAATCTTATTTACACATCCACACAGGTATTCATTATGTTTTTAGAAAGAGACTATTTAATCATTTCTACCCTGGGCAAGCACAAGCTCGTTCTTTCAGGAAACTAAATGAGCATCCACAATCCCGTGAGGTCTGAGATACCTGAGCTGGTGTCAAACACCAGGCCCACCGTCACAGGGAGAGAACAGACTGCACTTTTAATTTATAATTACACGGGCTAATTGTGGACAGCATCAAAGGGATTCCACTGAGTAACAAGACAGAGAGCAATTAAGCACACTTTATCTCTGTCATCCTCTAACAGTGCTGAATTGATGGTGCACCAGGCAACAAGAGAGGGAATATGCAAAAATGGGGAGAGAAAAGGCCCTTCCTGCAGCAGGATGCTGTCTGTGAGGCCCTGTGCAAAGCCTGCAGGAACAAACAGCCCTACCCAACACCTCGGGCATCATCACTTTTTTCCTTCCCCAGAAATACCTTTTAAATACAGGTTTAAAACAGAACTGTCCTGCTGCAGCTTATCACTCCCTTTCAGTATTGCAGGGATTCAGTGCAAGAAGCTCTCAGGACACGCCAAGGGACACGGCTACAAGACAGGGCAGAGCTTCACTGGGGACTCTGACCATGCCTGGAACGCTGTCTACCTCGAGGGCAGGTGGCACTTACTGGACAGCACCTGGGGAAGTGGTTCTGTTGATGATTCCTTCACCAAGTTCACCTACAGGTACAGAACCACCCTCTAGCTTAGCACATAAACCCTCCACAAAGGCAGAAGGAAAGCTGGTGGGCTTGGCAGACCAACTGGACACATTTTAGGTGCCACAGGAAAACCTGAAGCCACGAGCAAGCACCTGGGCTGCCTGCACAAAGGATGGAGTAGAGAGGCAGCAGCCCTGAGCAGCAAGGCACAAACTGCTCAAAGCCAACTGGCTTTGCTTATCACATCCTCAGTTTAGGCAATGCCTCGTGGCACTGGATTCACAGCTTTTGTGGATCCATTTCAATCCACAACCAGTGCCTCCCTCTTCCTTCAGGAACCCGTGGGTGCAGGGGAATAGTGCAAATACCCAGGATTTATCCCAAAGCTCGGCATTTGCCCTGGAAATGGAGGCCAAAGCTCCGGTTTCTTCTCTGCCCAGGGAATTTCAAACCCACGGATCTCAGTTTATCAGCAGCTCAAACCAGCCCAACATCCTCCTGCTGGAACCACCACCACTGTGCGGGGGGGAAAATCCACTATTTATAATTACTCATTTTCCCTAATTTCTCCCTTCTCCTCCCAGGTACAATGAGTTTTACTTTCTGACTCACCCGGCCCTGTTCATTAACAATCACTTCCCAGATAACAGTAACTGGCAGCTCCTCAAGCCCACGCTGACGCTGAGGGAGTTTGAGAACAACATGCTGCACAACAGCAACTTCTACACGCTGGGGCTGCTGGCTGCACACCCAGAGACTCCCATCATCCAAACAGGTAAACCCTGCAGAACAGGAGCTGGGGAGCACCTTCCCTCATGCATCCCACATCCAGCACTCAGTGCTGTGCACCTCTTCAGGCAAGACTGAGCAACCTCAGTGAGTCCAGCGGCTCTTTTAACATAAAATCACTCAGGTGCCACCACTGAAGGACAGGGCCACGTTTAAGATCCCCTCCTTCAGATTTTCCAAGAGCTGCAGGAATTTAGCTGGGTGGCTAATTTATGAATGCTAAGAACAGAGTTGAAACTTAAGGACATCAACATTTTAGGACTTACTGAAGTCTTCAAGCTGTTTGGGAACAGGGAGGTAGATTAATCTTATTTCTACATACTGGAGAGTATGCACTTTGCTCCTGGGAGCAGCTACTGGACTGGCAATGGGGTCTAATCACCTCTAATTCAGCCCTTCAAGAGCACATGGGCTGATCATAGAATTCCAGAATGGTTTGGGTTGGGAGGCACCTTAAAGCCCATCTCATTCCATGGCAGGGGGCAGGGACACTTTCCACTGGACCAGGTTGCCCGAAACCCCATCCAATGTGGCCTGATGGTACTTCCAGTTGTATTTCACACAGACTTTCATATTCATATTAGCTCCATGTCAAGGTGTGTCAGAACAGGATAAATGCACATCTCCCAAAGGCCACTCTCCTTCTCTTTGAGGGACACTGGTCTAAGCAGGCAGCTATGACCTGCCAATTGCAGCTCTTGGTTTCACTATGAGAGAAGCAGCCATTTATTGGGCCGGATTAGCCTTCCCAGAACAGGGGCTGCATGCAAACACTGCACTGACAGTCTTATGCAGCCTCTTTTCTTTTGTGTTTCCTAGTAAATGGAAAAGCCTCTGTATCCGTGGATTGCCGCCCCGGCACACTGTTCATGTTTAAGCTGAAGGGAACAGACGACGAGGGTTTAATGACTTTGAAAAAGCACGGCATGAATCTGGATATCTACCCACAGAAGACGGGGAGCCACAAGCTGGAGATCTTTGCCAAGCCCTCCAAGGCCGAGGCCTCGGACGACGTGTACAAAATGGTGCTGGAGTACGTGGTGGAGTGCGAGGCGGTGGACGCGGCCATGCGCTTCCCCAGGGAGCTGCACCAGCCCGTGGGGCCCAGCTGGTTCTCGGAGCGCCAGGGCTTCCTGCGGCCGTCGCAGCGCGAGCCCGTCCTGCACACCAACGACGGGCGCTGCTGCCTCACCTTCACCCTGGGCAGGGACGTCAGCGTGCTGAGCTCGCTGCATGCTGACGGCGGCGGCCTGCCCGAGGACGCGGGCAGGAGACACGTCCTGCAGAGCCGCCGCGGCAACCAGCTGGAGCTGAAGGTCCACCTCCCGCACGCGGGGAGCTTCGTCCTCAAACTCTACTCCAGGAAGAAGTCGGACCCCGGTAATTACGACTACATCTTCAACTACCTCATCAGGTGCCTGAACACGGAGGTGAAGTGGCCGGCCTTCCCCCAGAGCTACAGCAAGTGGCTGCAGGACTACGAGATCCTGGAGCCGCTCTCGGGGCTGCTGCCGGCCAACCGCAACGTCCAGTTCAAACTGAAGATGCACGGCATCGCCAAGGTGCTGGTTCAGGCTGAGAACATCCACCCTCTGACCCACAACAGGGGCTGCTGGGAGGGCACCTGCAACACTGCGGGCTGCACAGAGGTGTTTGTGATGGTGCACGAGAACGCCAACCACAGCTTTTACTCCCACGTCCTCAGATACGAAGTCGAGACCCAGTAACACCCACTCCTCGTCCTTTCGCTCGCCTGCATGACCCAACCTTCCCAAAGGGCCCCAAGCCGACACAGCTTTAGGAGATTGCTCGTCTTCTCGACCCAATCTGTTCTTTCAACAAATGCAGGACAATGCTTGCAGGCTTTTGCAAGACCTCAGGCTCAAAGAAGCAGAAAATCCTGTTAACAAAGGAGCAGCAGTGGAAGACACGAAATAAAACCCTCACCTACGTTTCAGTAACAGCCTCCAGACAAATGTTTAGAAGAAAACAACTGACAGTCTGCAGAGAGTCCTGCGCCAGCAGGGATCGCTGGTTTCCAGGTTATGGACCATAAGAAAAGTCTTATAAGGGCTACTCCAAGAAGAATTCGCCAAATTATTGGGGCCCGATGAAGAAAGCACACCCTGGTTTTCAGCAGCAACATTGGACATGAGGAACTTCAGGATATTTAAACCAAGTTGCTGTATATCTTTAGTCACGTTGCAAAATACATCCAAGGAGAGAGAAGAGTTAGGAAGAAGATACAACATGAAGTTTCCTTGTGCTCTTCGCTGTCTTACAGCGAAAATTGCTTTTTACACTGACTTTAAATACAATAAACAAAATAATTTCTACCTTTTTATATTAGAGTATTGTAGACACTTTTTCTGCTGTAATTATGTCTGAAGCATATGGGTGTTTCCATAACCAAAATTACAGTGAAATGGAGAATAAAGTTCTCAGGAATCACTCCAACCTGACTATGCAATACTGCAACTATGAACTGATGGGGTTACGTGGGACAGCAGGCTGACTGACATTACCATAATGTAACAAACTATTTGGTGCTGTACTCTTGGAAAATGCCTCCATGCACAAGGCAAAGGGGGGCTTCTAGTGAATCCCACCATAAATGCACATCCTGAGATCCACATTTTCATATATGATTCGGATGTCTGTGAGCATTAGCATGACCCAAGAGATATTATGTTTGAGCTTGAATTGAAATAAACCTGTTATGTTTTTGCACTCTGTTTCATTGACCAAGCCACATGAATTCTCTTCCCAGGGCTGCTGCATTTCCCACACAAAGAGGTTTGTTCCTCCACTCCCTCCTCAGTGCCTGCATGGCACGAGTTACTCACAGGGCTGCCCACCTGCAGCAGGCTCACTCCTACGTTACTCCCCCTGCCCCAGCACCCTGGGCTGAGCTCCCTTTCAAGCAGGTTGAGTACCTGGAGCCAGATTCCAGGCTCAGAAGTCTCCAGGAGGCTGCAGGCTGCTGCAGACAGGAGTTACAAGCATAAACACAACACGTAAGCTACCAGGGCTTACTCCAGGCTAAGCTGGGAGCACAGCAGTGCTTTGGGGTCTTACTGTACTTGGAGACAAGAGGCTCCATATGTGTCATAAAAGGAAGTTTTAAGTCCTTCCCCAAACAGCTCAGTGTCTTTGCCCTCAAAAAAAGGTGGCAGCAGCTCCTCCCTGCAGGAACACTAACAAGCCTTGGAGCCCAGCAGGCACCAGCTCCCTGGGCATCAGCACAGACTGAGCAGCACAGATGCAAGGCAGACTCGGGGATTTTTTGATTGCCTAAAGACCTTGAAGGCTAAAGCAAGCATTGTCTGTCAGCACAGACAGCCCTGGTTTATTTTAGTGCCTGGCAGAAGGATTCTTTTTTCTCAGATCCCACTTTTCAGATCAAGGAGGACACACTGCAGTAGCTTTCACTTCACAGGTCAGGCTGATCCAGTCAAATACGTCACTTCTTACAAAGGCAGGATAAGGAGGCATCCCAGAGAGCTTAGGGACTAAAGAAAACAACTTCTTCCACAGAACAGGGTCAAGGACACCGAAGCACAGGCACCCTTTCTGGAGCCACACATCTGATGTTCACTCACACGTACACAAACAAGCCCAAGTGCACGACTAGACACAGCAGAGCCTCTCCACAGGAGACACCGCTGTGAACGCAGCCCCTGCTCCTCCTCTCAAAGTCTCACTTCCAGAAGCTCCCTCTCTAACCCCACATGCTCTATTTCTGTCTCAACATGGCAGAGGAAACAAAAACTTCCCCCCAAAAGAGCAGAAAGGACAGTTTATACACTACTGCCCCCTACTTAGCACAGCCTCGGGGAATATTCCCTGACCCTGCAACCCAGCTCTGCACAACCCAGGCACCTGCAACTCCACACATCTACAGAGTCCCAGATTCCTTAACCCTCCCAGTAAAGCGTCCCAAAGCACTGTCACATGCACAGCAGAACATCTGGGGCACACTGAGGACAGATGAAGCCTGCACACATTCCCACTCTGGAGATGTAAAGAAGGAAGTGCTGCAAATAAAGTCCCACACTTCTGTCTCCAACAGGAAACAAACATTGGGTCTGCCCTGCAAATGTGCAAGAAATTCTTTAGTGCTATCGAAGGCATAAGTTCAAAGACACAAAACCCCTCTCTAGCTTCATTAATTATAAAGCTTCCAGGGCCAGGTGATTATTCCAAGGGAGGTTTGACACTGCAAAGGCAGAAAATGCCTGAGAAACCCTGCAGCCCCAGATAAAAGCACCTCAGAAGTCTGCACTTGCTGTGCACACCTCCCTCCAGGATAAACACAGCTCCTTCTCTTCCCCCTCATAAAAAATGCACATTCTTCAGCACAGCCAAGCTCCAGCACCAGGAGAGCAGCTCTGGAACAGACTTCTCAGTTATCTCAGGACATCTGCAAAGAGAGAAGGCGGGAAAGACAGCACACACACACCCCAACACAGAGAGGTAACTCAGCAGTTCCCCTGCTGCAAATTTTACTTTAGCTCACACTAGTTCAAATTTTCAGCCTACTCCCTGAATGAAGCTGCTTTTTACAGGTATTAGAAATTGATAAATACTGTAGGATTATGGCTGCTAATTAAACAAATGGATCATCTTCAGGCTTGCTCTTCCCCTCTGCCAACATGAACTGCTGGATGTCTCTGAAGAAAAGGGATATGGAAGAGTACATCAGAAATGAGGTAAAGTGTCTCTTAAACTTCTGAAAACACCTACAGCATGATGCAACACTCAGTAGCTACCTTAACACATCTTCAGGAAATATAATACTAATTGTAAGATATCATTAAAAAAATAAATTGGTGGCATTACTGAAGGCCATGAGGAATCCCTAAGAGCTCTGGCATATCACACCCTCAGTGCATCTACAGGTTCATCTGCGGAGAGGAAAGTTTGTTCTATTCGGCTCTTCAGTTTTTGTCAAAATGCCCCATGACCAACAAGTCCTTACTTGAGATCTGGACAGACAGGGTGGATGTTCCAAAACAGTGACCCATGGACAGCTCTGCAGAGGATGCAAGGCCAGTGCTGACTTTGTGCAGAACTCACAGCCCCAGCCCAGCACCTCATTGCAAAGGCTGCACAGTGAGAATCCAGAATGGATTTGAAGGTTTTATCCTCGTGCAAGAAAAGCAAAAGGAAAAGGACTTTTGGATTGGAACTTGTTTGAACTCTGGGGTGCAGAGTGCATGCCCAAGTGCAGCCCCACTGTGCAGCCAGGCAGCACCTTTGCTGAACTCACCTGCCTGACCTGAGGCTTGGGTTTGCACATATGTGGTGCTTCTGAATTCCTGTTTCTCTACAGAACCTGCTCTAAGAGCAGGTGAAGCTGATGGAAAGGAACAGGAGACTTAGGGACATGGACAAGGGATGTCCCCCTCCCAAAGACTGTGAAGACTCAGCCACAGGACAACTGCAGAGAAGCCCCAGAAGAAATCAAGTCCATGGGAAACAAGTTCTGTTCACTCATTAACAACTTCCTTCCCTTCAGAAAAGTCAGAATGTTTCCTCAAGGAGGTCACAGATGAATTTTAATGCAGCAGCTCCACTGGACTGCCCAGACCCAACCCAGGCTGGCAGCAGCTCACACAGCAGCTGCAATGATGTGTGGATGAACCTCACTTGTTTTGGGCTTCTCCTCCCTCCCAGGGGCATTTCCCATTCCAACCACTGTCTCTTCCAAGAGCCCTGACCACAACCAGAATTCAGCCACTCCTTCCTCAGCTAATTTGCAGTACTTCAAGCACCTTGTATGGCAAGAGAAACACACCAGATACTACACAAACAGTAAAGGGCAGAAGCTGCATGAACCAGGAAATGTTAAGAAATTCCACGAAGGGCAAATTAACTGGAGAAAATGCAGATAGCCTAAAGGAAGGAGGAATTATATTCCTTGTTCCTTGAAGAACATAGCTCTGCTGTGATGGAAAAGGTGTTGATCCAAGTTCCTGATGAGAAGGCAAGATAAGCCATAAGAGATTCACTTTCTGTATTTGTATGAACAAGAAAAGAGGGTTTGCCATTCTGATTTATTTCAACACTTTTACAGGTATAAAATACACTTATAATACTTTACATAAAAATTAGCAAACGGTTTGCTTCTAAAAAACACCATAATCCTTGTGAGTGAGCACACAGCTCTGATGCAGGGCTCTGACCCACAGCAAGCTGACTGAAATGTCTGTGGTGTAACACCTCTCCTCAGGTCCAACACGTAGAGAGGGGTTCCTTTTCCTCACCTCCCATCCTGCTGATTCAGCTCCAAGTGGGACACACAGCCTCTCCCTCGGGCTCCAGAGGCACCTCCCCACTCAGAGCCTGGAGCCAGCATTCCCATTCCATGATAAGCATCATTCCTGCTGTTCAAACCGTCTCACTATCTTTGCACTCTCTTTTTTCAGTTCCTCAATGTGAGCATTCAGGCACTCCAGGATGTGCTGGGATCTCACTTCTTCATCTTCCAGGTATCTTGCAGCTATGGATCCAACTGAAGCTGTAGGCAAGGGGCACTGAAGGAAAACAAGGGATTATCAGGTATTCCTTCACTACAAGGTTTGGCCAGAAACACCACTGATCTGCAAACCACACAAGTGAACGTGCTCCTAAATGGGTCACTTCCATCTTACTGGGCAGATTCAGGTCCCTCCCAGCCTCCAGCCAGCAGTGATTGCTGCACTGAGCCAACACCGCCAAAAAACCCCTCCTGAAAAATCAGAGCTAGAGAAGGTCACTACAGAACACCAAGGGGTTTGTCCTGGCTGTTTGTGCAACTCAAGGTCTACAGCCTGCTCCTTGTCTCCGTAAGAATCTCAGTGAGCAGGAGCACCTCAGAGTTTGGGTCCAGGGAAGGGAAAATACTGCCAGACTGGTAATTATCTTACCAGATATTCCACACTGGGAATATCACTGCTTGCTTTCATCTACCTCCTCTTCTTCCCCAAAACAATGGGGTACAATCCCACAGGCAAGTACAGACACAGCTCACAGAACAGCTCTTCAGTCCAGCCAGCAATGGTCAACAAACTACTCCAGATTCTTTCCTTTACAGTCAAGAACTATTCCTGCCCCTCACCTCACTTACTCACAAGTTATTAACTTACAAAAACAACACTGTAAACCAGGCTTAATGTACAAGTCGATGAAGAGAAGCCTCCTGCAGAGGGGCTGGCACGTGAAATATTAAGGTTACTAAGGGGCTGCTTTCCATTACAGACAACTTGCCTCTATCTCTGGCAAGAGAAAGTAACTGGCTGTTTCCAAATCCTGGAGCCTCGTGGTTTTCAGGTCTTTTATCAACAGCCAGGAACAAAGGGAAACAGAAAAGGCTGCAAATATCAAGCAAATCTCTGCAACCCCACTACTGCCTACTGATGAGAGTTCTCTCTTAATGCTACAGGATTAAAGACACTGGAGCCTGACCATGAGCAGGGAGTCTCAGTCAACACCAGGAGCTGCATTTCCTTAGAAACTTTATTTCTACCTCTCAGAACACAAAGCAGCCCTAAACATCAAGCCCCAGAGCTCCCCAGAGCCTGAAGTGAAACTGTTCACACTTTAAGTCCAATCCTCCTGCCTGAAGAGTTTCCATTCAGAATATTGCAGTTCCCTAAGCTCCCAACATCTCTCTGGATAAGTGCAGAGGCTACTTTAGTCTTGAATCAATCAAGACCTATTCTTGGCAGTGAATGAGATCAAGATCTACAAACCTGCCAGGCCTCCACTTATCTGCACATCAGCCTTAGAGCCTCTTCTCTGGACTCCCACAAAAAGATAGTTCATAGTTAATAGTTCAGTAGTTGTCACTGCTACCAACACACAAACAGAGGAGAAACTGCTCTGAAGACTGCTGGGCAACACTTCTGGAGCAAAGACCAGTGCTCAGCATTCTCCTCTCCCTGAACTATGACAGGAAGAAGTGATTCAATCCAAATTTTCTATATTTTGGTCAAGTGCTTCAGCAACTGAGCTGAGCTAAAAGGATAGAGAAAGTGCCAACACTGCTCTCTATTAAAAAAGTCTGGTCAGCAACTGGGAGAAAGAGCAGCCTCCCCTTGTGCAGTGAAGCAGGGATTTCACTTTCCCATCAGCAAGCATAAGCAGCTTGAAGTTCAGTGTGCTGACTGCTGCAGCCCCACTGAGAGGGGTCAGGCTCCCCCTGTGCTGCACAGATGTGCAGCAGCCACTCACCCACAGCCTGGGAAATACTGACATCCTCAGCAGCCCACACCCACTCTGAGCCTCTGCTACAGACCCCAGGCAAGGGCTGAGGCAGAATTCTGAGGTGACATGAGCAGGTCATGGGACACACTGAGCTCCAGCACCTGAGAGCTCCTGGAATGAGCTCAGCAAGTACACAGACACAAAGCCCTTCCCCAAGGCATTCTGAAGAGCCACCACATGGATCTCCCTGGCCAAGAGTTAACCATCCAGCAGTGGCCTTCCTGTTTAACACTTGATTTATGCATAAAGAATTGCACACACCATGCAGTTAGGTCAAAAGCCTGTCTCCTTTTGCCAGATGAGCATACAGCTCTATCTTCAGCTGCTGAGCAGCAACTAGCTCCTGCACAGTTGCTTACCAAGGACACAGATTCTCTGTGATGATCTGAGGCAGGCTGCTTAGGTGCTTCATCTGCAAAATCTTTGTTTTCATGCACCACGTGGAGCAAAGGCTCTGCTCCCAGGCAGGCACGTGGCTCCTCGCAGCTCTCCCTGCTGCTCTGGGAGGGTGGCTCACCCCTCTCAGGGCTCCCAGTTCCTATTCCAGCAGCCCCACATCCCTGGGGCTCCCTGGGAGGGTGCTGAGCAGTCCTGCTAGGCTGGAGATGGATCTTTGCATGTTCATCCTGCTCGTGCTGTGCCTCCTGGGCTGTCCTGGAAGGCAGATTTGAGCACAAAACTGAGTTTGTCTCTTAGCAGCTCAACTCCAGTAAAAACACACACAGGCAATAACTAACATAGATGTCACCAACAGCCCTGGCAATCCCAACTTGTTTCCATAGCACTTCCAGTCCCTATGGAATTGTGCCTCTCTTCTGCTACTGCAGGTAGCACAAAGCACAGCCTGCACATCCCAGCACAGCAGCAAAAGGAGCACAGCCACATCCTGTCACCAGAAACAGCACAGCCTGCTGCTCCAGCACAGAGGTAAAGGCAGACAAGAGACACTCACACACTGCTGCTTTGCAGAACACAAACCAGCTGGGGCCCACAGCCACTGCACTGCTGCAGCATAAAGGCAGACTCCCAAGCAGGCCTTGTGTTCTCCCAGACACACAGGGTGCTGGAGAGACACCACACACACAGCATGTCACCACAGCCCACACATCCCTCTCCTCCTGCTCTCCTTCCCCCTGGGGTCACTCACCTGTGCTGCACAGCCCTGGGCTGGGGCTCTCTGCCCTGTCCCTGCTGGGCAGTGCCCCCAGGTTCAGCAGGGCACACCTGCACAGGCAGCCCCAGCTTGGCCCTGCTCTCTGCCAGGTCCCTCTGCAGCTGCTGGTTCTCAGATTTCAGCTGCTGAAAGTCCTCCCTGAGGGCCCTCAGGCTGCCATCAGCTCCCTAGCACACAGAGAAGGGCAGAGGTCAAAAGTTCTGGTTTGCACAACACCGCACTCACATCCAGAGCAAAGGCTGGCACCAGATTCCTTAAGGCACATCCTCTGATCTCACTGTGACTGGCAAAGCTTTCAAGACTTTCCTAAGAGCAAATGAAATAAATACATATGTCTTATTGGATCTGCATCCAGACCCAGCATGCTGATCTGCCTGGGAAAGTCAGTGTCTCTCACCACTGGATGCTTTTTACAACAGGAAAATGTGGGCGCTGGATAGTTCAGATGTGCCTGCCTCTGGCCCTTCCTTTGGAAACTCTGAACAACTTCCTTCTTCCCATCTTCTTCTCCTAGGCCAGGTGGGTATCATTTCCATTGCTTCTACTCCTGTGACATTCCCACTTTCTTTCTGCCAGGTCTGTTAAACTCAGGTGCTTAATTCATTCTCATCACTGCTGTATCTAAGGTCAAATGTACTTTAGGACCACTTGGCCAAGATCCAGTGTTTTTAAAGCAGATTTCTTGCTTTGCACTCTGCTACCACGTTTTTGGGAACTCACACAAGCAAAAGCCAACAGGCACTTTTCAAGCAGCAAGTAATGAGCCTGACGTTATTTCAGTTTCAAATCAGCCCTCCAGAAAGCTGTTTTTTCTCCACCTCACCAGCCACAAGCTTCTGTTCAAGACTTTCCCAGGAACTTGGCACATCTGACAATCACCCCAAACTAATACAAAGAGCTGAGTATTTCCTTCCCACAGATCTGACAGGATAAAAGCTCTGATACATTCCCATTAGGTTGTCAGCAGTGTGAATCCAGCCCTTGCCCCCTGGGAAGCATCCATTCTGCTTTAGGTGAGACACAACTTGCAAACCAGCCATTTCTTCCCTCACAAAATGAGCCAGCTCATTACTCCTGCCAGGACTGCACCTCTCCCATGCAGGCTCCCCTTCTCCCCTCTACCTCAAGAGTTTTGGAGGTTTTGCTCAGCAGCAGGGCCCTTTCTCATCCCCAACACATCCAACCCATATTTCCAGACTGCAGCCCACCCATGGAGTGGGTTGACCCATGGAGTCCTGCTGCAGGACTCCTCAGCAGGGAGCAACATGCTCTCACCCCAAATATTTCAAGGACCAGAGCAGTTACAGCTCTATGACAGGTCAAAATGATGTCACAGATTCAGGATCAAAGGTTGGAGGCAAACTGGCACAAAATGGATGTAATAAAATGTACTAAAAAACATGGACCAGAGCCCATGGAGAAGAAATGGAAATGATGGCTGTTTCTGCAGTTCTCTTCACCACTGAACAAATGCTTGGTATTTCTAAACCTTATTTCCTCCCAAACTGCCCCTTTTGCTTGGGTTTTAAGTTCACTGAGCTCTATCCCCCATTTTGAGAGGCCTGGGCAAAGACTCTGACTGTTCCCAGGCAGGAAGACAAGGCCAGCCCCTTCCCAGCTCCTGGTCCTCAGTGCATACCTCCAGCTTAGCAGAATCTGTTTTTGCCAGAATCTCTGAGAGATGCTGGTTTTCCAGCTTCAAGGTTTCCAGCTGGACCAGAATTTCCTAAGGAGACAGAGGCAAACAACAAGCTCAGAAAAAGAACACAGTACATGCCCACAACCCCCTCCATGCATTTTCCCACCCCCAAATTCAAGCACAGAGCAAGGTTTGGACTGTTAGTTGTGCAGGGACCAAGGGACAGAAATAACCATGCCCAGTCATCCACCTGAGTTCTCAAAGATGCCACCCATCCTGGCCTAGTTAGCAAGGGCGATCCCAAAGAGTGCTGGGGGCTGCAGGCTGCAGGTTTACAAAGAAGAGGCGAGACAGATTCAGTGACCACCACCATTAGGAGATTTCATCAGAAGGGTCTCCAAGTCTTTGTACAAAGGCTAAAGAGAGAAGGAAACCACTAATGTAGGGTGGCACTGCAAGCCTTCAGAACCCTTCAATGAGAGCATTTTACCCTGTGCTGCAGTGCCTCCCTCTGTGCCCTGTCCATCTGTGCCCGCAGGCGCTGCTGCAGGTGCGCGGCCGAGCCGCTCGCCGCCGCGACGGCCACGTCCCGCTGCTGCAGCTCCTGGGTCAGCCTGCACACCTCCCTCTTCAGCCCCTCCAGCTCACTGCTGTGCATTTCTTCAGCCTCACTGAGCTGCTCTTTCAGCTGCAGGGAGACATGGAAAAGATGTTTCAGTGAAAAAAAAAGCAGAAGTATTGCACACGGTAACGCGAAATCTCGGTCCTGGAAAACAAGAAGCTCTGTGTGAGAGGCCTCTGTGCATGCTTGACTGAGAGCCATCCCATCCCAACCCTTCCCCACAGCACAATCTGCCAACTGGAAGGAAGGTTCATGCCATGAAGTACTTAGGAAGACCCATAAATCAAAGCACCAGCCTCTTCAGCTCACCATTCGACCTCTGTAGCCAAAGCCAGAGAGCCAAAGGCTCACCGTGGCTGGGGAAGCACAGGAACACTTGGATAATCCAACCTTGCCATTTGCCACTCTGCCTTCCTCAGGTATTATTTAAAGAGACCATTGAAAGATGGTAACTTTAGATAGCTGGAGCCAGATTTTTTTCTTCCAGGAATTAATTTGTCCTCAGTCTTTCCAATTGATATTGACTTGTAGCAACTACAGCTTCCTATGGCAAACTTCCACCAGCCAGCTATGCACAGGGTAAAAATACATCTCTTTGTTTTCATAACTCTGTGTGATGACCACCATCCAGCATTATGAGAGAATAATCATTCCCTATTTACTTTCCACATGACAGGCATAATTTTATTTTTAGTCCATTCAATCTCATTTATATCTCTTCTGCTGTTTGATAAGTCCTATTCCATTCAGCTGTTCCTTGTATAAAAACCACTCCATCCTTTTGGTCATCTTTTTCCATACCTTATCTTGGTTTATTCAATGTTTTTTTGAGGTGGCAGACCTGCACTGCATACCATATTCTGGTATATTTATTCGGTGACACAACAGAACAACAGCAGCATAATTCCTTCCCTAGGACTCTGTTCCATTAGTCAAAAATATTAACCACCCAAACACCCAGGATTTTTCTGAGAATTACAAGCATTTTAGAAAATTGAACCAGATGATCTCTGCCTACCCATGTAAATACTGTACACATGGTGATTTATCTCCATGTCACCTCAATGCCTACCAAGTATATAAAACAGAAACAGCCTTCATAAATCTCTCCCTCCTCCCCAGCAGCCTGTGGGAGATTCATTTACTGTGTGGCTGTTTAGATGTGTAACCAAGCACACATCTCTGGCAAGATCTGCACCTCTGTATGTTCAGAATAAAGGATGAAAGATTTCCACACAAGTGAGGTTTTTCACTCAGGTTCAATGAGGCTTCCACTCTACCAGGCTCCAGGGAAAGCCCTCACAGGAGCTGATCCAGACCATTATGAAAAGTCAAGCCCTGTGGAGGACTTGCCCCCCTGAGGTGCTCAGAGCTCTGGGGTGAGACCCTCGTGGCAGGTGAGCTGCTCATTCCTCCCAGCCCCTGCCCTCATGTCCAGCTATCAAGCCTGAAACACATTCCCTTTTTCACACAGGGACCAGGACACATTTGAAGCCCTGTCTCAAGTGTGACAGGACATATTACAGCAGACTCATTCCCTCTCTGCTCTTCATACTGTTGGGAGTCTGCATTAGGCTTAAACTCAGGATTCCAGACCTTAATTTCTTTGTACACCTGGCCCTCCAGCACTAATTCAAGTATGTCCACCGTGTGCAGAGGTACTGCAGGATTTAGGGCAGGCCCAGGAGATGCTCACCAAGGCCAGTTCAGACACCTGCAAACACATCCTCTGACTCCTCCTCTGTCAGGTGGGCTCCTTACCCCCAGCACATCCCTCCCTGCACAGCAGCCCTGGCCCTGCTCCCCCTGCTGAGGCACGTGGCCCACATGGACCAGCTCACTCCCCCAGTGCCCTCCCACTCCCTGGGAACAAAGCCACCTTACCTTTTTAATCTCTGCCCTTGACTCAGCCTGGGCTTCTTCCAAGGACTGCAGCTCTTTGATATTCTCACCCAGCTCCTTGCTCAGCTGCACACACCTGGCATTTGAAGACACCAGGCTGGGAGCCAAATGCAAAAGTATGGATTAGAATAACCCAAGGAGGAGGAAATGGTCAGAGAAACTTTGATCTGCCAAGCAGTTGTCTATGTCCATTACCACAGAAACTGAACTCAGCCTACAAGTTCCTGACCAATCCTTTGGGTTTGTTTTCCAAAATCATTTCACAAGAGATCAGGAGGCTGATCTAACAGATAACAGCTGCTCCTTGCTTTTTTCTTTACAAACTAAGATTGCAAACTGTCTGTGTAAACACGAGTCTGAAAACCACAAACTTGGAGAGGAATCATAGAATCCCAGAATGGCTGGGGTTGGGAGGGACCCTAAAGCTCATCTCATTCCAACCCCTGCCATGGGCAGGGACACCTTCCACGAGACCAGGCTGCTCCAACCCCCACCCAGACTGGTGTTGAACACCTCCAAGGATGGGGAGGCCACAATCTGTCTGGGCAGACTTGTTTATAATTCCCATTTCACAGGAAGGTCTGGATCTGATTCTTCCCAGCTGCCTCACAAAGACCCCTCAGCCTATCAGGAGTGGAGGTGCTCAGCCTAAGCAAGCTGGAACTCTGAGCACACCCACAGTGTGCAGGGCAAAGCAGCCAACCAATTAGCAACCCAGTCACTATTACACTGCAAAATGAATAGCACTTGATTTCTTTAGCCCTTTGATATTTAAAACAAGCCTATAAAAGTCACTGGGTAACCCGAGGAGCACAACTGGCTGTTGTATTATTATCCAGGATTAAGTGCACTTCCAGAGGCAGCAAGCAGTGGGTTACCTGTTCTCCAGACGAGTCACCTCTGACTGCAAGTGCTGCTCCTTCCTCTGGGCAACATCCAGCTGCAGCAGGGCCTGCTCCAGCTCCAGCCCCGGGGAGCAGGGCTGCTTCCCCTGCAAGCGCTCCTCCAGGGCCCTGGGAGAAACAGCAGCTTCAGTCTCAGCATGGAAACAGCATGTCTGAGTCACTGGCACAGGGAACACAACCCCTGTGTTCTTGGAATTCCCTCAAACACACACAGAACCCAACAGCAGGGGACTGCTGGGTGCAGTGTGAGCAAACATGCAGCAGCTGGGTGGCAGCTCCTGCTCGAGCTCAGGCTGATGAAAACAGACTACATTTTATTGTGATGATGGCCCCCTGTCAGAGACAGTCTGGCTGGTAGGTGACCAACACCCAAACCTTCTGACACAGCCACCAGAACCCAAAAGCTTCTGCACGTTGCCAGGGCAGAAGGGGAAGGCCAAGATGATTTTGTCACAGATGTAGGTACCTCACCAAGCCCCTCTGATATCATTAAATCAGTGGGAACTTGCACCTAGGTTAATGAGCACATTATCAAACCCTGAAAGGCCTCTAGAACTTGACTGAAAATGGCTGGAATAAACAGCCTCAAAAGCCCTGTGCTGCCTCCAGAAACCCAGCTGAGGAGAAAGTGGATCCCTTCCATGCTCTTTATTTGCTAAGCTCAAGAGCAATGCAAATTGACAAATGCAGCAAGGCAGCACAGCACTTGTGAGAAACTGCAGTGCACTGTTCTAAATACAACCAATACAGATCCAGCTGCACGAAAATGCTGCTGCTGTCCTCAGTGGGGGAGCCTGGAATATGGATCTGGATACAAGAGCCAAAGTGCCAGGGAGGCACTGATGCTACCTGATGAGGAATTCTTTTGTGTGAAGAATTTCAGTCATCCTGGCCAGCTCTTTCTGTAACTGTTCCTGGTGCAGCTTGGAGCTGTCAATGAAATCTTCCTGAGACTGCAAGGTGGCTCTCAGTTCCATCTTCTCATCCTGCAGCACCTGCAGGGAAGGGAGAAAGGAATGACTGCTACAAAATGGACCAAACCAGTTTGTTGTAATGTGATGAAAGGTTGATCAGTTTTTTTAGGACCCTTGGAAATACTGCAGAGCAGTACATGGGTACAAAGTCAGTTTTGAGGCCAATCAGGAACTTTATGAAGGCTCTGTGAAGAGACAAAAGGTCTGGCATGAAAAGCCTTCCTGCTCCTTCCCCCCAGCACTGCTTTAGACTCAATTTCCTCACAGTTCCCCCAGTGACCTCTAACATTTCCTTGGACTGCCTCAATTCTTCTTGAACTCTGTGCTGCCCTTTCAGGATCCCTTGGGTGCCCTCCCTGAGGCCACCTACCCTCGTGCTGAGCCTCTGCAGCTCCTTGGGAGTGTCCTGGGTGCTCTCCAGGCTGCTGCCCCAGGGGCCCTTTGATTCCAAAAAGAGTTCAAATTGAATCTGGAAAATGAAGCTCTCAAACCACTGCAGCTGCCTGACTATGAACTGCCTAAGAACAAAGCCACCTGCTATTTTTTGCTCATGCACCCAAGGCTAGAGCAGGACAAAGGGCTGCAGGTAAGAAGGTCTGTAAGTGCCATGCACAAGGCAGAGATTACCCAACCATTAATCCCACACCAGGACAGAAAGCAGCTCTGAGTGCACAATGGAAAACCACAAGCACCACACAGCCCCAGTACAGAACTGGCTGGAACAGCCAATTTGCTTTGCTCTCTGCAGTAAATCCCTGGTTCCAGCAGCTTGGGAGAATGCTCACTTTGAATGTTTCATTGTTTTAATGGCAGACAAAAAAGTTACAAGGAGCGTACAACTAGCAGGCAACACATGCTCTATTATTTATAGGCACAATACTTTATTTCATAGCATTTCTTTCCCCACAGCTAGCTGGTGAAATTTAACAAGCCAGCTCTCACATAAGCTTCTAGGAACATTCACTTCATATATTCCCTTTTTGTATACAACCTTTGAATTTTTAAAGGCTGAAACAAAATATTTGAGCAGTCCTATACTCGCAATTTCAAAGAGCAGCAATGCCTGCCAGCTTCAGAATCACCACATGCCTTCATTTACAAAAACTGTAAGAACCATTCATTTGCAAGACTATGGTATAGTTTTGATTACAGCCTTTTATTATTATTTGAATAGTCATGACAGAAAAGGTAATCAGGAGGGGCAAGAGTTTCAAGCACAGCCTTTTTTCACCCAAGAAGCCAGAGTACCAGACTGCCTGAATATTCATTTCTGCATTAAGAAAACATTGAAGCTGTCTCTTATTTCCAGCCACAGAACATGCAGGCCTGCACAGAATTCCAGGTTTCACCTGCTGACTTTAAAGGCTGCAAGTGTTCCAAAAAGTGCCAGGCTTCCCTAAGCTGCTCTGCAAGGGATGAGGGGAAGTCAGATGAAAAGAGAGAGGGGAAGTACTCCATGGTCATGGAGCTCAGCTTGACCTTGTGCTAGAAAGACAAACAAGCACATAAAATCTGCAGAGACATCCAAGGCAAAATACACAGCAGCTCCATGCTGGGCTTTTCAGAGCAATGGAGGATTCAGGCAGTCTGTTCACAGTACCTGTGCACCTAAGTCACCTGTGCCTCTTTGGGAAAACCTCCCCAAACTCCTGTCCCTCTGCTGCACAGTAAAACGAGTTCCTCTGTGCCCCAGTGTCCCAGCCTGAGCTCCAAGGACACATCTGTTCCCAAACAATCGAGCTATGCACGACACACAGACAGCAGAGCAGCAAGACCTTCTGCTCAAGGACTCTCTCTGCATTTGTAGCTCTCCTGGTGTCAGCCTCTCACAAAGGCCCTGTCAGAGGCAGCTTCAATCCTGTCAGCACAGTCTCCCTCCTCGCAGGAGCCTCCACTCCAGAGCAACTCAGGAGCCCATTAAGTGCAAAGTCCCCAGCAAGAGCTTCTTATCAGTGTCTGCTGTGACTGTGTGACTGTGTCTGTGTGACTGTGTCTGTGTGACTCCACAGCTGTGCTCCAGGTCAATCCATCTCGCTCTGCTGCAGCACCACTAATTCACTGAGCCATCAGCTTTGTACAACAGCAGTCCCACTACTCCTTCCCTTTGAGGGACTTAAAAAAAAAGGGGTGGGGGTGCTGAAAACTGCTGTTACTTCAGTATTTTATGGAAGTCTCTGTTGTAGGGGAAGATATTTTCCAACAGTACCCTCTGAGCTGGACCCACAAGGTACATATTTAGCTGCTGGCAGGTACACAGCTTTCAACCAGACAACATGATGTAACAGCTATTTTAAAGTGTCACATGCTGTGGTCTCTGCCTCCCGGGGAAATCTGCATCCTACTGTCTTCCCTGCTAACCAGAGGGGTGGCAGGGAGAGCTGCACAAGGTTTATCTAATCTCTGATGACAGACTCCAGATCTTTTTTCCACACAGCACTCGTACAAGCAAACCTTATTCCGCCGGGACGTGGAAAGTCACTTCAATGGCACCCTGAACTGGATGGAAGCCCGAGAGCTTTCCTTAGGCTCTCCCTTTCCCCCTCCCCAAGCAAAGCAGGAGCTCTGAGCACACTGTACCTGCCCGAGGTGGGAGTGCTGTGCCAGGGCCCTGCGCTGCGCCTCCAGCGCCGCCGCCCGCTGCCGCTGCTGCCGCCGCTGCTGCTCCCGCTGCACGGCCTGCTGCTGGAACTCCTGCAGGGACAGCAGGGCTGGGCACTGCAGCCCCTCCAGCTCACACCCACGGCTGCCTTCTCTCCCCTCCACATCCTCACACCTTTCCCACAGCAGGAACCACGAGGCAGGCACCCGATGCAGCAGCTCGGCAGTGCAGAGCCCCTCACGCCGTTCCTGCCCCTCCCCAGGTAAAGCTGTTCACAAATGTCAAGTGCCAAAGGATTCACGGCTGGTTTGTGGCTTTGCTGTCAGGGGTTTACCAGTTCAGACTGGCTTTAGCTTCCAAAACATGCTGCTACTGAAATCACCAAGGTGACAAGAATGAACTACAGAATTTGAATGCTAATCTCTGGCCCAGAAATTGGGCACTACATCAGTCATGTGTGTGTGAGTGTTACCACATTTTCCAGGAGCAGAAAACTGAGTGGGGTTGAGCTCAGCAGAGCAGAAAGATTAGAAAATGAGACAGGGTTGAGAAGAAGTTTGACATGTAGCTCCCTCCTCCTCAAAGAAGTGAGAATACGACCTCCCCACTCTGGAATTCATTCCATTCACATAATTAGTTACTCTTCCAGCACCTTCTTCCTTTTATTTAGTCTTAGGGTAAGAACAGCATCAAGGTTTATCCTGTGTACTCAGGGGCCCCAAGACAGGAAACTGCCTTTATTGCACAAGCAGTTGAGAAGAGCTACACCTGGAGAGGGGATGGACAGCACTCCTTAAGCAAGATGCACAGTCCACTTCCCAGTGGGCTGCTCAGTCACCAGGGAAGCCCAGCAAGGCACTTAACCCACACAAACTGTCAGCACCTGCTTTTTCACCACAAACCTCCAGCTTCCTGGTCAGTCGGCTCAGTTCAAACTTGTCCTCCTCTTGTCCCCTGTTAGCTTCTCCTCTGCTTCTTGTCTTTTTCTTCTGCAGCTTCTCATAGCTCCTCCTCAGCCGGGACAACTGCGGGAGACAGAGAGAGACAGCTTTGCTCAAGGCCCCAAGGCAGGCATCACACAGCCCTTTGAAAGCAGACACACACAGTGGCTCACACAAACAATGCCCTCATCAAGGCCACACAGCTCTCAAGTGAAGCCTTCCATTTGGATAATGAGCCCATTATACCAACAGCACTGCAAAACACACGAGTTGGATGAGAGTGGCAAGATGCCACTGAAGTCGTGACATCAGCAGCTTTAATTAAACCTCTGTCTTACCACTATCAAAGCATGACTAAAATATTGATAAGGTGGAGGTTTACATGCAGCTGTCAATGCAGCAAGAGCACAGCATCCCCCTCTCTACAGGTGGTTCCCAGCCCCAGGAGGAGCTGATCTCCTCACCCACCACACCACACCCAGGTAATTCTTGTGGGATCAAAATACACTTGTGCAGCTCAGGTGGGAACTGGAACGCTGCTGCTTAGTGCAAAAAGGAAGATTTGAGAATTGCCATTACCCATAATATCAACACTACTTCATCTGTCATTTTCTGCTTAGATACACTGTGTATTTCACAATGAGTGGAGAATGCCAACAGAAAATATCACTCCTACGCTGCTGCTGGGATGCTGAAGTCGTATCAGAAGCAGGAATGAGGAAAAAACTCTTGACATTTAAATGACCCTCTGTGCAAATGATCACTTGCAACTTGCAGAGAATTTTGAATCTGATGAGCTCCCCCCTGCTCAACTATTAAATAAAAAGTTTCCAGGTGGCCACACGAATTTGAGAAGCCATCACTCCTATTTTTCTGACAGACAAAGCTAAGCCCATGGATGAACAGAAGGAACACGAGAAGAAAAAATATCTGATTGAAGAGCTGAGATTCAGTACTTTGGTGTGCTCAGTGGGAATGGGCAGATGTTCAGGCTTAGAGTTAATACCAACATCTTTTACCAAACATATCAGGAGATAAGAGGTTTGTTCTTGCAACAGTCTCAGCGAGTTAGACACTGTACCTGTAATTGCACTGGAAATGGTGGTAAACAGAGACAGAAATAATTTCCCCAAACAGTACTAAGAACAGAAGACTGAGGAATATTGGAGCTCAATGTCATCAGCATTAATACTGTGTGGGTAAAATACCCACAAACTGCAATTTAGGCCACAACACACAGGCTGTATTTCAGCCTTAGCAATTTAGGCTGATCTGCCAATGTACCTCAGCTTTGCTTTGCAGCTTATCCACAATTCCAGTGAGAACAGCCAGTGAATGAAGACTGTTAGTCATATGGAATAGCGAGGTGTTTTTAAATGAGGAAAGATGCCTTCTGTCATCAGAGCAGAGACTATCAAATTAATTTCACTTATGGCTTACAGTGAGCAGGAACTAAAGCCAACCCTCCAGAGAAAACAGGTCAGTGCTCTACGAGCTGCTCCTGCCAGTGAACTCCCTGCTGCTGGCAAGTGGAGACAGGCAAGGAGCTCAGGCATGAAGCTGGAATGCTGTTATACCACCTGCAGGACAGGCACCACCTTGCAGTGAGCCAGAAGCTTCGAGATGAAAGCTCTGATATGATTGCCAAACAGCATTTTCTAAGTACTCTTGGTTTTTTATTAAGGGTGTTAAGACTAATATTCCTTGAGAGTTCAAAATCCTTACCAAAGTCATCAGTCAATGGAGGCAAAAAGATAAGACTACAAACCATTGTTATTTCCTGATCTCACACAAGCCAGGCCAGTTACATCTCCACCCTTTCTGAATTTCAGAGGTGCTGAAAGGGCAAACTGCTGCTGCCTGTACCCGTGGGAGCTCCAGAACCAGCACTGTGGAGACTGGGATGTGAGAACACAGGACATTCTTGCAGTAAACATCTGCAGATGTCCAGCACATGAAAACATTTCTATTTCAACAGTTCTCTGCTCATCACCAAGTTCCTCCAAAGCACAAAACCCAGGCCAAGTGAACCATAAAAATGTCACTCTGTCTGTGCTCAGTGCTCCTTTTGGTAAGCACACAAACACTCAGAGGGTGGGGACAGTTTTCAAACCCCAGCACTGAAACAGAAACAATGACACAAAGCATTTGACCCATCACATTGTACATCAGCTGGGAGCTGCAGAGCAAAGTTCTCTTTTTGCAGCTCACCTCCTCTTGGAATTTCTTCAGCTGTTGTTCATACTCTCTCACCATGGCCTGCTTGGATTTTTCCACATCTTCGACCTGGCAATGCAACAGCTCAACCTGAACAAAGAGGGAAGAAGCAAATAAACAAATTATTGTAGCAAATAAACAAATTATTGTAGCAAATGCCTGGACATTTCAACAGGGTCCCTGACTGTGGAACAGACTGAGGCTGTGCCTAAACCTTTGGCAGGCTGGGGCTGAACTCCTTCTGCTCTGACTTCTTGTTTTGAGGACAAAGCTCATATTTTTGTTTGTGCCAAAATGTTACTTCTATCCAGTATTTTCATCAAATTCTTCACTAATATGCATTATGATTTCAAGCAAGAAAAGTTGGCCATGTCATTATCTTACTGTGCTCAGGTAAAGCAGAGATTCCAAATAACAAGGGAAAAAGAAAGAAATGGGGTTTTGAAGCTCACAGAAAAGACTTCCCTTACACTGATTCAACTGTTTCTGTAACTCATTTTTCACCCCTTTTTTCCTCATCTTTTTCCCATTCACAACCTGAGTGGTCACAAGCCAACAAATTAAAAGAAAACCCACAGAAAATTCATATGACTAAACCAAAAGCATGAATACACTCCAGTAGCAACTTCAAACATACTTTACAGTTCAGTTGTGAAATCCATGTTTGTTTTTGGTGGTGAGAAACACTTCAAGTGTCTTGAGAAAACATAATTACAACAATAACCTATAGGATAAAAATCACCATTCTTGCAAACAAAGATCCTGTGGCTCAACTGCAGTTTATGGTCCACATCCTGTGCAAAAACTTCACTTACTGATCCTTTTCCACCAATACAGATTTTTTTTTTCACTTCCCTCAGGCCTTTAATTAAAGACCACAAAACCAGAGGTCTGTAAAACAGCCCATGGAGAGTTTCCCAGCAATATCTTGGTGTAGTTTACAGTAGGAAATGGGTTTTTTCCTACCAATGACTGCAGGTTGCTGGGCTGTCCATACTGCTGCAGCCAGAACCAGTGTCTCTGGGTTCTCTCTAATAACTCTAACAGTTCAATGTGTGCATTTCCACCCACCCTAGGGGTGCTGATCGCTCGACTTTGATTGAATTATGAACCACACACCTTGTCCCAACAGGTCCTCTAAAGATTCTATTCCTGATTTCCTAACAGGTAAAACACACTGTTGACTCCAGCCAAAAAGCAGTATGAAGCACAGGTACCTCCTTGTGTTTCTCCTGCAGGGCTGCCTTGGCAGAGGCCAGCTCCTGCTCCCGGGCACTCAGACAAGCTTCCAGGGCCTGTGTCTGCCCCTCCCACTCGGATCGCTTGTGAGCCACCATGATGTCAATCTGCTTCATCAGCTCCTGCAGCTCGGCCTCACACGAAGTCAGGAAGCCACTGCTGGAAGGGAAGGGCTCTGCAGTTACACAGCAGGTCCCAGCCAACACATCCCCCATCCCAAACCAACCAAGGCAGCAGCACACACTGACCCGCACCAGGGCACCGACTCTGCACACACAGCGCTCTGAACTCCCTCACACAGACACAGCAGCACAGGATCCTTAAGGTTGCCAAAGACCTCCAAGATCAAGTGCAACCTTTTCCCCAATGCCACCCATGCCCACTAAACCACATCACTTCATGCTCAGGCACTCATCCCTTTGTCTCGGGTACTCTGCATTAGCCCAGTAAACCAAAGCCTGTTTAATTCACGTTTTGTATCGCCTTAACTGCTCTCCAGGCAGAGGCATTTTATAGCTCGTTTCAGTCAGCAGAGGAATCTTAGAGCCAAGCTATGAGCTCCCAAAAACAGAAGTGTATCAGCAGTGCAGACAAACCCTGAAGCAGAGGGGGCTGCATGACAACATGCTAATGAAGAATCAAACCCTCGCAATCCATCGGGGAGCACTGGCTCCCTAGCGACGCCCAGATTTCTAATTTGGTGCAGTAATTACTGAAGCCAATTCAGGCGACTCCTCTAAAACTTCCCAAGCTGCCAAGTCAGGGACAATATGAAGGTTTGCCAGACACAGCCCTAGAGGGTGGTGAACTCCATAATGATCTTTACCCCTTTAATTTGCCTGTCAAACGGGAAGAACTGAGAAGAAATGGAAATCAATAGGTTAAGGGATGGAAATTTCTCTGTTCCCCCAGGGCATATGCACACTTCACAACTTGGCAGTTTTTCTATAGGAAAAGAAATACTTCTTAAAGGAGCCAAAATCAGTCACATTTGAAGTTCACCCTGTCCTGTGAGTTAACCAAAAATTAGCAGCTATTATGCAGAGCAGGAACATTTCCTTCACAGCATCTGCTAATATGTAGCAAATTCTAAACTTGAATTCTCGAGTTCTCTGCAGAAGATACAGCATCAAATAAATTTGAGTCACACTCTCAAGGATGTCTAGGAAAACGGCATCAGTGACTTTTGCTTCACGGTTGTTGAACACATAAAACATTTTGTTCCATTATTGTCACTACAGTCTCTCTCGGGGATCGAAAAGTCTGGAGACTTTCACCTCAGACAGAGCATTAAGGATTCCTCAGAGCTCAATGGGACTCTTCAGTTTCAACATGAGCAGGAAATAATCAGATGTTTTCAGTAAAATCAGATAACAAAGTCACATCTCATTAACCTTGCAAGGCTGTTAGAAAATAAATATTTATTCACAACTTTATTTACTGCTGCTCCTGATGTTGGACAGTAAGGAGAGTTTACATCAATAACCAAAAAAAAAAAAGAGGTGAGGTTTTCAGGAATACAGAAAACTAAAAACTGACAATAAAGACTGTAAAAGCTGACCAGGGATTAGTGCAAAACCAGCTCACCCAGTGACTTTGCTTCTGCAGCAGCTGAAGGCCACTGCACACTGATACCAGAGGATTTATTCTGAATAAGAAGCAAGGTTAATACTTAAATCATCTGGAATGACTGCTGTGTACAGCTGCATACACACCTCCCCTGCCCATTTCTCTGCATTCCTTCCAGCAAAGCCTCCATCACTGAATCCTGCTGGCTTCAGCAGCTAGGGAGGTGCAGGAAAGCAGTGGTCACCCATGGCAGTGCACAAACAAGGCTGCTTCTCCATCCAACTGCAAAACAAGCAAAGAAGTTACAAAAATTAAAATAGGCATGCAATTACAGGTGAGGAAAACAACACTACCTCCATGAACAGAGGAAAACAGATTTTTCTACCAAAAAAGCCCCCTACAATGCAATCCTTCAGCAATACCAAATCACAGTGACATAATCATGGGATCTAATAAATTCAGAGGAGCAATGAGAATCTGCACTCAGGCAAACCAAACACAGTGGGACTGGAGATCTCCTGAGGGCACCAAACTGCAGAGCACCAGCAACACCTGGGCTTCAAAGGGGCCAGCCCAAGGTCCACCTCTGATCAGGGGAGTTTGTCACTTCAGGGAAAAAACACAAGCAAGTAGCAGTAGGAATCCATCCATAAATCAGATCTTTTCCAGGTCTCTATTACAGACTAGGTGAAAGAGACCACAGTTCACCATCACATTCATGACATATTGGTTGTTCATGCAGTTGTGGGAATTTTAAGATAGCACCAACTCCTTCAAAATTCCTCTTAAATTATGTCTTAAATTACGAAAACAAGTTGAACAGCTTTCCAGTGGCAGTACATTGTTTTAGTTTAAAATTGCACCTTTTAAGTCACAAACACCTTTATGTATGCACACACACAGAAATTTCACACCTTGGTGAAGCCAGAAGGGTTTACATTAAAGGCAAAAATGGGGAAGAAAATGTTGCCACAGAACCACAGCCAGAAAGCCAGAATTTATTTCAGTGTCTCCTCCATGAAACTGCAGCTCTCTAACACAAAATGGTTAAACTCATCCTGAGCTATTAACACATCCCTCTGTTCCCAAAGTCTAGGCACTTTCTCAAGTATTGGAGATGGATCCTTCCAACATCTTTCTCAAAGGTTAATATGGCATTATTAAGCAATCAGCAAAAGGGGAGCAGGCCACAGCAAGGGAGACTCACAAATGCAGGCTCAGCTTTGCTCTCTTTCACTTCCCAAAGAATCTTCTATCCTGCTCCTACAGCACTTTAAAACACCATCCAGGGATTAAAGGCTGTCCTTGGGAGTTCAGCTGTGTTTTAAACCACATGCACACAAAAAAAAAATACTGAAAAAAAATCCCATCACTATTCTGACAGTGTTTTGTCTCTCTCTGGTCCTGCTTGTGCTTAGCAAAACTCAATCAGTATGCAGAACACCTTCGTGGTTCTGCTGAGGGCAGGGTGCTGAGGAGAGCAGATGAGCAGATCCCCTGAGCTGCTGACAGCATTCCAAGAGTTCTCCAGGTGGCAACAGCACACATTAGACAGTAGCAGCTCTTTCATTCTAATCACACCTAAACAGAAGCAATTTTCAATAGGCAGATGAGGAGACAGACAGCAGAGAATTCCAGAACAGTTTTGGTTGGAAGGGACCTTAAAGCCATCTCATTCCAAGTCTCTGCCATGGGCAGGGACACCTTCCCCTATCCCAGGTTGCTCCAAGCCCTGTCCAACCTGGCCTTGGACACTTCCAGGGATGGGGCAGCCACAGCTGCTCTGTGCCTCTGCTTTACCCCTGCCAGTTTACCCAGGTTTTGGGGAAAAGCCTTAACATCAAACACCTCTAGCCAGCTTTATGCTACATAAGGTTTGTTGACTTAGTATTAAATTATGGGCCCTCAAGCTTTCAAGTTGCAATGTGCAAGTTCACAGGCTCCCGAGTCAAGACCCACAAGAGGGAACAATGTCCTTCACTGAGTACAGCTGAAGCAAGGAGAGCTGGCTGATCACTTTTGGAAGTGAAGAAAACAGCAGTATTTGAAAAAAAAAAAGCCCAAAACAAAACATTTAAAAATAAACAAGGCTTAGCATCTCAGCTCAAGGCATAATTGCAGTAGAATCAAGTGGAGAAAACTTTACAATACACAGGAGGACTTAAGAACAGTGCCCATGAGAAAAGACTGTGATTACTTCGCATTTAGAAACATAAAAACATGCGGTCTTAAAGCGTTGCTGGGAGCATGATTACAGTGAGCAAAAGAGCAATAACCTTCCAGAAGCACCACCACAGACAAGCTCCCCTGGCCAGCGGCAGGAATGCCACCTCCGGCAGGAGCCTGCAGCGAACCATCCCTCGCCAGGGCAAGAACCCCAGAACCACCGAGGGGTGGAAAACACCTCCCAGACCTTCGAGGCCGACCCGGGTCCCATCCCCACCTTGTCCCCAGCCCAGAGCGCTGAGTGCCCCGTCCAGGCCTTCCTTGGACACCTCCAGGGATGGGGACTCCAACACCTCTCTGGGCAGCCCCTGCCAATATTTCACCCCCCACTCTGATCAGGAATTCCTCCTGCTGTCCAGCCCGAACCTCCCCTGGTGCTCCCCCCCCTCTCTGATCAGGAATTCCTCCCGCTGTCCAGCCCGAACCTCCCCTGGTGCTCACCCCCCTCTCTGATCAGGAATTCCTCCCGCTGTCCAGCCCGAACCTCCCGTGGTGCTCACCCCTCTCTGATCAGGAATTCCTCCCGCTGTCCAGCCCGAGCCTGTCCAGCGCAGCTAAAGGCCGTGCAGTGGCCGGGGCCAGCCCCCTCAGCTGCCCCCCGGCAGGCACTCCCCGTTCCCACCGCCCCAACTCCTCCCCAGCCGCAGCCTCCCCGCTGCCCGAGCCCTCACGGTGTTTACCC
>VZRZ01008565.1:873384-891290 GCA_013398175.1 Climacteris rufus
CAGGGCTGGCGTGGCCCCGGGGCTGGGATGCGCTCGGGCCCGTGCCCATCGCCGCGCACGTCGCAGCGGCGGCTGCCAGGCCTGGCTTGGCTTTGATGAGTGAGTTGTCCGTACCCCCAGGAAGGAGTCACCTGCTGCTGCTGCTGTCCCGCAGCGTCACACCCGGGCGAGCGCCTTGGTCACACCAAGGGCAGAGTACAGTGAAACACCCTGGAGGGATTATAGTAGCTGGGGGTGAAAGAGAGGTTTTGTTTTCCTTCTGTTTCACCAGTTCTTGGACTTCAGGTTCGGGCAGAATTCTGGGTGCCCTGAAGTCCTTTGTTGTGACTCTCCCAGCCGCGTGAAGGTGTGGCTGAGGCATGGCATTGGCTAAGGGCTGAAACCAGGAGGGGCAAAGGGTTCTGGGCAGCTCTAGGTGCTCAAACACACTCAAATTAGACTGCTAAGTCACTCAGTAGATACAAACACATGTAAATACCATTAATAATAACCAGCTGGTTTGATATAGTCATCTCTGATGCATATCAATCTGCAGTTCACTTTGACAGAGTTCAGATGAACTCATTTTTCTGTGGTTATAACCTTTTGTGAGCATATTAGGAAAATCAAAGTTTTCCTTAAAAGTTTAAGCTTCATAGGCATTGGATGAAAACTGGAGCAAGGCCATAGTTCAGACTCCAGCTGGTGGGCTGGGTTGTTCAAGCAGCACCTGCTTTGTGTGCCAGGTTTGGCTGGGCTGGCCGGCTGCAGCGATGGACAGCGAGGTGCAGAGGGATGGCAGGATCCTGGATTTGATCGATGATGCTTGGAGGGAAGACAAACTGCCCTACGAGGATGTGGCTATCCCTCTGGTAGGTGAATTGCTACTTACCAGTCTGAGTTAAGGCTGCTCTGTTCATCACAGCCCCTTCCAAGCCAAGGCACAGTGTTGCTTGTGGTGCAGCTAATTTGTACAAAAGGCTCCTGGGCTGGATCTGACTCTTTCCTTGCCCTACATGCCAGTCATTCCTCTGTACATGAGGACGTGGACTTTTCTGTTCCTCTTCTCCAGAGCAGTTGCTACATCTCGGACCTGGAGTGCCCTTGCCGTTGTACCGTCCTGGGTTTGGCATCAGGGAAAAGTAGAATCATCCTTTCTCTCTGCTTCCCTTTGTTCCTGGTGTTTAAAGTAGTTTCCCCATGAGTTTGGAGAACAGAGGATCAGTCTCACACTGACAGTCACAGTCCTGGTTACAGTTTATTTCCCCTTCCTGCAATTCCATTAAAAGAAGCAGCAAAGTTTTCAGAGGTGTTTGGAATGAGTCTTTTCCAGGTAGAGTGTTGCTGCTGGCAGTCCCAGGACAGCAGTGAAGGACTGGCAGGCACAGCAGGACTCTTGCCTGGGGCACTGGGTCCAAGGCCTGGCCCCTGTCCTTTCACCCAGGGTGTCAGGCCAGAGAGGAACGGTGGGGGGGAAATCTACTTCTGATCCCACAAAGCCCAGAGCTGAAGCTTCAGATCTCCCCCACTGATGCCCTGCTGCAGAACTTCCAGAGAAGTGGGAGGTAGCTGAGGGTTTCCCTTTCCCTCTGGTACATGAGCTGTACCCCAGCTAGCACGGACAGGGCAGTTGTGGGGATTGTGGGGTGCTGGTTTCTTTCAGCACACAGACATTTCCAGATTGTGATGTGGCTCAAGCTTTAGCCCTTGCACTATTGGCTTTTCAGAAGAAGCAAGGAGCAGCTGCATGACTCCAAAATCCTTATGTACAGCACACATTTTCCTGCCAAGAGCTGGGCTTGAGGGAAGCATCTTGCAGAAGTCTGACTCTCAGCTGAAGAAGTCCAAACCCTCCTTTGCTTGGGATAACCTTTATTAGGCAGGCTGAGTATGATAAACAGGTTCCTTGCTGACATTTGCCTTCACCCTGAGTCCAGACACTACTGATTCTTCCCTTACAGCCATCTCTTGCTGGCTTACAGTCACATACAGATGACAGCCCCAGAGAAGGAAGCCCCACCAACTTAAAATAGAAAGAAAAGCCTGGCTGTGGATGTAAAGATCCCCAGGGATGGGATTGGCTCTGATCACATGAAAAAACCAGCATGAATTCACAGGAGACTTACTCAGGGACATTGCAAAGGAGCAACCAGAATGGCTGTGAATGTGGTATTTGAGCATCTGCTCCAGTGGCCATTCAGGAGGTTCCTGGGAACTCGAATGGCCTTGAATCATTCGCTGTTTTCAAAGCTGAAACATTTTATTCAGCTCAGGCTGGGATTTCCAGAGATCCAGAACTCAGAATTCCTGCCCAAATGGTACCTGGCAGCATAGCATGCACTCAGTGTGACTGCACCAGCAACACGGGGAACAAAGAAAGAAAGGAAGGAAAATGCAATCTCAGTTACACTACTGTTCCCCTCACTGTGCTGTGAGCAGCTCTGCATCACACCTGCCAGGGGGTTCTGGCTTCTCCTCTTGATCCAGCACAGCCACACCTGAGTCCAGCATGCAGGCAGGAAGGATTTCTCACCTGCCACAGGAAAGTAACATGTCACAGAACCAGTTGTCTGCAGCATTTGTATTCTTGGCAACAGCAGAAGCAGCACATTGCAAACAAACAATGGAATAATTGCCTTGTACTGTTATTTACTCACTTTGCATTTGCTGTATATTCTCCCTGACTGTGTGTGCAGTCTGAGTGTATAGCAAGGCCCCAGGGTCCTGGAAAACAATTTACCTTTCAGATTAAGCACCACATTCAAATGAAAAGAATCCTGTTCACGATGGGGCTCAGTAATATTTTTAAGTGGATCAGTATGTATGATATTTATGGTTCAGATGCACCCTGTGGTCTCGTTTGTGGGGGTTTGTATCTATCCATACAAATCTTAACAACCTGCTGCTTTCAGGAAGGGTATTACATGTGGAATCCATTGTGTTTTGTTCTCAGAATGAGCTCCCTGAACCAGAGCAAGACAACGGTGGCACCACCGAGTCTGTGAAAGAGCAGGAAATGAAATGGACAGATCTGGCTCTCCAGTACCTCCATGAAAACGTTCCACCCACGGGAAATTAGGGAATCAGTGAGATTTCATGCAGCACATGCATGAATGCAATACAAACATATTTTTCAGCTGACCATTGCTGTCATAAGCTGCCCTAAGGAGGAAGCAACATTTCTGAAACTTTCAGATTCCAGCAGTGGTTCTGTTCATAGTGACCAGTTTGAAATGCTTCTCTCTTGAGTGTGAAACAGCAGAGGCTGAGAGCCAAGTGCAGAATGTTTTGCACTTACAAGATTATTTCATGTTTTCTGTTGAATTTTTCTTCAGTTGGTGCCAATTCTGATCTTAAATGTTTTCTACACATGATTAAAAAGTAGTTTTTCTGTCTAGGTTGCTGTTGATTTCAAAGCTCACAACGGGATCATTGTCTAAAGCTCTGTGTACCAAACCCAAATAGCAATGAGCTGTCACGGTGTTTAAGGAGTGTGGCTGAGGGAGGATGTGTGGGGCAGGTGTGAAAGGTTGTTCAGCAGATTGAGGAGCTGGGAGGGACCTGTAAACACAGCTGGCTGCTGGAAGTCCTGCTCTCAGGGGGTGGTGGTGGACAGCATTTCCAGTGCTGATAGCCTGGGAATATTTGCCAACGTGTACAGTGAACAGTCAGTCAAATTTATGCTAAAATGGTGGTTACTCAAAAACATGGTCTTGTGAGGGATGGCTGAGAGTTCCAAGGAAGAACCTGCCAGTCCCAGTGTCAGGGAAGTGAGAGCCACTCGGGTGAGCAACCTCAGATGGGAAATGAAACTCCAAGAAAAGTGATGGGGAAAAGAAACAAGTAGGGTTTAGCTTCAGGCAACAATTTGTTACCTCTTTTTGTGTCGAGATGAAAGGCAAGGCCCTCTTGATTTACCTCATTTTATCTCTAATTCTCAGATGTCTTTTGCAACAGGTAAAAGCCTTCTGTTCTTCATGTTTCACTGTTGGATCAGTTCCGTCTCACCATTGGCAGAACTTCTTGCTAAGGAGGAAATATTTTGACAGAGTTTAGGATTACTGGTAGAGGTGAGAAGAGCTGGAAGGAAAACAATGTTTAAATTATATTCTTTTGCCAGAGCAGCAGAAAAAGCACTGTCCTGGAGCTTCCAGCGCCACAGAAGTTTTTTGGTGTCTTTTCTCAGTCTTTATCCTCCTCAAAATAACAATCCCCAACTTCTGCCTGGGTGATTACCAAATGGAATCACAGCATGGCACCTGTTCCATGAGGCCCAGATTGCTGTGCTGGGTGAGGATGGAGAGCTCGAGGTGCTGGTGAAAGAATCCTGCTGGGCACACACTGTGCCTGAAGTGTGATCCATGCCTGCGCCAGAGGAGCAGCACACTCTTGTCTGAACAAGAAGGAGCTGCAGACAGCCAGCAGGAAGAGTTAAGGATTAACCCAGGAATTAGCAAAGTCAAAAAGCTTAGTAAGTACAGCATGGACCAAAAAACCAGCTGTGCAGCTGGGAGCTGTAATAGTTCAGCTCCTTGTTGGATCATCACAGGGGAAAAAAGCAGAGCCTGGGCTTAATGAGGTATTTCTAATCCACCCCACGTTCCCTCTCCCTGGCCTGTGTTAGAAGAATGTGCTAAGAAAATGCCAGGCAAAGCTACCACACAACCTCTATCCAGCAACCATCCCTGCTCTCTCTTGCCCTCCCTTCTCAGCCCTTTACATCCTTCCCACCACCCTCATCTTCCCAATTTTGCCACTACACCTTCCAGCTCCAATTTCAGCCTTCCTTTCCTCCCCTCTGACTGTTGTCTTTGCTTGGCCATCTCCTTCCTGCCATCCAGCAAGGAAAGAAAAAGCCTTTCTTACCTGAATTAGAGCTGAATCAATGAGATTCCAGCAGGGAGAAAACGTGGGAATGCCGGTTGTGTGAGTGTTATCCAGGAGAGCAGTTGCTTGGGAGCCCATGGAGAGGCAGACAGCTGGAAGGGGCACCTTGCCTTGGTCACAAGGCAGTGCTGTGCTCCGGTGCCGTGCCTGAGGTGCTGCCAGGGTTTTGCAGGGTTTTGTAGAAGGGACTCTGGGCCACGGGGCTCAGGAGAGCAGGGGGGACACGGGGGATGAGGGATCAGGAACCCTCCAAAGGCTGGGCCCTGTGAAACCGAGGGCTGGCCCTGCCCAGATGCTTATCAGACTTGCAGTGACACCTCCAGTCCTCCTGACATTCTTTCCAAAAGACAAATAGGCAATAATTCCCTTCGTTTCAACACCGTGTAGTCAAATTGCTGCAAACAGCGTGACACCAACCCATTTGTGTCTCTGATTAGTCATCCCCCAGGGCAAACTAGATTTAAATGAAGGAAACCTGCTAGAATGGAAGGTGCCCCACCTTTTTAAGAAGAAGCTGCAGCTGTATAACGAAAGACTGGTCTTCATCTCTTGGCTGGTAACTTCCTCCTTTCACCACACCTACTGAGAGGCAGGAAAAAAAGCGAGCAAATTGCTGTGAGAGCCTGCAGCCACATGCCAGAGAAACTGGGGGATCCCTACCATCTCTAACCCGCAGAAGTCCCACATGGAAGTCCCTATGCTGAGGCTGTGTGTTGTGTTCATCTCCCTTTTGTATGGCGTCAAAACAGGTAAGAAATCAACCGTTTGTTTTGAATGGTTTTGTCAAGTATAACACATTCTCTGTGCTTTACAGCAACCTGGATGTATCTGCCCTCTGCCTTACGGATACTGCACGTGGTTTCTCACTAGCATTATTTATTTTGGCAAAGAAAATTATACTGGTTACGTGAATGTAGTCAGTTCTAAGAGTTCCAAAAGGAAAACCAGAAGTATTTTTTATTATCTTTTCCTCCCTTTGCAAACATTTCTCTTATATAAGTACTATCCATCGATGCTGCAAATGTCACTGGAAATCTTCAGAGAATAATGATTCCTTCTCAGGGGTGTCATGTACGACAGAGGCGAAGGATGAATTGCCATTTATGAACAGTAAGCTCCATTTGATATCCTCACAGCCCTGCAAGAATCAACCTGTGTAACAATAAACAAATGTTCTGCCTTGTGTTAGCATACACATGGGAGCAAGTCAAGTTACAGCTCTCTGCTTTGTAGGGAAAACAAACAGGGTTAAAAAAAAACCTGTGTTCTTATAAATACTAACTTGTATTTCATCGGGTCCTCTGGAGTAATCTCAGGGTCGCCTACTGCATAGTTTGTCTAAGAAGCTGTAGGAAATGTAGCCACAAGAAGTGGGAAAAGAGAATTGTGTGAAGAGGCCCCGAGGAGCTGCTGGGCTCCAGTTAAAGAGGTGGAGGGCACATCCCCTGTGGGTGGAAACCTCAGTGATGCTCCCCAGATTGCCGCTGTGGCAGTGCAGTGTGCCCAGAGGGGAACTTGCTGGGGATGCTTTAGAGCAGTGTGAGGGCACAGGGTGCACAGAGCCCAGCAAGGTGGCAGGGCTGGGGCCAGAGCAGCTGCACACAGCCAGAGAAGCAGCAGCATCCTCACCTGAGCTCCCCAGGCACAGCTCTGCGTGCCAAGGACCGCCCTGGGACAGCCCCACACATTGACCCACTGAGGCCAAAATCTGCTGGAAGTGCCCTTTGCACGGCCCCACAGTGCCACCGTGCCAAACCTGCCTGCCATGGAACAGCATTGCAGAAAAAGCCTCCAAACAGCAGCTCCAAGAAAGCAGTGAGAGAGACCAGGGGAGTGCAGGCCTTAAGTAGCACTGACTGCAGTAAATACCAGGAGTCTGCCTGGGACTGTTCCCATGGCTGCAGCACTCCCACCTGGGAGCACACAACTCCAGAATATCTATATAAATACATAGATATATATATATAGGTAACTTCAGAACCAAGTTATTCTGAAGATGCTGCAATAGCACCCTGGAGGCTGCTCTCAGGCTCAAGATCAAACATGTCCAGCTCCCAGGCAGGTACATGGATTTAACACATTTTTATGCTCCTCACTCCAGGACATCAGAGCACCTTGCCCAGCAAAGCAGTGTTTGTCTCCTATTTTCCATATCAGAAAATTGAGCAGAAGGAGAATGTGGATTGCCAGAGGCTGTGTAGCAAGCTAAGGGCCAAGCAGGGCTGCAGTGAGTTCGTGGGATGCTGTGTTAATGGCCATGTGCATTCCCCTTTCCTGGAGGGAAGTGTTCTGCTGGGCTCAGGTTAAATGCAGTGCCAGGTGTTAAGTTTCCACCTCACTTATTTGCTTGCAGAGTTAATCTCAATAAGCCACTTGCCCCAGTCATCCTGAAGTTTCAAAAACACTTGCAGCCATTTGGGTAGGAGTCACTGTGCTTATCAGGGGGAAGAGCAAAGGCAGGACAACTGGCCCTCCTCATGTGTCAGCCTTGGAACACGGTGGATGAGGCTGGCATGGGCCAGAAGAGAAGCTGGCAGGCTTTCTCCCCCTATTAGCACTGATGTGATTTTGTTAATCAAAACAGAACCAATCTAACAGACCCGGTGCAGATACAACAAGGCTCTTGGAGCAGTCCCTGTGTTAGGAATCAGCAAACGCTGACCAGCTCTTCAGAAGCTCTGCTGTACCAGAAGGTTGGGGCTGTTCTGGTGACAAACAAAGTGCTCCTCTGGGCAAGTCTCAGCACAGTGCAGGAGATACAAAATCAAGTCAAGCAATCAGTGCAATCTTGCACCATATAGAAGTAATTCTTACCTGGCATTTATGCCTGTATTACTACAGCTTCAGTGGCAGTAAAGATAATTAATAACACTATATAGTGCTACTATACAATAACTAAAACAATGCCTAGTTATTAGTAAAACACACAGTTGTATTTTTTTATGCTGCAGTAGCACCTAGAGGACAGTAACTGAGTCTCACTGTGAGCTGGTGTGTAGCAGCAAAAAATGTTAATTCTTTTCTGCTTGTTACCTCGGCATCTCCACGAGAGCAGTGTCATAGGAGAAGTCTTGCTGCTGTTTCCCTGGAGCATCTTGGCACTGTAAGGATGAGCTGAGAGCAGGCTGGCCAGGAGACAGCCACCCAGGTCACCTTTCCTCCTGGGAGCAGGGCCCAGAGTCCTGGGAGCAGCACAGAGGCAGAACACCCTGCATTCAAGGGCCTCTGGTTTCACTGGGCCTGCCTGAGGATTCATTTCCCACCACTCCTGTCACACTATTCATATGTTACCAGAGGCTTTATACAGGAAGGACTCCATGGATTTCAGATGTTAAAATTTATTTCTGAATTTATGGTAGCAATTTAAAATATTCGGTTGGACTTAACTGCAACATCCTTTTAGCCTATTAACTTTTATTTCTGGAGCTCCTGGGGCTTCTACAAAGTAATTAGCAGAACTATGGCAACTGAGCAGATTGTTTTATGTGCTGGGCACATAGCATTTATATCACTCTCCTGCTCCTGAGGAGGAGAAAAGGGAAAGTTGCTCATAGAAACTGTGAGAGTTTCATAATTCAGAAATTAAAATGCACAGAGCATTGGAGATTTGCTAGAGCATAATTACCTTACAGCTGCAGGTTTTCTAAACCCTTCTACCTCCTGCACAGTCCTTTAAGCAACAAAGCTCAGGAAGATTCCTGTAGGAACTGCAGCCTGAACAGTTACTGCAGCCCAGGACGTGTGAGAGAGAGAGACATCTCCCACATAAGGCTCTTCAATAAGATTACAAGGGTTTGAGGGAGCCAGGAAGAGGCTACTGAACCTGGGAGGACCTTCACAAGCTGTGTCTGCCTGGAGACAGCATTTCCTGCCAGTGCCCTGCTGGAGGTTGTGCTGGGTTCTGAAGGCTCAGCTGGTGTTCTGCTGGAAAAGCAAGGAACAGCCAGGCTTTCCAATGGCACAGGCTGGCCCATCGAGCAGCACTCACATCAAATTCAGCCACTCCTCAGCAGTGTATAAAGCACAACCTGCACCACCTCCCACAGCCAAAGGGTGCCCATTTTGCACTCTGGAAGAGCAGGCTGCATCTGCACATGCAGCTGAAGCACTGAGCTGCCCCTCAGCATGGCAAGATCCTCTGCAGCTCCAGGCTGGAGGTGCAAACCGGCCCTGAGGGCATCTGTTTAGCCCAGAACCTGTGCAGAGCACCTGGGTGTGCTTGCAAACCAAAACAGCATCCATCCTGCCTGGCAGCCTCTAACACCTTCCCCACACCAGGGAGATTTCTGGAGAGAGTCCATGCCAGCTCCCAGCTGTCCCTGCAAGCAGGGCTCTTGTGTGTCAGGGAGTGCTGCTCTGAGCAAGTGTGACTGCTCTCTGTGTTCCAACCTAAGTTCCCAGGTAACTGCAGTTATGAGCACGATGGAGAGGAGAGGAGAGGAGAGGAGAGGAATCTCTTGCAACACTCCTATGAAGACACATCTCTGACCTGCGTTGACATTCCTTTCAGAAATGGGAACACTGAACTAAGGTCCAATGCCTTTCAAAGGATCCTATTTAACCTTTTATGTCATTGCTTAACACAATGCACTTAGCTTAATGATTCATTGTACTATATGTGATTTAGAAGTATAAAGATTGCATTGAAGCATCAAGCACACTCCGAGGTGAGTGTGCAGTCTGGACTGCAGATCACCTGAGCTCTCCACAGCTCAGAAATTACCACTAAGCCCAGGATGTTCCCCTGACACTACCCTCACAGGAGTATAGACTGTATTNAGGAGAGGAGAGGAGAGGAGAGGAGCAGCCCCCGTGCTCAGACAACTCAAACACATTTCCCTGCCCTGTGCAGGGCTGGCAGGTACACCAGGCAAAGCAAACACCTCGGTGCTAAACTGCAGCTGCCGCTCTGCTCCTTTCAGATGCCCAGGAGACATGTCCTGCCTTCACAGCCCTCACCCTTGGGAACGCCCTGCTAGGCACGGAGCTGAAAGTGAAGCTGCTGCTCTACACCCGGCAGAACCCGAGCTGTGCCGAGCAGCTCCACTCTGCAGCCTCCAAGCACCTGGATGTGACCAAGAAAACCACCTTCATCATCCACGGGTACCGGCTCACAGGCTCTGCCCCCGTCTGGATCCCCGACCTGGTGCAGCTCCTGCTGTCTGCAGAGGACATGAACGTCATCCTTGTGGACTGGAACCAGGGGGCAACCACCCTCATCTACAGCTATGCTTCCAGCAAGTGCAGAAGAGTTGCTGAGATTCTGAAGAAACTTATTGACGAAATGTTGGTAAGTTGGACGCTCACGCTACGATGTAGTCATTAAGGCACGTTAAAGGGCGCAAAGGAAGCGTTTAAAACCAGCAGGATGTCTGGGAATAGAAACTCCTAAAAAGGAATACATTAATTTTTGGAAGTGCAGCTATGCTGCAGTGCCAAATCCTACCCTCGGACTTGGTACGATGGTATTTAGGTGTAATATTCAGTTTACACTCTAAGTCTCTACATTTCTGGGTACAAAACTCTACAGACATGTTTTCCCATACATAGAAACTCTACTTCCACTTTCTGTATGTCCAAAAATCAGTTTAAGGAGATGAGCTCCAGTTCACAGCTCCTCTGTGCTGTTGCACAGGCACAAGCAATGCTGACACTGGATCATTAGGATCATGGTGTCTGCTAATTCCTTGCAGGAACCACATGTGGTGCAACTGGAATTTTACTCCTGGGGGCCATCAGTGGTTCCTGTCCATACCTGTAGTCATTGTCCCAGGAAAACACAACCTAAACTGTTCTCATCACAGCTCCCTGAGGTATGGGCCTCAAACAGGAACGCTGCCTGCTCTGTGGGCCTGTCAAAGGGGGAATATTTACACAGAGCGGAACGTTCTGGGAGATGTTACATTCTTCCCCCGGTATTTTTTTTTTTTAATGTGCTGAAAACACGTGAGCAGATTGAGGGAGCGTCCCTGGACTCCATGCACATGATAGGAGTGAGCCTGGGAGCGCACATCTCCGGCTTTGTGGGGCAGATGTTTGAGGGCACGCTGGGGAGGATCACAGGTAAGCTCCCTCCCGCCGCCCCCCGGGCCCGGGGCAGCAGAGGCCGAGCCCAGCCTGCCGTGTGCTGCAGGCCTGGACCCCGCGGGGCCCCTGTACCGGGGCGCGGCGCCGAGCGAGAGGCTGGACCCCACGGACGCGCGCTTCGTCGATGTCATCCACTCCGACACGGACGGTACGTGCGGCCCCCTGCCCTCCGGGGCCAGAGGCACCGACAGGCAGCAGGGGAGAGGGGCTGCAGGGCAGCACGGCCGGGGATCCCTGCTGCTTTTCCTGAAGCAATGCCTTCAGTGCTGCTTGCGCTCCCGCAGGAGCTGCTGGTTTGTCTGCACTGCTGCTGCACTAGAGCGCTCACAGCCCCCTGGCCACGAAGGACAAGGATTCAGGCCCCAGTGAAGGGGTTCCTGCAGCACACAGTCCTGCCAGAGCACTTCCACGCTCACACCCCACCGCGGGGCCCGGCTGCGTCCCAGCACACAGCGTCTCCAGAGCCGCTCCCACAGCTCGGTGCCCTGATGTGTGTCCCAACCCACGGCTCCCTGCACGATGCTTGCAGTCCCCATCCCACCTCCCTCGAGCTGAACCTTCCCCAGGGCCAGGCTGGGCTCTCCCTCAGGCCTCTCCTGTTCCAGACCCAGCAGCCAGGCCAGCTCTCTGCTCCCACAGCCACCCTGCCCCTTCCACTTGGCTTCCCCCCTCACTGCTGCCTCTCTTCCCCCAGCACTTCCAACAAGTCAGATGTCAGCAGCACAGCAACAGCCAGGTTTCACACCCCTGTTCCTCTCCTGCACACAAGTGACTCAAACCCCAAAATTTTGTACTGCTGCATGCACAGACTTATTTTAGGTATTTGATACCATTGTTAAAATGACCCAGCTGGGCCACAACTGTTTGGCCTGCTGCCTAAACAGATGGATGACAGTAATATTCCTGTACAAGTAGGCATCCTAGAGCTAAATAACTATTATTTTTTTCCAGTTAGGTTGCTATATCTCCTTCTTGTGTGTTTTACAATTTAACAGTCCCTCCTCTGAGCCCTGTATTCCGTTTTGGTAGGACTGGGTTACAGAGAAGCCCTGGGCCACGTTGACTTCTACCCCAACGGTGGGACCGACCAGCCAGGCTGTCCTCTGACAATCTTCTCTGGTAATTAATCCTGCCCTCAATTGCACAGACCCTGACAAAATGTTTCCAGTCAGGAAAGAGGAAAAAACCAGAGAAAACATCATCATTGCTTAGGAAGAAAACATATTTTGGGAAAGTCATGGCAGCAGCCTGTTCCCAGCACTAACATGACAAGGGTTTAGCTCATGTACACCAGGCAGACATGAGAGTCAGGGGGACCTTCCTGTGCAAGTGGGATTAATTCTCTCTGCAAAAAGTCATCAGGTACATTTGTGCCTTCATTTTGTGACTGTGGACAGAAAACTTGTGAGATTTTTTGTTTCTCATGGCTTAGAACACACCAAATCCCAAGGACTAGCAGTGGCAGGAACCTGTGCAGAAAATGGGTTCAAGATGAAGGTGGAGTAGGCAGCTACACCAAAGGCAAGGCACCTTCCTTGGCAGTGACAGAGGGTGCAGTCTGGAAGGTACAGCCCTAGTCTCAAACAAAAGAAAGCTTTTTCCTTCCAGCCCAGCAGCAGAATTGCTTTGGTGAAAGCTGGGTGAAGAAGGTATCTCACAGAATAAAATGCAGTATTGTGAACTCAACCCTTAGCAGACCCAAGAGGATCCACACAGGAGACCAGGCTGAGCCAAAAATCCCTAGCAAGTGAGGCTTCACTAGTTTTGTTGCTCATGCAACAACTCAATTTATTAGTTGTGCTCTTTCTAAAGAGTTTTTTACACCAAAATGGAAGGTCAGGTGCAAAGCTAAAAGCAATATCCAGCTGTCAGGCCTGAGCTCAGAGAGGAGAGGAGAGGAGAACACACAAGACAGAACTGGATCCACAGCTGGATCCTCTGGAACTGCAGCAACCATACAAACAAGTATGATTTAAAAATCAAAAAGACAAGGAGAAAAGCAGAGCAGACACAGGCAGAGCTGAGTGCACTCAAAGGGAGAGCCTGGTGCCCATTTACTATTCTGCCACAGCCCAGTGCAATTTGCTGGGTCAGGCTGTCCACTGGTGTGTCCTGTGGGCATTCACCCTGTTTCCCTGATGCTTGAGCATTGCTAACGAAATCTTTCTTCCCTGTACACGATGAAGGCTTGCAGTATTTTAAATGTGACCACCAGAGGTCTGTTTTCCTGTTCCTGTCCTCCCTGACACAGAGCTGCAACATCACCACCTACCCGTGCGACTCGTACAGGAATTACAGGAGTGGCAAATGCACGAGCTGTGAGCCCTTCTGGCCCATGCCTTGCCCCATCCTAGGTGAGGATCCAGGGAATGGCAGCCCATGCTGACCACTGAGCTGCCTGTCAGCACTGCACCTCGCTGTGGGACGGTTTGCTAAAGGACTAGCACAACACAGTGCTTTGCAAAAGCATCCAAGTTATTTCCACCGAGGGTTTTGAGGTCTCTCAGGCCTCAGAGGCCTCCCTGCTCTTTGTACCATCACATCATGTTATGATCTAGAACAGAAATCCACATATAAGGTACCCAGAACTAGAAAAGCCAAAACAAGACCTGGAATCTTTACTCTTAAGTCAGAGAAAAAGTTAATTAAAGTCCTTCACTTGCAGAGTTTGAGGGATGGGCATATTCTTGCTAAAACAGTATTTTCTAGTAAATTCCCAGCACCACAAACCCCTCTGTGCTCTAAAAGGAATGGCAGAGGGGTGAACAAAGGGGATTCTGGGCTTGTGTGTCCCAGCCTGGGTGTGCCAGCTCTGAAATGTTGATGCTGGAACACCTGGCACTTCCAGAAAGGAACCTGCCAAGGCAAGGCAATGATTTTCATTCTGCTCTGCAAAATGAAATCCTTCTTGACCACGGACATCAGATGTGGGAAAAGATCAGCCTTGAAGCAAGTGCTGGCCTGTAAGCAGGCATATTTAGTCCCAGGCCTGCAGAGTACAGGAGCATGTGTGTCACAGTGCTGCCTGGCAGCTGGCACACAGTGCACTCTGACTTAACCACCTGCTTCTTTTCAGCCATTTAGTTGCTACCTGTGCAGTAACTCCGTTTCATTTTCAAACTGTCACCTGCAGGCTATTATGCCCACGAGTGGAAAAGCTATTTAACACAACAGAGCCATCCAGTGACAAGTATGTTTTTCGATACAGCGGACAAAGAGCCATTTTGCAGTAAGTGACTGAGCTTTCCAAGATGATTTTTCTTTGTGCATTGCCTCCTTCAGCAGCAGCCAAGAAGAAATGGTTATGTGAGGTGGTGTCATAGCCAGCATTTTAGAAAGTGCAGTGGCTGCTGCATAGAATTGTGTCCATCTCCAATTTGCCATGGCATTCCTTATCTGTAAACTTGTGGGGTGCTGTGAAAGCCAACTTGCTTCCAGCGCTAGGAAATGGGTTGAGAACTGGCAAATTAAGTATAAAAGTCCCCAAACTGTGTTTCAAAGCAACACACCATTCTTTTGTGGAAGTAAGAGGTGTGTGGGAATGGTAAGAGGCTGTGGACAGGCTGTACAGGTGAAAAAACTACCTTGGAGAAAAGTGAGAGGCACAGGGAAAGGGGGAGAATCCGTGGAAAAAAAGGTTTCACCAAGGTTTCTCCTCATCCCTGTGATCACCAGCATTCCAAGATATGGGCAGGAATTATGTCCTGAGCTCCAGTGCTGCTCAGCAAGTGAATTCAGACTCACAGATCAAAGAACAGACAATTCTGCTCCACGACAGAGATGACAAATGACAGATCCAAAGAACAGAAGTGGAGGGGTTCAGAGTGGGACAGGAGAAAGAAAAGGCAATCTGGAAGTGAAGGGGGAAGGCAGGGAGTGAAAGGCAATGTGCTGGGAGCCACACAGAGAGCCCATCCTGCATGGATAACCCTTGCTGGAGTGTTCTCCTGACATCCCTTAGTGTTTCTGTCTGACATCTCTGCCAAGGGAGATGGAGAGCAGGGAGGAGAAAGGGGTTTTTGTGTCCATCCTCCACCTGCAGCTCTGCTCCCCAACAGCACCCAGTGAGTGGGCCCACAGGGTCTCACCCCACTCTCTCTCTCCCCTCAGTCTATCACTACTTTGTGGATATCACCACGTGGAACAGAGACACCAGGAGAGGCACCTTCAGCATCACTCTAGCTGATGAGACTGGCAGGAGGGCAGAATCCAAAGTTAATCCGTAAGTCTGCCTGGGCTGATGATCCCCAAGTGGCAGTGCCTCCCCTGGTACACCAGCACCTGGCAGGAGCTGAGGCACCCCCCAGTGTCTCTGCTGCTCTTGCAGTGCACATCTGTGGCATTTCCTGCCCCTATGGAATTTTCACAGCTTCCCCCAGCACACACTCGACAGCCCAGCCCTTTGGTTTGGGCCCTTCTCAGTCATCTGAAGGACTGAAGCAGACAACCTCAGCCAGCAGCACAGCTGCCCTAGGCTTCCACTAAACCAGGAGGAAAAACACCTCCCCCTCTTTCCTTCTCCTTCCAGGGAGTGTTCTGTTCCAGCTCCCAGTGCCCCAGACAGCTGGGATTAACCTGGGCCCGAATATGTCACATCCAAATCAATTCCCTTTGCTCAGAGGAGCAAATGAATGACTGGTGTTTATGTGACATGCAAATTCCTCACTGATCTAACCACACTTCAGCCAAACAATCCTGCTCAGCTGGTTTTCCCAAGGCACATTCCCTCAGCCATATCTGGTATCTGCTTGCACTGGGGGGATCTGCAGCACTCCCACCCCAGGGCCAGTGCAGATCTCGTGCATATCTCCAGGACTCAGTGCTCAGGCCTGCACAGACAGCCAGGTACAAACACCACTTGGGTCTAGTCCACTTGGGGTCAAACAGAGTCACAGTGAGGATTCTGGTTTGGGACAAATGGCATCCAACCTCTGTGTCCCCACGCCCACCCCAAAAAACTGAGGGCAGAAGTGGCTGAGCAGGTTCACACCTGGAGATCTGGCTCAATACCCATTTCCTGTAAATCAGAAGCTAATGACAAGCTCAGGCCTCCTCCCCCAGCTCTGTTTCTAACGCTACAGTGAATACATTAAACCCAGTGCTATTCCCTTGGTGACTCTCTGACACTCTCCTGTCTGCTTTCCCTTTAGAGAGGCTGCCACCTTCCAGCAGTACAAACAAACCACTCTGCTCATCGGCTTCGACCAGGATCTCGAAAAAGTAGAAAGAATTTCCTTGACATTTTCCACAGGATCTCTCATCGGCCCAAAATTCCAACTCAGGATTCTCCAAATGAGGCTCCGCTCACTCACGAGCCCAGAAAGGTGAGAGATGTTTACAAACCATTTGTGTTGGTGCGGACTGGACAGAAGGAAACTCATCTCCCAGATTCCTGGCCTGGCTGAGTTTGTGCAGAAGAATTAGATTGATTTCACATTTAGTAATTCTCGTGTGCATATCTGGAGAATAAATGCCATTTTAGAGGAATCCCCCAGCTGAACACTTGCTTGAACACAGAGGCTGTCTTATTGCACTGAGAACATGTCCCAGGTGATGTGACTCTGACGTGGCCTCACACCTCAACCTTTGCTCAGCAAAATGACCTTTGAGAAGCTGCCCAGGCCAGAACTCTGGGATGAAGGGAAATGCAGCTCTCTGGGATGCACAATGTCCATTTTATATCCCAGTCAGCTTCTATGGACAGTCAAGCAGGGAGATGAATTTGCTGCTGGAATTCCAGCAACTGGGAGCTGCTGGCCACTGTGCCCCAAGCCCTGGCTGGTGCCCACATCATCAGGTACCTCCCAGGCCATTGCTGCTGCGATTTCCACCCCCTTGCTAACCTCTGTCTGCTCTGCTGTGCTACCCTCGAGCTTCCCTGATTCCCAGGGCAGCTCTGGAGGATGGGAGCTCTGCCTGAGCTCAGCAAGCACAGAAGGCTGACCTTGTGTGCAAGGACACTGTGGACATGAAGCCACACCATGCTTTAAATTTCTGTTAAAACAAGGCTTGAATATCACAGGGTAATGAGGATGAAGCAAAAAGACATACAGAGCTGCAGAACATGTTTCTTTGCATTTTGTGAGGTGTGCTACCCTTATCCTAGCCTTGGAACAAGGAAAAGAGCGAGTGTCTCTACTAGGCAAAGTCCTGGAGCTCTCCCTGCTGCCACTCCCTGTCTTCTGTCCTGCAACTCCATAGCCACTTGCAGTCCCACATCCACATTCAATCTTTTAAAAAGTAGACACAAATGCCCTACTATTTAATCAGAGGATGCCTACTCTCCCCGAGGAGGGACTGCCACAGGCCATGAGCACAGTTCAGGGCTTTTTAACACATGAACTAATCAGTCACTGCCCCGGGGAGGGATGTGCTGCCCTCTCCCCTTCCCTGTTCCAGGGCCAATGCTCCTATTTCTCCATGGAAAGCCCAACATTTCCTCATGGTTTTCGGCTGGACTAGCTCCAGGCCAGACCAGTCTGCTCCCAGCTCTGAGCAGTGGCAGAATTCCTCACGCTGGAGCAGGGAAGGGCAGAACAGGCAGGTGAGCTGGAAGGACCACCTTGTTTGGTGAACACCCAGGTGTGGATTGCCTTAAGGGAACCATGGGTTCTGCAGCCAGTGCCTGTTTGTCTGCTGCGTTTGTCGTGTTCCTGTTTCTCAAATGCTCGAGGTATCCGTGGCTTAGAGGCAACCTTCAGGTGGACTTCGAGCCAGTTCTCTTGAGAAGGTGACTTATTTTATGTAAGCCTCCAGCGTGTGCGGAGACTCGAGTGGGAGATGACAAAAAAAGCGCCGTTTTTTCACTTTTGGTTTTTACACAGACCCCAGCTGTGCCGATACGACCTGGTCCTTGCTGAGAACACGCAGAAAACCTTCAAGCCCATCCCGTGCTGAAGCAGGAGCCCAGTCGGAGGCTGCCGTGCCTGGACGGGGCAGACATTTCACCGCCG
>VZRZ01008565.1:891916-903085 GCA_013398175.1 Climacteris rufus
AGCCCTGTCCGCACCGGGGCAGGAACGACCCCCGCTACCGGCCGGGCTGGGGCTGACCTGCGGGAGAGCAGCTCTGCCGGGAAGGATCGGGCAGTGGGGGTGGATAAGCGTGTCCCGGGGCCAGGAGGGCCGGGGGATCCTGGGGTGCACTGGGAAGAGCACTGTCAGCAGGTCAGGGAGTGATCCTGCCCCTCTGCCCAGCCCTGGGAGGCACATCCGGAGTGCCTTGTCCAGCCCTGGGCTCCTCGGGACAAGAGAGACGAGGAGCTGCTGGAGAGGGTCCAGCAGAGGCCACAGAGAGAATGAGGGGTCTGGAGCATCTCTCATGTTATGAGGAGACTGTGGGAGCTGGGTCTGGCCAGTCTAGAGAAGGGGAGGAGGGGATCTCCTTAATGCATATAAATATCATACAGGCATGGCAGTGGAGGATGCCAGACTCTTTCAAGTGGTGCCCTGCACCAGGATAAGGAGCAAGGGCCAAAAACTAAAACACAAGAAGTTTCACCTCAGTATGAGGAAGAACTTCTTTCTGTGGAGGGTGGCAGAGCACTGGAGCAGCTTCCCAGGGAGGGCACAGTCTCCATCTCTGGAGACATCCCAAACCCACCTGTTCTGTGTCACCTGTGACTCTGCCGTGGCAGGGGGTTGCACTGGATGATCTCCAGGGGTGCCCTGCCCCCCTGACCGTTCTGTGGCTCTGTGACACGCTGTGTCCACGCTGTCCCCACAGAATGTCCTGGCTGGGGCGCTCTTCGGGCCATGGACCGGGCTGCTGCTGTGCTCAGTGCTCACGTCTGTGGGAGCCACGCTCTGCTACCTGCTCTCTGCAGCCTTTGGCAAGCAGCTCATCGTCCACTTCTTCCCTGAGAAAGTGGCTCTGCTGCAAGGGAAGGTAAGAACTGCTGGTTCTGCTGACACCTGGCATGCCCCTGGGTCAGGCTGCTTTTGGGGTGACTTAGTGAAAAATGAGTGTGTGCAGGGGATGCAGCAGCTCTGCTGAGGGCACAGTGTAGGAGCAGGCTGCTCTCTTGGAGCAAGGGGCTGCAGGGAACATCCCAGATCCCCAGGAAAAGCAGACAAGAAATACAGTAGTGTTTGGGAAGCCCCTGTCCTCCAGAACTGGCTCCACCTATCCTGTGCTGTGTTGTACAGCTGGAGGTGGCTCTGCTGTTGACTTCCTGGTCTCTCATTGGAGATCCCATTTCCACCACTTCCCACACATCCGTAACATTGCTGCTTTTCTGAACTGATGTCATGCTGTGGCATGTTAGAAGAAAACTTGTATTCACTCCAGTATCATGGCCATTCCAGTGTTTCTGCTGTCTGAGGAGCAGAAATAAATGTGGAACGTTTCTCTTGGCAGGTAGAAGAGAACAGGAGCTGCTTATTTTTCTTCTTGTTGTTCCTGAGGCTGTTCCCCATGACACCAAACTGGTTTCTGAACCTCTCAGCTCCCATTTTAAACATCCCTGTGTCCCAGTTCTTCCTCTCCGTGCTCATTGGTAAGGCCTGGGGACACAGCCCGAGGGGACACAGCCCGAGGGGACAGGGTGACACTGCTGCCCTTGGCAGCACTGAGCCAGGGAGGGCAGAGCAGAGGGGCAGAGCTGGGACTCTGACCCCTTGAACTGTTTCCTCTGTGCTGCCCTTAAGCATTTTGTAAATAGGTGTCCCCAGTGCTGCAAATATTGATTTGCACCTGGTTCTTTCTGCTACAAGCACAGACTCCTGTGTTTGTGTCATGGCCATAACTTAAAACACTGAGTTCCACATCACCATGAGGAAGAATTTTCCATGGAGGGTGGCAGAGCACTGGAACAGCTGCCCAGGGAGGGCACAGTCTCCCCCTCTGGAGACATTCCAAACCCCCATGGACACATTCCTGTGTCACCAGCTCTGGGTGACCCTGCCTTGGCAGGGGGCTGGACTGAAAGATCTCCAGGTCCCTTCCAGCCCCAGCTACTTGGTGATTCTGTCTGGCCTTGGGCATTTAAGCTAATATCCCCTAGTGGGGTACTAACAGCGTTTTTTCTGCTCTGCTTCCCTCAGGCCTTACACCATATAACTTCATCTGTGTGCAGACAGGGGCCATTCTGTCCCAGATCACCTCTCTGGATGCCATCTTCTCCTGGGACACGCTGCTCAAGCTGCTGGCCATGGCTGTGGCAGCGCTGATACCAGGGACCCTCATCAAGAGATACAGCAAGAAGCACCTGAAGCTGGATGGGGACAAGCAAGCTCAGACACTCAATGGCAAAAAGAGCTTTTGATGGCTCAGGTGCCCCAGTTGTGGGGTAAAAGCTGCAGGACTTTGTTCCCAGGGGTTATGTTCTGCATGCTCTGTGCCACCAAGGACAGTGGTGGTTTTTAATTGTCCTTCTCAGCTCAGAGGAGGTGTAAGTTCTTACTTTTAATGAATGTTTACCTGTGCCTGTACCTGCACGGAGAGAGAGATACAGGGGCTTTGTGTACACTCAGTTAATTTGCCTGTTTCATTTAAATCACTCTCCTCTGTGCCTGAGGCTGTGGCCAGCCCACTGCCATGGGGAAAAAAAGGAGGAGTGTGGGGAGCCTGTGAGGAAGGCAATCCAGAGCCCCTTGTCCAGCCAGCTGTGGAACACGGGCCAAGCACAGCCCTGGGGCAATGGGCAGGCCCTGCTCCCTCCAGCCTCAGACTGATTTTGCATTTTTGGCTTCAAATGATGAGCCATGTGCTCCCTGTGCTGTTCAGTGCAGCTGTACAAGCACCAAGTTGAGCAAGTAACTGTTTCAGGGTGCAGCTGTAGAGGATTCTTCTTTGATGCCCATGTTAAACCAGCACACCCTGCAGCAAAATGCTCAGGATTGGGGCCGCCTGAATCAGTCATGTCAGAACACTTGAGATTGCTTCTCTGGTCTGCCAGTGGCTGCTACTCCCCTACAGACTAAAGGGAAAAAGAACAGGAACGGATGTGCCTGACTGGCAGAGATTTGTCCCTGAGAAGCACCTTGAAACCCACACATTTGCTCCTGCCTGACCAGCAGGTTTGCAGATAAACAGGCAGGCTCTGTCCCAGTTGCTGGAGAACACAGAATTAAAGAATCCCAGAAAGATCTGGGTTGGAAGGGACCTTGAAGCTCATCCAGTCCCACCCCCTGCCACGGGCAGGGACACCTTCCACTGTCCCAGGTTGCTCCAAGTCCCATCCAGCCTTGCCTTGGACACTTCCAGGGATGGGGCAGCCCCAGCTTCTCTGGGCACCCTGTGCCAGGGCCTCCCCACCCTCAGGGATGATTCTCTGCTCTTGGGATTTTGGCATTTGCTCTCCACGAGGAGATCCACTTGGAGGATAAAGCAACCTTCCTGGCATGGAAGGGGGCAGATGGGAGACCCCAGAGCAAGGCTTTGTGACATTATCCCAAAGCCCACGAGAACCCCATTCTCAGACTCCCAGATCACCAGACCAGCCTGCAGCATTGAAGTACACTGGCTTTTTATTCCATGCATTGTTTGCTTTGATAGTCATTCTTGTTTCCATCACTGTACACTGGTCAATACAAAAAAAAAAATCAAGTTTGTCTCAGGAATCCACAGAGCAGGGAGGAGGGGATGAACACTACTGGACAGGGCCAAGATGAAATGGGTACTTAACACGACAGTGGGGAGGGCAACATTCAGCTCTGGGAGAAAACCTAGGCTAGTGTTCAGGAGCTGTCAGCAGCCAGGAGAGCTGGATCAGGGGACTGGGGATGCTGGAAAGGGAACCCACAGCTCACTGTGGCCCTGCAAGGAGGCAGCAGGCCCACCTGCAGCTGTCAGCCCCAGGCCCTGCAGGAGACAGAGCGCGAGGAACCGCAGCAGAGGAGCCCGCACAGCCACGTGGGGACAGTGTCTGTGCAATCCCAGGGAGGCTCTGCTATGGAAAATCCCACATAACCCCCCAGAACTGACAGCAACCATCCCAGGAATGTGGGGGTGCTGAGGCAGCTCTGCCTGCACACAGCCTTGGGCAGGGGGTGTGTGTGCAGGGGGAGGCCGGGCTGACACCTCCACGGGCTGGGCCAGGGGCTGCCCTGCTGGCATTCCCAGAGGGATGCTGTGTCAGTGGGTAGCAGCAGCGACACTGGACCGTAACAGTGCAATGACCTGGGGCTGGGAGGAAAACAGAGCTAAATGTGGCAGCCTGGAGGGGTCAGCTCTGCTTGCCCAGGCTGCAGAACAGGCCAGCGTGTCCCTGGGCAAGGACGGGGAGGGATCAGCACACACCCGGGACAGCTGGCCCAGAAGGGTCCCAAAATCCCACACATCAACATTCTGAGAGCCCAGTGGAGCTTCACCTCATGCTGGAGCCTGAGCAGAGCCCACAGGTACCCAAGCCCTCTGGCTGTTTGTCAGGGACTGAATCAGCACGGGCTGGAGGCCCTGCAGAGACTGACAGGCCTGAGCTGGAGGCAGCTCTGCTGTGGGGCTGTTGTGTGGGGCTGCCCACGGGCCTCCCAGAGCCTGTCAGGGCTGAGCAGAGCCTCCCCAGGGGGGCAGGGCCCGGCCTCCTCTGCTGGGGACACCTGAGGGCAGCTCTCTGCCTCTCCTTGGACCACGGGGTGTTACATGCACAGTTCTCCACTGTTAAATTCCCACACGTTGGCCTGCAGCCTCCTGAGTAACCATCTGCACCACTAAATTCCTCTCACACCACCACAGCAAAGCCATCTCTGGCCCTGCCAGCTCCTCCTGCCACTGGCAGAGAGACAGAGAACGTTGGGGAGGAGAAACGAGGGGTGGGAAGAGAGAGGACAGGAGCCAGGAAAGAGCTTCCCTCCCCAGGGCATTCTGCCCCTCTCAGAGCGGGGTGAGCAGCTCACTCCCTCTCCAGGAGCCTGTTTGGTCCTGCACTGGTGACCTGGACACAGTGTCCAGAGCAACTGCCCTCTCCTCCCTCATGTCCTTTTGGATGCCCTGGCCAGGGGATCGATCTTGTCACAGTTCCTCACTTTGTGATCAGTTCCCTGACCACCATTCCCACATTCCCACCAGTTCAGCAGCTGCCACCCATACGAGCCAGCTGCAGCACGGCCCCCGAGGAGCTGCAGCCACCCAGCCCTCCCTGCCCTCTGCCTTGGGGTGACAGCATCCCTGCAAATCACCAGAGGCAGCAACTCCTGACAGCCACTGAGCCCAGCTCTGCTCCCACCCCTCTGGCGAGCAGGGAGAAGGTAACATCACACACAGAGATTACAATTGTGCTAGCGGTGAAGCCAACCTTCTGATCTACAGAAATGATAATAAATAATAAAATAACATCATAACTTAAGATCTGTCTGTAGTCCAGCTACAAAAATTTAAAAATATGGGATAATTTAACTCATACAATACTGCTCTCTGTATAAGACATTTTCCTTCACTTTGCCATGAGGCTATAAATTACCACAGTTAAGTTCAAACCAATATTTTAACATAAAATGTAAACAAACAAAGCAACAGAAGTACCTGTCCATGGTCCATTGCTGCCGTTCACCTCTGGCTGGCCGTGCCAGCCAGCACACTGGGAAGGGCAGAGGGAGAGCTCTTGCAGGGGGACATCAACTAAGGAAGGGGGGGAACGTGCTCTAGCGTTTTGTTCTTTTTCAATATTGTTTTACAAGAGTAGTGTTTGAAGGGAAGGCACTATGAGTTCTATCAGAAAACAAATTTTTCTCATCTGCCAATGCCTCGGCCTGTCACATACCAGTACTATCCTCACTTGCACCTGCAGAGTTTCAGCTTGGAGGAGACACAGAGGGCTCGGGCACAGCCCAGCCACGGCCGTGCCACGGCCACGATTCCCTGCACAAAGCCTGCCGTGGAGGGCAGGCAGCTGCTAATGCTTCCAAGAACGTACAGTGAGTAAGGACACAGAGCAGGGCTGATGCTCTTAGCCAGGCCAGTGATTCCCAGTCTTCCCCCTCAACACACAGCTCTCTGCTGGTTGTCAGTGCTGCTGTAGGTGAGAGGCTGCTTCTCCCAGTCCGGTCCAGGCGTCTCCAGTGCCCTCCCCAGAAGCGCTCGGGCTCGGAATGTGCTTTCCAGGCTTTGCAAGTCCTTGCTTGGCCAACACTGCTTTGATTGATTTCTTTGACTGGCTGAAACAGACAGGAGGTAAGAGGAGGAAGTAAACTGGGAAATGGCACACTGCATCTGAGAGAGGTTTCCCTGCTCAGCTGGAGGTTGACACTGCCAGAGTGAAGCAAGGATGGTGGTAAGAAGTGCTCTGATACCAATTCTCGAGAGGACGAGGTTAGAATACATTGCAGGATCTCACAACAAAATGCTGATTAAAAAAAGAAACTAAAAATCCTTAAAATAAAACCCACCATTACATTCCTGGGGATGCATCGACTCAGAAGACCCTGGATGTTAGCACCTCAGTACCAGTTTTCTCCAGGAACATGTCCACCTTCTGATTAAAAATGACCCAGCTGGTTATACTGAAAACACTTTGTTCACAGGTGACCCTACAGTCAGGTCTCTTTCTGCTTTTCCTCATTTGATAAGACTGAGTGGTTTAGTTTTCTTGATCTGTTCTCCAATCTTCAGGGCCACGAGGCCTGGTCCCCTGTGCAAGCAGCAAGAGAATCCCCTGCGTCTGTACACAAAGCTGTCCAGGCAGGACTCCCAGGATGTTTCTCTGTAGTGTGCTTGCTTTCTGAACTTTTTTTTTTTGCAACAAGTCTGTGTGTCTATAAATACAATCCACTCTTTACAGTAAAAAGTGTTAAAATGTCAAAAAAATAAATATCCATGTTACAGTAACTAGATTATTCAATAAAATACATCCCTGCCATTCTTGATTGAAATGCTCAAAGAGAATTAATTTCATTTGGACATTTTCCAGAGATTCGGGTTATTGCAAATCACTCCTGGGGTGGGAAGGAGAAGCATCTTCTCTTCCTGTAAAGTGTGATGAGGGGAATGAAGTGGAATCTCAGGGAAATCAAAATGCCAGTACCAGGAAGCTTTGGGGGAGATCTGTATTACCAAGTAGCAGAGCTGCAGGGCTTATTGGTCCTGACTGTGGCATCAGAACACTCCCCTTCAGAAGAGTCACAGTCTGATTCTCCAAACTGTGCTGGGTTCTGCAAGGCAAAAGGAAAGGGGCAGACTTGAGCATCATTCCTGGACTGCACATCAGCCACACATCCCAGTCTGTCACAACAGAGAGGCAAAGGTCACCACCTGCAGAGGAACCTGGCACACACAGGAGATGGCACAGCACACAGCTGCCCCACAAAAGGTCACTTGTCTCCCCTCAGCGAGGGGACAGCACAGAAATACCTGGTCAGAGCACTACCAAACACAGGGTTAGGAGAAGATGGTGCAGCAGGCTCTGCCCTACCCCTCCCAAACACTCAAAAGGCAGCCAAAGGAAGAAAACCCTTCCAGCCCTGTCAGCAAGGCTGCCAATGGATGTCTGAGGCAGTTTATATCCGCTCCATTTCATTACCTATTTTTATCCCACTTAATGCAACTGCAAATCTGATGGCCTCCCAAAATCACACTCCTTCTGACCAGCACATTATGTTCAGCTTTGTTTGTGCTACTTTCCCCCACCCACAGTTCTGCCAAGCAGGAGGAAGATCGGGTACTGAAGCAGTCGCTTTGCCGTAGTGCACCTACCACAGCAGTTCCTAGGCAGTGTTCCAACTTTCTGGCCCTTGGATTCATTTCCATAACATTTATTCCGTTTTTTTCCACTGAGTGGAAAGACGAGGGGATAACAAACTCACCTCACAGCTGTGTTCATCTGCACAAAGTTTGCCCAGAGACATCTGAGTCTTGACCCTCCGCACAGCACACTCTTTGTCCGAGAGCCCGTCCGACTGGGTGGAGATTTCAATGGGGATCTCGGGGGTCTGGGACAACATGTCCTCCAGCTTCTCAGCCAGCTCATCCTCCAGCTTGGTGGCCAGCTCGTCAGGGCTGTTGGAGTGGTCGCTCGTGTTGCCCTCCTCTCCGTCTGACACCGAGAAGTTCTCGGAGCTGAAGGTCGAGTAGGACTGGCAGCTGCTGATGCAGCGGTGGGGTCTGCAAACCAGGACAGCAGGTCAGTGCTCAGCCTGGACCACACTCACAGGGCACCTCCTGGGTGCTCTGTTCAGCTGCTCTGCTACACACTGTGGAACGCCTTCCACATCCTGGAGCTACAGAATTCTACCCCTTCTGAACGATTTAGCTCAAGATCTGCATGTTTAAATCCATCTGTTCGTACTGGGCCCTGCGTGGTACATGTCCATATTAAGTGATCTGCCCTGGAGCATGTTTTGCTTTGACAGTGCATTTTCCTAAAGGAAGGCAAGGCTGTACTGTGGGGTTCAAGCTAACTCACCTGGGAATACCTGCATCACCTGGCAGTGATCCCAAGCCAGGCACGATCGAGGAACTCAAAAAATAAGCTCACAGCTCCTTGGCTGTGGAAGCGGCCTTGTGCCAGGATTCAACAGTAAAGGGGCAACACATCAGTTGGGGGAACATGCCAGGAGATCCACAGCTGGTCATCACATAGAACAGGCAATTTGTCCTTCTAATCATTCATGAGGAAACAACAATTGCACAGGAACTGTGTGAGTCACACAACTCATCCAGCCCAGCATTCTGTCTCCAACCCCAGGCACAAAGGAATAATCTGGGAAAAGCATGAGAACAGGGCATGCAGACAGAGCCTGCTTTCTCCTGGCACCTCTCCTGGTTTGTACCATTCAGCAAACCCGACTTCTCAGCAGAAGCTCAGACCCAGACGACACTGGGGGATCTGTACTCCAGAAATGCAACACTTATGGCTGTTTATGGTTTGATTTCCACAGCACACCTTGACAATGAGCTCCATATCTGAAAATGTTCTGGATGGAAAAAGCACTTCCTTGTGTTCACTTTAAACCCCTGTTTGCTTCACTGGCTGCCCCCAGCATGAATGCGAATCATTCCTTGTCTATTTTCCACATAAATTACAATTTCATGTACCTCCAGTATTGCCTCTCCTCCTGCTAGAGAAACATTTCACACAGATTTAATCTCTTCTTCTATGGAAACCATCCCTAACCACTCCTGTCACACTTCTCAGTACCTTTCCAAGCTTTACATGGTCTTTGAGCTGGGGCAATGAAGGGGCATGAGGATTTAAGCCTCATGTGTGCTGTGGGTGCACACAACAGCAGACAAGCTTTTCTTTTCTTCTCTGCTCCGTTGAATCAAACCTTTAACCTATTTGCCCACTGGATCACTTCTGCACTTCAAGCAGCTGCTTTCATAAAGCTACAGCACCAATTCCAGGATGTTTTTCCTGAGCACAGGACTGTGAAACCTGCTCTTACCCAGACTTAGGTAGGTACACTCCCTTAAGTCTTATTTTACAGGCCAACACCATCAAATTTGGCACTTAGCTCTGCAATCCTAACTGAATTCAACTACAAAGGTGCTGGAGTTTTCCCCACTGCAGCAACACTTAACAAACAACATTGGGAAGAGTCCACCAAGGCTCCCAACATCTGCTAAGTCTGATCCTGGTGATGATGCAGCAGCTAATTTATAGAGGCAGAATAACATTACCAAGTGTGATCAGCCTGCAGCAGGAAAGCTGGGCCAGACAGAACACCTCAGGATGGGCTGGAGCAGAGAGGGGATCAGCTGAGGGTGGGTGGGGCACAGTGAGTGGGATTTTGTTCTCAGTGCTGGTGTGCAGCTGCTATGAGAGTTCTCCTCCTGTGTTTTGTCCCACCAAAGAGAGATTAGAGTGAATTCACCTTTTACCTTTGCCTACGAGGAAACTCCACCTCACTGTCGACTTCGCCCTCCTCCTCTTCTGAGGACTCGTCACCGCTCTGCAGGAAAGCAGCACAAAAACAGGGTTTGGGAGAGCTCAAACAGGGCTGACCCTTGGTCCTCCAGGCCAAAGTCACTGTGCCAACAAGGCTGCAAGGATCCAGACCAGAAAGCAGCCTGTGTCTCAGGAACATTGACTCAGACACTGTCGTACCAGGAGGTTGTTTCAGGCAGATTCAATGCTGCCATTCCCAAATCTGGAGTGACTGACTTGGAAATGCCCTGAAGTACTTTAGCAGGCATGGAGTACAGAACATTCCAGATGCTCACAGAAGCAAATCAAGTAATTAGTATCACATGGAAACCCACATAAATTATTGAGCTGATTTGGCATTCTTGGCTTTACCCCCTTCTACAGCAGCCCACCATGGAGCAAGATGAGGGATGACACAGCCTTTGCCAGTTGGTTTCACCAACTAGAAGAACTTGAGATTTGTTTCATTCCTTGCCTCAGTGAGCACAGAGCCTTTTAATCTCCTTCTCCCATCCACATCTACTCCCACACTCTTGTTTTTTAGAGCCTCCTTCTATCCTATCCAACCTGTCAGCCCCTTATTCAGGTTCAGCCTCTATCTCATCCCATCTCCTTGTCTTGCAAGGTCCCCCTACCTTCCTTCTGGGCCCAAACCACACTCTTGGTCTGGTAATTATATTCTTTTCCTTGACTTTTCCATCCAGGCCCAGTTTTCCTGTTCTTTGAACTCAGACTGTTCCCTACTTCTCTCACCACCTGGATGGAAGCAAGAGGAACAAAGAGCTGTTTCTGTACAGCTGTGCTGTAACACCTTGGTTACTCTTGCAGAGTCTCCCACAATACAGGAGAACTACGGCTTCCAGTGCAGGGGAACAGTTTCTGCAAGTGCAGCACAAGGCACGGCCCCAAGACCACGGCAAATGCTGAGTTTGTGTTCCGAGACACAGCACCACCACAGACCCTCAAAGGAACTCTTATGTGATATTTACAGAATAATACAAAGAATGCATTTACCCCTTCCTTTGGAGAAAAGCTTGAAAGCATTTTGAGACTGCTGCAACATCAAAAATTCAGAACGAGTTTCAGCTCAAACCAAACTTGGCGGAATTGCACGTGACACAACCAGGCCCTACCAAAACCGCGCCTTCAAAGCCCGGCGCTGCGTCCTCACCTTTTGGAGGGACCTGGCTTTGCAAGGCAGCCCTGAGGAAGCCAAGTGCTGGGGCGTGCCCAGGGCGGCCGCTGCCGGGCCCCGCTCCTCCGGCTTCTCCACGAACTGCGCGCTCTCGTAGAGGCCCGGCGGGGACTGGGGGCGGCCGCCCCCCGGCTCCACGGCCGCCAGCTGCGCCCGCCCGCTGTCCTC
>VZRZ01008565.1:903174-913834 GCA_013398175.1 Climacteris rufus
GCGGAGATGAGGTCGGGGCTGGAGCCGGCCACGCGGCGCTGCGCGTGGTTGCTGAGGGGGCTGCGCAGCGCGGCCGCGGGGCCGAAGTAGCGCAGGTTGTTGGCGCAGGTGGCGATGTCCTGCCCGTGGGCGTGCGGCCGCGCCTGCTGCCCCGCGCCGGGGGCGGCGTGGGGAGGCTGCTGAGGGGGAGGCGGCGGGGCCTCGTCCTGCGCCGGCTGGTTTTTCAAGATCCCTGCGAATTCGTTGTAGCTGCCTTTGCTGTTCCCCCGGCGGTGCCGTGGCTTGCTGCGGTACCGGCTCTTGCCGCCCGGCGTCGACATCTTGGGACTTCCTGAGACTGGGGAGCCGTTGGACGCCGCCTCTGTGCTGGGTATGCCCTCCGACTTCAGCAGGTCTGGCCTGCAGAAGGGAGCAGGAGTCACACGTCAAAGCACCCAGGAAGAAGCGACGCCGGCCCGCAGCCGGGATGAACAGGCAGCCGGAGCCACAAGCACACTCTGCTCCCTGCAGTCTACAGGCTGCCCTACCAGGCAGCTGTGTGAGTGCTGCATTTCATTCCCTGTGATTCTCTCTACTCAGAGTCCTTTCTGGTCAGCCCATCCTGCTCTACACTCCCTTCTTGCTGCTTTTTCCAATAGCTGTCACACTCCCCGTTCTGCCGCTCTTATTTTGATGTTCTCTCCCAAAATAGTTCCCTCCCAGGACCTTGGGGTAGGGCATGGCTCTCACTCTGTGCATGTACAATGGTGGTGATCAGGCTGCTCATCTCAGCCGTGTGGGGTTATTAATTCAGAAGTGATTATTCACTGGTAATCAGGACTAACTCCTGGAAATCCCAAAGAAGTAAAGACTAAGACAAGTCCCCTGTAAAAAATAATCTCCCTATCTAAAAGTCATGCAGAAGAGAACTGACTGAATGAATTCCCAAATCTCAAATCCTGAATTAACTGCTCAACAATGAGTCCATCCTCCCTGAGGCTGGCTGATTTCTACAATCCCTCACCCTGCTTATTCCCATCCAAGTCAAGGATGATCTAGCTGCTGGGACACTCAGGAATTCAAGAAAACACAAGAGATACTTCCTGTCCATCTGCTCAAAAATCACATGGACCAACAATTCATTCACTTAACCAACCCATCCTGTGATTTTCTGTGGTTCCAGAGAGCTGCTCAGGTAGAAGGGATGGTAGGATTCATCCCTTTTACCTTAAGATAATTACACAATTATGGTTCTGAGGATCAGACCAGGCCCAAGAGCGAACACCCCTTTGTCCCACCCTGCATGCCACCAGACTCAAAGGGAAGCAAGGTGCCTGCCCATCCCACTGGGGATCCACCAGTGGCTGTGCCACAGGACTGGGTTGCTGGTTCTCACCGTTTAGTCTGGCTGCCTGGTTTGTGGGAGACCCCTTTCCTCTTCATCAGCTTCTCCACTGTATTGGGGTGGATTATTGGCCTGACTGGGTGGCGTTTGTAAGTCCCAGGGTATTTCTTCTCCACTGCTTGTTCCCTCCTGAAACATCAGGGAAAGAAAAAAGAAAAAAAACCACAGTTGTCTCTCTCTCCAACTGCAGCTCCCGCTGGACAGGAACTGGCTCCACAGGAACACACTGCATGCCCAATTCCCAGGCTGGGTGCAACACAATGTGCCCTGCTGGGAAAGGACACAGACACTTCCAAATTCCTTCTGCAGGGACCAGGCAGATGGGAGAGGGCCCTGGCACACAGTCCAGGAGCAGCACTGCTGTTCTCTTCACATATGGGCCAAAGCACCAAATGGGAAGGTGCCTCTCTCCCAGTCAGTAACCACTGACAGTGCTCTGCAGGAATCCACTCCAAAGGGGCCTCTCCCCGCTTCCCAGCAATTCCTTAACCTTGGAAGTTTGTCAGGGGACACTAAACCTCCAAGTCCTACCCTGCAGTGTAGAAATGAGGCAGTGCTTTGGTGCCCTGTGTGCAGACTGCCACGTGCACAGCAGCACTGCCAGAGACACGTACTTGATGAGCTCCTTCTCGCGCACCTCCAGCTGCAGCATGATAGCACTGAGCTCCATGTACAGGTTATTGGCTCGCTCCAGCTTCCTCTCGTAGTGCTCACGGATATCCAGCGCGTGTCTGGAAGGCACAAAGGGCGTTACTGCAGCCTGACTTCCCTGCTCTGAGAGAGGACAATGAGGAAAAGTACAGGTGCCTTAGGAAAAGGCCTTCTCAAAGTCCAATTTGCCAGCTGTACGGCACTGAACCCCAGATGGAGCTAACAGTGAATGATGATTAAGAGCTTGACACAGCAATAAATCATGGTATGGTTTAGAAAGTGTTTAACAGCCTTGAAAGAGCAGCAACACTTCTCGCTAGAGAAGCTGCAAATGCCTCACATGTGCCCAGGAGCCCTGATTATCCTGCTTGCACAGAGAAGGGGCTAAACCAGGTTCTACAGCAACAGCAAAGAAGCCATGTGCCTGTATTTCATTAACAGCAGGGTGTCCCCACAGCCCCAGTACAGCTGCAGAAGATAAATGGAACCACATCTGAAAGATGTGACCACCCAAAGCTCCCTCAGGACAGGGAGCACTGACCAAACACTGCATCAAACTGCCTGGCCAAGGGACTTCTCTGGTTCCTCAGAACAGACACAGAACTGCTTCTTGGAGTTTTGGTTCTCTGTCATAACCATACTTGCAAATTTGTATCACAGGAGGTAATACTTTCCCTTCTTGAAATAAACCTTCTGCTTTCATTTTTAAGTTGGTCTGACGTTCAAGGTGTGTTTTAGTGGGCTGTTCAAATGGAGTGTGTTCACTGCTCTGAAATAACTAACCCAAAGGAAGTGGCAGGGCAGAGAAAGCTCACAGCAAACTGCAGGATGCATTTCCCACTGAGATGGATGTACCTGCTTCAGTGCTCTTATCACAAGCACCAAATCTCGGGCAGAAATACCCCCTGGAAAACACACAAGCCTTTGCCATCTTGTCTGGAGCAAACTGCTGAGACTGCCTGAGAACAGGGGCAGTTGTCACTGCTTCCCTCCAGCTCCCCACCAGCCAAGCAGTGCCCATGGCCTAGGATGGCCCATGCCCATGGCAATTTTGGTTTCTGGGTTCACAAGGAATTTAGGCTGCCTAAATTTATCCCACCAGGAATACTGAATCCTGTTTTGGGAACCTCAGTACAAGAGGAGAATAAAAGCAGTCAGGGGCTGGAGCACAAGCCCTGTGAGGACAAGCAGAGGGCTCATTTAGCTGAAAAAGGGAAGGTTGGCTGGGAAAATCAAACAGTAAACACAAAAGGCTGTCAGACCTCAGCTCTTCTCTTCGACGCCGAATCAATTCTTCATCCAGCCGGTGGATACAAGTTCCTTCACTTTTAATTTTCTCAAAATGTTTCTTCACTTCTTCTCTCCATTCAGCCTAGGAAAGCAATTTACTTTTAGCTATTTACGAAAAATTGGGATCTGTAGGTGCACCACAGAAAAATTCTTGGGTAATGTTCTTTGTGTGTGCAGAGAATTACAGCTTTGGGTGGAGAATGTATTTCTGTTAGCTGAATTATTCTGGGTAACAACACTGCAGCACATTTAGTGCCAGCATTGTCACATGGCATTTACAATGTTGTGGTCCAATTAGAGAACTCAAAACACATCTGCATTTTCTAAAAAAATATTTTTTAAAACTCCTAAAGGTCTTTTTTTTCCTAAGAGAATATTTTCTTTCCTTTTGGCAGTGAAACTAAGAAGAAAGGCTCATGATTTGGAAAGCTATATCCATGATGATGCCTATCCAGGGTGATACTCTATTTGCCCCTTGAAGCCCTGGTTCCTGCAGCAGAAGTCTCAGCCTGGAAGAGTTTGAGTAAAAGATTTCCCATCAGGCTGCTTCTCCCCAAGAACCAAACTGAAATCATGGATCCAGACTCTTCTGTACTCCATGCAGCCTCCACAATCAGATCCTTGGAGGCAATCCCAACACTCAGAGGCTCCAGCCCCTCCCCAGTTACCTGGGATTTGAAGTAGGTTTCCTGAGGAGTCGCCAGCACATCAGCAGAGGCGATATCCAGGTGCATCAGCGTCTGCCGGAAGGACGGGCGGTTCCGGGGCTTGCTCTGCCTGAAACCAAACAGCCACACACAGGGGGTGAGGGTGGGCACTGCCAGCCTCTCCTGCCCTGCTGGGGTGAGGGTGGGCACTGCCAGCCTCTCCTGCCCTGCTGGGGTGAGGGGAGAGCACTGCCAGCCTCTCCTGCCCTGCTGGGGTGAGGGTGGGCACTGCCAGCCTCTCCTGCCCTGCTGGGGTGAGGGCTGGGCACTGCCAGCCTGTCCTGCCCTGCTGGGGTGAGGGGTGGGCACTGCCAGCCTCTCCTGCCCTGCTGGAAGGGTTTTACCAGATCCTATTCCCTGAACCATGCAGCTGACAGGTTAGAGCAAAGGAACATTTCTGGTTTTCTCTTCTGCTGAATATGGGTTAATTGTGCTAGACATGGTTTGTGATGACCTATTCTGAAGAAACAAAAGAGGTGCAAAACATTTAAAAATCAGAAAATGGGACTGCAGAGTGAAAGATAGAAACAGTTTCAATTTGTATCCTGACTTGCTGGTCAAGAAGAAACATACTTTGGTTGTTTTCCCATCAATTCCCAAATTTTGTAATGAAATACTCAATCTAGTAGAAATGAAAACTGACATTCAACTAAGCAGGGTGTTTCTAAGCACCAAAGGTGTGTGAGCTGTCACACAGCACATGCCTGAGCCCACCCAGTGCTGTAATGCACTGAGCAGCCCTTAAGGTCACAGACAAGTATAAAACCATTTGGATTTTTGAGGAAAAAGACCAGCACTCGAGTTCCAGGACTGAACCCACTGTGACAGGGCAAGAGCAGCTTCTTGAGCCTCCTCTCCCCTACCAACCACCTCCTTCCACTAGGTGGGGATACAAGTGTTTGCAGGTGCTCTCTGTTGTACCGAGCTGCCCTTCCCAGCCCCAGCAACAGCCTGAGTGCTGCAGCTCAGGGCAAACAGCCACTGGGACAGACCCACACAGGCTCTGCTCTGTTTTCCCCTCTCTGCCATGGAGAGGATGCAGCTCAAACTCATGGAGTGGGAGAATGCTGAAGACCCTTTACATTCTGTGTCAAGATGTAATTACACAGACAAAGAATTTCAACTCTGCTCTGCTATGTGGGGGGAACTGAAAACATTTTCCATATCTGAACCTGTAAAATCCATTTTCCAGACAGAAAGCTGGAATTTCTTTGTCTAGTCCAAAAGTCAGTCATTTACAAGGGGGTTTTCAGAGTGAAAAATCAGTTCCCTTCACTCTGAAACCGGCCTCAAGGAATTTCACCCCTACTTCTCCTTCCAGCTTCTTTTCCCTTCCCACAGAGCTCCCTTTGATCCCCTACTTTGCTACAGCAAAGCAACCCCTTCTGTGAAGGCTCCTGAAGATGTCCTGGGGCCCAAGGAAGCCACAAGGAAGCAGAATCCAAAATGTCAAAACCTATTGCTCTCAAGACAAGTGTGAGGGCATTTCAGAGCCCTCTGTTGTGGGTTCCACACTCCCACCCTGATGCTGGTTTCACTGGTTTTACTGGGAGCCAGCCTGAGGGGTGTGCTGTGCAGGGTTCAGGCTCTTACCAGGTTTGCTTCATGAGGATTTTGAAGCCATCTGGGCAGGTGGAAGGGACAGGAAGGTGCAGGCTGTTGCTGCCCACTCCCCAGATGATGGCTGAGGAGTCCACGTCCTTGTAGGGAATCTCTCCCGTGAGCAGCTCCCACAAAACCACCCCAAATGACCTGAGGAAGAAATAAACCAGGATAAATCAAATCCACACAGAAGCTGTTAACAGGAACATCTGGAGCTTGAAAAAACCAGTTTGTTTGCCAAAACAGGGAAATAGGGATGTCTGGTCTGAAACTGCAAGTAGGTGCCACAGAGGTTTTTAACACCCCAGGTAACTCCTGCCCCAGCACTGGGCTGGACACAAAACCACAAAACCACAACCCCCCATTCCCTACTACTGTGTAAGATTTAAAAGATCCTGAAAGCACATTTTCTGTACAGATTAAGTCTTGCTCCTGTTAAATGCAGACTCCAAAGTCTACTCTCAGATAGACTTTGGACTGTTCTTTCTGGTAAGAACAGATGACCAGCTACTGCACAGACTGACAAGTGTCTTACAGAGACAACACAATAAAGGTTTTCTGGCTTTTTTACATTTCATTTAACTGGTTTTGTTTTCTTTTCCCTAAGCAAAGGCTCCCTCTGCTGTTACCTGTACTTCCAGGTAAGAGTTTCAAGGTTTGAGACTCAGCACTACAACTACTGCAACACAGAAATTAGGAAACAAATGCTCCTTGCATAACTGTCAGTACCAAAAGCACATGAGGTCTCATCTGATATTCCTTTTGCTCTGAAGAAAGGAAGGATAAAGCAAGAAAAAAATTAATTAAGAGAACTCAGTCTGAGAAATAACCTCCTAAAAGAACTGAAAGATGTAGTTAAGAAAACTCACTTTGCTTCTCTTCCTTAGTGAGGCGATCAGAAAGGACCAAAACCTTGATTTTTAACAGCAAACATTTGTTTTATGTACAATCATCACCCAATAAAACACCAAAGAAACACTAAACCAGGCAATAGAGGTAAACAAAATGCTGCTGAGAACCATCCCCACTGTTACTGCACAGCACCAAGTGGGCTGTGACACAGGTGAGGTCCAACCATCTCCATCTCCCAGGCAGACATGTCACCTCACTCCCTGTCCCGTCCCTCTGTGGGACACTGATCCTGCCAAGCTGGAGACTCCAACCAGGTGAAAAGTGAGAAGGGTGCTTCTGTTTCTGGCTTGTACCAACATCCAGTTGCTTTTATTAAGTACAGAAGAACTTCCAAGGGACAAACTACTGGGTCTGAACAACCATCAGGCAGGAAACAACTTCATGTGAAAAACATTTCACTTTCAAAGCCCATTGGCTTCAAATCATGTGAAAAAAAAAACAACAAATGAGCAGAATTTGAACACTTTTCCCCTCAAAATCCCTTTTTGTGGGCTGAAGGAGAGCAGGGATTCAGAAGGTTGGACAAAACTACCAGGAAAGCTCATCTGGTTTCATCTTTGTTATGATTAAGACCTGACAAAGAATTTTCAAGACTCCTGATAAGATTATAGATTTATTTTCCGCATGCTGTTAAAGATGAGAGAGAGCAGACATATAAGCAGCTTAGGAACTGTTCTCATTTGTTGTCAGCATTCATGAACATCGTTTTTATTCATCCTGGGGAGGAATGGATGGCAAGGAGGAGTCTGAGCCATCACCACTGTTGTGAATTCTGGAGGAACTGGCACCAAAGAGGAACATTTTCAAGTCACCGAGGGAAGGAGCAAAGGTTTTATTGGCCAGGATATTCCTGAACCTAAACAGCTCCAAAGGACATAAAGCTGAGGGTGGGAATCCAGCTGCACTCCTCCCCAGGACCCTGTGATTCAAAGGGAGGGCTCAGCAGACAAATGCTGGGTGTGTTCCTTTCCAGAACAACCCAGAGCACAGGAGCAGCTGCACACCACAGGTTCCTCCACCTTCCCTGCAGGAAATCTTGCCCTTCAGGTCAAGGCCAGCTCCGAGCCAGAACTGCAGCAGCAGCTCCTGCCTGACTCCAGTGCCCCACACCACCCACAGCTTGTCCTGCAGCTCCCTGCCCTGCCAGGGAAGGGACGGCAGCTGAAGCTGAAAAACCACAGGAAGCAAAATTCCTCCCGGCTGTGAAGCAGGGAGAAGGGCATTTGTCCTGGCTGCTGACATTTAGTATGCAGAAATAATGAGGCAGAAACAGAGATGCAGTTCCCTTGAGGGCTCTGAAACCTGTGGAGAGGCTCCTCAAAGGAGCTCCAAGGCTGAGCCCTCTCAAGCATTTTTAATAGCACAGAGACTGAACTGCTCCTGGTGTTCCTTTGGACACAGAGCACGTTTCACATGGATGGAAAGAGGTTTCAAAACTCTTACAGCCTATTCTGGTTTCCTCCCTCTCAGACCTGGGGATGGATTCACTGGACTGTAATCCTGGGGCTGCACATACAAGAGCCAGCCTGGTGTGCAGGAAGCACAGGGTGGGGGGCAGCAGAGCAGGGGCCTCCCTACAGCTCCAGAGTGGCCCTGGAGAGGGCAGGAAGTGATGGAAAAGCAGCCTGGCTGCAGAGGCTGCTGAGGGGCCCTGAGCACCAGCACAGGGAGAAAGCTCTGGGCTGAACAATGACACAGGGAAGAATGTCTGCATTTCCCTCCTGCACTGAGCCTCAGCTGGAAGCTGCAGCCCAACACACAGCTGGCACACGTGTGTGCCAATGGCATTTCCCTTCCCATCAGAGCCGCGGTTCAGGGCACCAGGCAGCAGAACAGAACCGTTCACCACAGAACAAACCATCCCCAGGCACAGCATGGGGCAAGAACATGGCAAGTGCAGGGAAAGCAAGAGGCTGAGCAGAAGGGGGAGGTGGCTGGGCAGGCACAGCACTCACCAGATGTCCACCTTCTCGGAGACGGGCTCGTTGCGGATCACCTCCGGCGCCATCCACGCCACCGTCCCCGCAAACGACATCTTGGTGCTTTTATCACTCAGCTCTTTAGATGTACCAAAGTCTGAAATTTTTACTGCATCTGTGTGTGTAACCAAAACACTGGAAGGAAAAAAAACAAAGAAATCGGCATTTGGTGATTTTTCTTGTACCACAACAGCCCCTGGGAGTAAATCCCTTCTTAATCAACACAAGCAGTTGATGAGGTCACGCTGCTCACAAGTGCAGTACAAGAGAAAAGATTATGTATTTTCCTTGATGAAAGCTCTCACTCTATCTGGGGTGGTTGTGTTTTGTGCCTCAAATGCATTTCTGAATGCTACAAGTCAAAAACCAATCTCAATAAAACTGCAAATTAACAAGTAACTGAGGATTCAGAGGCAAAGCTGTACCTTGAACTGTGCTGTAAATCATCTAAAAGCATTATCTTAATGCACTGTCACAGGCTAAAGAAGTGATAAGCATCTAGGGAATAAGAATATAAAGCAGCCAGAACATTTTAGTCAGAAAGCAACAGAGAAATGAGGAAGACACATTCCAGAAAACCAGGGACATAAGAGAATAAGAAGGAAAAATCAAAAGGCAGGAAGCAATAAAATCCCACTTTCAGAAAGGACTACATATCATCAAATCATTACATATTTTCTGACTGTTATCTATCATGTAAGATACCAGTAAAATCTCCACTCAAGTGCCAACAAATTTCAACAATTTCATTCTCATTAGAGTCAAGATGGGAAAAAAGAAACAGTAGAGCCTTTTGACTAAACTTTAAACTATTTGTCGAGGAAAAAAAAGAACAGAGAACCCCAATTGGAGGATATTTAAGCAGCTGAGACTCAGTTTGGTGAGCTGAGGAACCACAACTGGGAGATGTTCAAGCAGCTGAGACTCAGTTTGGTGAGCTGAGGAACCACAACGGGAAGATTTTTAACTCTGGTGACTGGAAGGACCCAAACTAAGGGATGTTTAGGCAGCTGAGACTCAGTTTGGTGAGCTGAGGAACCACAACGGGAAGATTTTTAACTCTGGTGACTGGAAGGACCCAAACTAAGGGATATTTAGGCAGCTGAGACTCAGTTTGGTGAGCCGAGGAACCACAACTGGGAGATGTTTAACTTTGGTGACTTGAAGTACCCAAATTAAGGGATGTTTAGGCAGCTGAGACTCAGTTTGGTGAGCTGAGGAACCACAACTGGGAGATGTTTAAGCATTTGAGCCTCAGTTTGGTGAGCTGAGGAACCACAACTGGGAAATGTTTAAGCATTTGAGACTCAGTTTGGTGAGCTCAGGAATGACAGCTGAGGGATGTTTAGGCAGCTGAGACTCAGTTTGGTGAGCTGAGGAACCACAACTGGGAGATGCTTAACTCTGACGATTTGAGGGCCCCAAACTAAGGGATGTTTAGGCAGCTGAGACTCACTTTGGTGACTTGAGGTCTCGATGGATGATTTTGTGGAGGTGCAGGTAGTTCATGCCACTGGCAATCCCCGTGGACCAGTCCACCAGCAGGCGCGGGGTGACCTTCCTGCCGGCCCGCAGCACCTCGTAGAGCTGCCCGTGGGCACAGTACTCCATGATGATGCAGTAGCACGGCGCTTGGGTGCAAACCCCCCTGCCAAGAGAACGCACAGTGAGGAGCAGCGCGCAGAACCGCGCGGGAACGGTGAGCACCACCTCGTCCCAGCACGGCTCAGCTCCTGGACTGTAAAAGCTTCCCCAGCCAGGGCCACAACCTACTTGAAGGCGATGATGTTGGGGTGCTTGAGCTTGCGCAGGTGCTTGATGTCCGTCTCGTTCTGGTCCCTCACTTTCTTGATGGCCACCTCCTCCGCGCGGAACTTGCCCAGGAACACGGCGCCCTGCGCGCCGCTGCCCAGCCACTGCAGCTCCGAGATCTCCTCGAACGGCACCTCCCACGTGTCTGCGCGAGGGAACGGCGGGAGGGCACGTCAGCACGGGGGAAGGCTCGGGGGGCAGCCCACAGGGGGTAAGGGCACCATCAGCACCAGGGAAATGCTCGGGGGGCAGCCCACAGAGGGTAAGGGCACCATCAGCACTGGGGGAAGGCTCTGGGGGCAGCCCACAGAGGGTAAGGGCAC
>VZRZ01008565.1:922800-952176 GCA_013398175.1 Climacteris rufus
GCTCTCCCGGACCCCTGCGCCGCCTCTCCTGGACCCCGGACCCTCTCCTACCTTCCCTGCTGCTTCTCCCGGGAAATAAAAGAGCTGGAAATCACTCCAAGGCCCTTCCCTCGGGTCTTTGTCCCTGCCTGTGCCTGCACCATCAGCCCGGGGCTCTCTCTCTCACAGAGGAGCCAGCACTAAGGAGCTGCCGGAGGACACCCTGTGTTTGGGGACACTGCGAGCTGCAGCCCCCGGGACACCAGGGTCACTCCCAGAATAACGCTGAGCGGCCTCGAGCAGGCCCCCGGAGCCAGCGTTAAGCTGCCTTTGCCACAAACGAGCCGTTGGCTCTACAGCACAGGATTTCTCCTTGGAAACCCATCAGGGGGCTGCAGGAGCCCGAAACGGCCCGTGGGGAGCCGGCCCACAGCCCGGGGTGGCCGCCCTCGCCCCCAGCACGCCGCAGCGGAGCAGCGAAGGCGGGGCTGGCTCCCCGCTCACCTTGCTGCTGCAGCTTGTAGTCGGTGGAGTAGGCCTTGCCGATGATGTTCCACACGGGCCGCAGGCAGCCGAACAGGCCCTCCAGGAAGCCGCCGCCGCCCCCTGCGCGGTTGAACTGCACCTTGACGTCGTCGGCCGCGCCGGTGTCGCCGTCACCGGGGCTGCGGGTGCCCTGCGGCAGGCCCGGCTCGGGCTCGTCCTGCTCCCGCAGCTGCAGCACGCTGTTCTCAAAGTGCTCCCGCGCGTCCTCGCTCACGCTGCTCAGCACGGCCGCCGTGCCCGGGCTGCTCACGGCCTCCAGCAGCTCGGCGGGCGGCGAGCCCCGCTCGCGTGCGGCCTCCGGCAGCTCGGGGCCCGCCTGGGCCGGCCGCTGCTCCTCGGGGAAGCGGCCCGGCTCCCTGTCCTCACACAGCGCTCTGCCCACGGAGCCGGGAGGGGAAGGCAGGCTCGGGCGCTCCGGGGTGCTGGCCATGATGCCGTGGGGGTGCATTGAGGAGACGGCCCGAGGGGGTGCTCAGAGCATCGGTGCCGCACGCCTCACACGCGACGCGTGCACCCCGTACCTGAAACGAGAGGAAAAAGAACAACTTTCAATTTTTTATTTCAGCATTTTCGCTCCGTGCGGTTTCACCGAGGTGAGCTGATAATTAACTAGATTTGCCAGACAGCCGCTGATACTTGGTAAATAATTACTGCCCTAAAAGAAACAAACAAACGGTTCCAAGAGAAAGTCCGCTCGGGCAATACCCCCGGTAACCTACTGCAGGAATTGCCCAGTAAACAAACACCACAACTTTAAACGAGAGCCCAAAGGTCGAAACCATGAAAGACTCTCTGCAGAGAGTTCCCGTAGCATCATCAGACTGAAGCTGGCCCCAGGGGTGTCCCAGCTCACCTGTGGTTGGAGTCCAGCCACTGTTTCTGGGCCTGGCACAGCCCACAGGCTCAGGATCCCTCTGCAAACCCTCACACAAGGCATGAGAGAAACAAAGCCCAGTGGTACAGGTACCTTGAGTCCACCAAGGGATGGTGTGTAGCTGCTCCCTCAGAGTCCCACCTAGTTATGACCATCCTGGACCTCTGATTGACCATCCAAGTCCAGTGTGGCAAGATATGTTCAATTCTCTAACACATATACATCACCCTCATCAGCAAGGAAGACTCTGAGAGCTTCACAGAACAGCAGACCCTCCCTGCTGATTTCCCTCCGTCCACAAGAGCATCTCCCACCACCACTCTCTGCTTTCTTCCTGCATGAGCCTCTGGGAGAGTGCACATAAATCCAGAGCTGGAGTCCCTTTTAAGAATTGCCCCCACTTCTCACTCCACTGAGAGGTCCTTTATCCACAACCCATGGTGGTGCCACCTTCCCACACACTGCCAGAGCTGTCCACTGCCAAAACACTTCTGAAACAAGAAGCTCCAGCTTTGTGCCACAAGCAATTAAGTGAATTCAACCTGCAACATGGAACAAAGTCTGGTTTTAAATTCCCTAAGAAGCTGAGAGGGAGGAGAAAAAAAAATGGCCTTAATAGAAGGTATCTTGTTAAAAAGTAAGATCAGTTACAGGGGGTGCCAATTTCCAGGCTCTGGAAAGAGCCACTGAAAGGAAGACAGAGGTGGCCAGGTAGGACACAGCCAATGGCAAGGGAACAGCTCAGTCCACTAACTCCTCAGGATGAGGTCACTGCAGGGAGGAGAGATAAGCCCTTGAGCCTGCAGGATGAAAAGCTTCTGCCCCAGGCTTCAGCTCCTCTCCAGCACCAAGTGGGAGCAGCCAGGAACCTGGATTACCTTCCTGATCACACGGTGTTTGCATAAAAGCTTTATTAGAAGGACATGATTTAGGCTGTAAACTTTATTCCTTAAAAGAAAACAAGCCAGCAAGGGAGGGAGAAGTTGCAGCCCAGCCCAGCCCAGTACAGGAGCTGAATCAGGCTCAGATGGGAAGCAGGAGAGTTGGTCATTCCCAACCTGCCAGCCTTAGGCTGCCCCAGTGTGGGAAGCTGTAGTGTGAGCTCACACTATGATTGCTACTCGTGCTAGTTGTACATGAACACAGGTTTTGTTACTGGTAAGAAAATGCTTCAGATGTGAACAGGACTTCAGAAAAACACCAAGCCAAACCCAGCTCGGTGTGCCTGGGCACAGTCCCTGCTCATCTGCAAAAGTCTGGGAGTGACAAGTGATTCTTGAAACAAGAACAAAATGTGAACACTGTTCCTATAGAGAAATCTGCTTTTTGTAACACAGAATAGTAAACAATGTAAATAAAACATCAGCCAGGTTATCCTGCAAGAAACCCAAATGAAAAGAGTTGGAGGTAACAGTGTCCCAAAATATTTCAAATGTAAGTCATGGGAGGTGCATTAAGGACTAAATCAAACTTGGAGGATAAAATAATTTTGCTGTTACATGACTCTCAAAAGTACACTACTACAGTCTAAGGTTTTGCTTTTACATTTCTATGCAGTTTTCTCACTCTGCAATGCTTGACTGTGGAGGTTTCACATGAAAAGAACAGCTTTTCACTACACAGCTCAGCCAAGAACAAAGCCCCAGACTCAGGGACACCAGGTCTGTTTTCCCAAATCAAACTGCCTTTTCCAACACTGAGATGTTCCAAATGAAAAAAGCCTTTAAGCCACCTTGCGTGCCCCTGTATGTGCTTCATGGGGAAGAGAAGGCATGCAAAAGTTCTGGAATTATTTTCAAAGTGGCATGATACAGCCTTATTTAGGCCCTTACATAAGCAGCCTGATTTTCAGAGGTGCAGCAAACTCATTGTTTGGAGAGCATGAAACAGCAGCACTTCTTTTAAAACAACTTCACATCAAGCCAAGTTGAAGCAAAGTGGTGCAGAAATCCTGGGGGAGGGGGGAAGGTGGAAGGTGGTTTCTGCCACAGGACATTGATGCTGGCTGGTTAGGGAAATTAATTTTTTTATAATCTTCTGTTACAGTAAATTCTGCAATGTGCAGCCTCTTGCCTTAGCAACGTAAGATTGAACACAAATGAATTAGGTTGTTTTAGGCCTCACCATTTCTTCAAGCAAGGGATGAAGAACATTTTCCAAGTGTTACTGTCATGCCTCCACTACTCTCTTAGTCATAGTACCAAAAGGCTGAGATCTTTAACATTGACCCCTTCCCAATAAAAAAATCAAGATAAAGAAAAACATTTTCTTGAAAGTCTGAAGTTTCATTATATCCAGAGTGTTTGCCACTCAGGATGTTTTCACAAGGGCATGTAGTGACAGGACAAGGGGGAATGGCCTTAAACTGAAGGAGGGCAGGTTTAGATTAGATATTAGGAAAAAATCCTTTACTCCGAGGATGGGGAGGCCCTGGCACAGGGTGCCCAGAGCAGCTGTGGCTGCCCCATCCCTGGGAGTGTCCAAGGCCAGGTTGGACAGGGCTTGGAGCAACCTGGGATAGGGAAGGTGTCCCTGCCCATGGCAGGGGTGGAACTGGATGATTTTTGAAGTCCCTTCCAACCCAAAGCAGTGTGGGATTCTGTGTCTATGATCTGTATGTGCACCTTCAGTTTTCCCAGGGAAGGGCACAGCCAAGGGCTGTGCTGTTCTATCCCAGTGATGCTCCTGCTGCAAGCAGCATCCCAGTCACAAGCTGGAAGCTCTGTGTGTGGGAGGACTGTGCATATTGAAGAGATTGAGATTTCAGAGTGCTGCTGCATACCCAGACTTGAAGGCAGACCCTCAGATTTGATCTGTTTTGATGAGTTCATGCACTCTGCACTAACAAATTTATCTCTGTCTGGAAGGAGAGCCAAGGCTCGGTGTAATTTTGTGTGATCACAACTTCTCGTAAATGACTCCATTTCCATGCAAAGAATTCTTTTCTAGGCAAAGTCCCACCATGCCCAGACAAAGGGGGTGTGAAATGCACCTCTCCTGGGAAGAATGAGGCTGCACCTCAACATGTCAGACAGCCCAAATGCAGTTTAAAGCTGTAGAAGGGTGAGAGTTTACCCGAATCACCAAGCGGGTGAATCAGCACTCACAAGGCACACTCTCACCTTCACATTGTGTCTGTCCATGCAAACAGCCACCCAGAAGTGTCCTCACACTCCCCAGAGCCACCAAAGCACGTGGCTGCCTATACAAGCCCAATATGTATAAGAGTGTAAGGCAGTGGTCTGGTTTTAGACAGAGCTGAGTTAACCCAAGGCCTTGCATGGAGCAAAACTGAAGTTTCTCTTTTAAAGTTTCTCCTTTAAAGAGCTGAGCTAAAAATTAAGTGGCAAATCACCATTCCAGGCACAGCACAAAAACACAAACCAACCACAGTCAGTGTAAGCACAGAGAGGTCACCACTCGGTCTCCTAACAGCCCAAATCTCCAGGAACACTAAGTTGTTTTCCTTGAATGCTATTTCTATCTTAGCATAATCTCTGCTTGCACTTCCAACATGCAAAGAGAATAAAAGCAACTGTCTGATCCCTGTTTAAGGGCTGAAACAGAGCTGCTGGCAGAAGTTATCCAGCTGGTACATGGAACTACCACGGACAGAGGAGACTCCTGCCCAGATCACCACCTGCAGCTCCCCTCTTCCTCCTGGTGCTCAGTGTGGTTCCTGCTGGCTACAGTGGGTAAACGAGGTAACTACACATTTCCTCACTGATAACATGGCTGGAGTTCATGTGTATCATCTGAGTAGTGGCTGGGGACAATGCTTTTAAAAGGTTCTACAATCTACAGAAGCACAAAAAGCATGTCTATAAAGCACAGCCATCGTGTTCTCCTGTCCCCTGTAACTCTCTCTCAAATCCTACAGGGAATTTTTACACCAGGTTGATGCACAGTGCTCTCCCATCTCTGTACAACTCCAGCACAGGAAGATCTGAGAGCTGCTGAGCTGCAAGTCCCAGAGCTTGGGCTGTCACTCCTGATCTTTGGAGTTTGAACCATGTGGTTTTATTACACAGCATTTCAACAAACTCTCTTTTCCTAGTGCTCCAGTGAGGAAAACAAGTGGATCAGATACTCCTGCCATACTTCTTACATGACTCCAAATAGATGCTTATGTTTTGCATGGTTGTTTTGAAAACAAAAAGTAAAAGCAAAAGTAAAAGATTTATTAATAGAGAATGAGTTAACATCACCAAAAGGCAAACTCTTTGTTTTCAGGGGGGCTGAATTTTTGTTTTTAAGTTACATGATTACATTACATTTTATAAGTTACATTATCTGTTTTGTTAGGTTTTAGAAAAAGAAACTACACTTGAGGCTTGCACATATTAACTTGGTGTAACCCAGCCCAGGCTATGGAAAAACATTTAAGCCAGCTACGGAGCAGCCCAAGGCAAAAGCCTGGGTGTTTTTAAGCCATCAATCTCTTTCTCAAGACACACTGCTCCTTCAAGGAGGCACATTTCTTTCTATCTCACACCCATATGGATGCCCAGCCACAACCCAGCCTTATCTTTAAATAAATATTACTATTATATTGCCAAAACAATCAACTTCTGATAAAACCCACCACTTCATCACACCCACCTGAGATTTTCTGTCACTGCAACAGCTCTGAACACATTTCTGCACATAAACATTTCTGTACAATACACAGCACACTTATCTGGGAGAATGAAGTCTTGTAGCCCTGGCTTTTGTGTGCTTTACACTGCTCCTTCAGGTTGTCAGATAAACACTACACTACTTCTGCACCTCCTGCAGAACCCTGACTGGAACACATTTAATCCCTTTCTGCAGTAAATATTTGGATGCCACCTCAGCATAAGACAACCACCTTTGGCAGACACCATAACCCTTACCTGGGTGACATGGCAGCAACTACTTAGGGCTCACAACTATCACCAGCATCATCCTAAAATGTTAATGGAGTATTTTAACACAGCCATGGGCACTAAGCATGTGAGACCCCAGACATGTAACTATGTTGCATGTAGTCTGTTATCACAACGGAAGCTTGACTTCGTGCTGATTTAATTTTGCCTTTATTCAATATATTCAGTGTATCCTAAAACAGGGAAGCACCACTTTTGGCAAAAGTGATTTTAGCTGAGATATCCTTTTGACTGTGGCTGTACCACTGAGAAAGAGAACCCTGTCTAGCTCTGTGGTCTGAAGCCTTCTGACAGTGACAAAAATAGCACGGTGTACCAGCCAAGAAATACCCACAAGGGCTGAGTCCCAGCTCAGTGCAGAGCCAGCTGCAGGTCTGCTTGGCACCCTGCACACCCCAAGTGAGCCTTTCTGAGGAGAAAGCCGTGGCACCCGGGCTGCAGCAGCAGCACGAAGCCTCAGCAGCTCAGGAGGCTCCTCCAGGGGCTGCAGGCAGCCAGGGTCCCCCAGCAGGGCCAGCAGCTGCCCCGCTCAGCACACCGGGCTGGCCGGCGGTGCCACGGCACACAAAGGGCTGCTCCAGGGAAAAGGTGCCAAGGAATCTTTGAACCAGGACACTCTGGCAACCACTGTGCTGGGCAGGCAGTATTGTAGTTTAACTCTGTGTGCAGAAGGTAACTCCTCACTCTGCATCCCTGTAATTCATTCCTTTCTTCAAAGAGACAGCTGTTCACTGCCTCAGTGACACCTGAACCCAGTGTCGCCTTAATTCCAGCTGTGACTTTATGAACTGTCCCACCCTCCACTCCAACATCTTTCTTCAAGTCTAACAATTCTCACTGGAATTTCTCACTCATTGTATGAAACCTGCTCTGTGTTTTTGAGCACCTCTTTTCCATTTCTCCTATATCACCATAGAGTTACAGACCATGGAACCCCTGAATGGTTTGGGTTGGAAGAAAGCTTAAAATTCATGGGCAGGGACACCTTCCACTACCCTGCTCCAAGCCCTGTCTAGCCTGGCCTTGGACACCTTCCAGGGATGGGGCAGCTTCTCTAGGTAGCTGAGGAAGTCAGACCACAGCCAGAATTCCCAAAGAGGACAGACTGCCACAAAAACACACAGAGGCACAACAATCATTTTGGTTCTTCAGGATGCTGAGCTAACTTCCATGAGCCTCTTACAACTTTAGATCTTATCCTTGAGCAGTAACAGCTATGTCAGAGCCTAATTTGGCCTGGATGTTAAGATTAAATTGTATTTAATGAACACCAAGTTGAACTGATACTCTGTCACCCAGGTTCACTAGAGCCTTTCAGTACTCCCTGCACGTGGCCTGTGTGGTTATTATCACAAACACCTTCCTCGTGTAGTCTCACAGCCTAAACAGCCTTGCTTCAGAGTATTCCTAAAGTATCTATAAGGGAAGAAAAGGTGGCAAGAGTATGAGTAGTGCCATCTCCAAAGCACAGATAAATGTTTCAGCACTACCATCTATTTACCCCTGTTCTTATTCCATATCATTTAACCAATCATCTGTCTGCCAGCCTGGTCTCCCTGTTATTTTCTAGCTCTTTAGGAGCCTCTGGTAAGTACTCCTGCCAAAACCCCAACAGATTGTATCAACCAGATCCCCTTTCCTAACATGCTCTTGACTCCTACAAAGAATTTAATAGATTTCCAAGGCAGCCTTCACCTTAAAAGAACTGTGGTGACTGATCCCCACATGCAATGCGTGCATCTGCCCTGGCTTTCAGCATAGGAATGAATTTCTACTTCCAGCACCACCAGACAAATATTTTACTCCTTCAACATAAGGTCGCAAATTTGTGGGGGGTGGCGAAGCAGCGCCTGATTTGGAAAGAGAAATCAAGCGCTCGCTTTTTCTTTTGGCAAAAGGAAGAACCAAAAAAAAGGCCATAAAAATGTATTTTAGCAAAGCAAGGAGACGAGGAGCCCGTGCAGGCTGCTGTGAGCGCAGGGAGAGCGTGTCCTGCTCCACCTGCCAGGCCTGCCGAGCGCCGCCCGGGCAGTAAGCGCCTTACGTAAGGCCGTATTTTCAGCCCTACACACACAAACGCTTCCTCCAGCCTGCACAAGGTATTTTTGGATCTGCTCAAATGCTCCTGCGTTCTTCCAGGGCTTTGCATTCTTCTGCTCAGAAATTGCATAATCTGATGCCATAGGAAATAAGTGATGTTGCATAATGACCCTTGGATCGGCTGCAGGGAGCGGGGACAGCACGTTCCTGCTGGACAGCGGCCCTGCTCCGAGTCCAGGGCCTCAGCTTTGGGGAAAGGAGCACCCACCTGCCTCTGGGGAGCAGGGGGAACGAGCCAGGGACCACACTGGCACTTCACAAAAATCTGGGCAACTTTCAGCCAGGCATTTGCTGTTTCCTCCCCTCCCCAGGGCTGCTGCACATCGTGAGCTACTTGCACACCCAGAGCAGCAGCAGCTCCACACACCAGGGCCTGGGCTCTCAGTGGCCACTGAAACCCCCCACCACAGGCCCATCAATATTCTGCAAAACACTCAGCTGGGATAAAGGCAGACTGAACACTGATCAGCCTCTTACACTACTGAATTACTATTGGAAACCATCTCAGATTAAAATTTAGAAATGGCCCTAAGTTAGACTCTTCTCTTGCACCTTTCCAGCTGTCTGCACAGCAGGAAACAACTCTTCCAACCCAGTCACACGCTTCAAGCTCTGCTCTGTTCTCTTCATCCTGCCCAGTTCTGCACTTTTACCTGATTGATGATCCACATATTATTATTGATCTAGGTGTTATTGTATTACTATTACTAAATAGTAACAACAGATTTGAGGATTCAAATTCAAATATTTTACGACAACAAACCCCAGGAAAATTTCCAAGTTCAGTTCAGAGACCTTACAGCCTCACTGACATTGTCACATGAAGCCATTAAAATGTTCCAGTCCTACCAACAAACAGTATCTTGGAATTTCGCCCCCTTACACTGAACTGAAACACCCTATTTTCCTCCAAAGAGTAATTAAAATTAATTCATGTCTGAAAGATCTTTGAGGATGAAGATCAATATCACCGTGCCGTTTTCAGGAATCCAGTGAATGAATCAAAGTCTCACTTTAATTCACGTGAGGTGTCAGACTGGTCTCAGGTAAACTCACTCACTCCCACGCTTGTTTTTATTTTTATAGTAGATATGAATTATTCAACATTTGCAAAGCACATTTGACATGTAAAAGCTACTCACACAAACTTCTCAGCACTAAGAGCTTACGTGCTTCACACCCAGGACTAAAGTAACTGAACAAGCACTGGTGAAAACACACCAAGGTAGGAGCAGTGCCCCGTCACCCCAGAGCAGGTCCCAGCCTGGGTGCACCTGCTGGGAAGGGGAAGGACACTCCAATGCAGCTGCCAGACCTCAGATGGGAAATGACAGCAGCACTAAGTTGTATTTAGCAAGCACCATACACGAGCAAAGAGGATTACTCCTCGACAGAGGCAGCACAATGCCCTGCTCAGGAGCCTGTAGTAAGCCTGTATTAGTGACAGTGCAGGGCGTGAGAGGTGGGAGCCTGCTCCACTCCAGCTTTATGTGCTGTAGCACACAAACAACACAGCCCACAGGAGCCCCACAGGCCTGGCACCCAACCCTGCAGTGACCAGCACTCAGCACATCCTGACTGGCTCAGCCTTGGGCTCCAGCTGGCAGCCCAGCACCCAAGCATCTCCTCAGGCACTGAAGGGTGGCGGGGCTGGACTTCTGTGGCTCAGCAGAAGAGTCACTGCTGTGATCTGGTGTCCTCCAGAAGGTAACAGAGACTGGGGACAGGAAAGCACCCCTGGAATGAACAGAATGTCCATGCAGAGACCTCCACTGCTCCAACCCACCCTGTTGGATAAAGTCCAGCCTCTCACCCACTCCAGGCCTTTCTCCTGCCTTCCCTCACAGCACCTCTGGTGCTGAGCTACACATGGCTCCAGAGGGAATGGCCCCAACATCCCAGCTTCACTGGAGGGTTAGAAACCATGGACTTCACCCAGGCAAATCTGCTCTTCCCCCTGGCCTACACCCAACTGTTGGCAAAGCCTTTGAAGCCCCTCCAACCACCCAACTCTCGGGTGAAGTTTTAGCAGGTAGAGAGGACAGAGGTCAAAGCACACACTGACTATTTATAGGAGTGGGAGTAACTACACAGAGCTGCTGCTCCCACCCAGCCACAGCTGCCAGCTTGCTATTCAGCCCTAAGTAGTCTGTGTTTTGGGTGAAATATTTGCTCCCCCCTCCCCAGGAGAGGAGAGTGATTTGCTGCAATGTCACAAAACAGGAGCCTACAAAAGCCTAAGCCCCTGCACGGGATGCATTTGCCAAGGAGGGATAAAAAACAAAGTCCCATAAGCTGGACAGGGCTTGGTGAAGTGCCAAACTCCTGAGAGCTTCAGAGGTAACATTTGCCTCAGTTGACTCGTTTGGATTCAGTGATGGCTGAGAACTCAGTGGGAGCTGTACAAGCAGCAAACCTGCTGCTGCCTTCCTCCACCAGGACCTCAGGTAAGAGCTTGGCCAAAAGGCTCAGTGCACCTTCCCCTGTCTGCCCTGGCCCCAAGGACCAGAGCTGAAGGGCAACCTGCACTGATTTCAAATCTGTTCACACAAGCCATGCCAGAGTTCTTTTACTTTTCTATATTAAAAAAGCTTATTAAGTTGCTCTGCCATATTGAGAAGCCCTACTCTTGGAAATCCACTCCCCACACCTCAAGTGCTGACAGCCTGGAACAGGTACCAGGTAGGAACCACTCCAGCCTAACCAGCCACCTGGTTAGCATCTTTGCTATTAAAAAAGTCCTAAGAAAATCGGAAATAGTTAAAACCTTTCTTATCCTGCCACTGCTTAGAGCAGACCCATGTTTAAATAACTCCTAATTGTGAAAGAGCTTACCTAGGAAGAGATTTTCAAATAAATCATTACTCCATTTTCTGATCCACTGGAGATAAGCCACTTACCCAGTCTTTACAATAGGAGACAAAAGAGGGAGGTTAAAAATGCAACCCAAAATCCCCCAAACACGACTAAACACGAGTTCACCTATAGCTGAGGAGCAGTGGGAGCCCCTACCATGTATTCTGTGCTAGAAGTTACTTGCTAATTCCAGGCACAGGGGTCAAAATGAATGCCAGCTATAAATTTAACTACTGGGCAGCAGGGGACAAAGACAAATCTGAATGACAGGACCATTCTAGATCAAAGACTCAGACTGGAGGCCCCAAAGACAGGAGACAAAACTGGTGTTAAAGCAAAACAAACAAACAAAACCCCCACTACATCAAAATGGGGATTTATTTGTGTTTCTCAGTGGAAGGCTGTCACACAGGGGTTCAAAGAACCCTCTCTCTAGAAACAAAACCTGTATACATTTGGGAGCACAACAAAAAGGATAGTGACAAAAACTTTTAAAACCATGACAACTCTACCTTCCCCAGCCCAGGGTATCCCAAGGTGTCTGTGGCTACAGGCACAGCAGGTACTGTGGAAAGTGCTCACATTTCCCAGCCAGACCAAGTGCATCTCTCTCCTTTCAGACATTTTCATATTTTCTCTCTCCAAATTATTGGTCACAATACATTCCTTCAGCTTCTCCTGCTGAACAGATTGCCTACTGCTAAAATCAGTATATCCAAACACATGGGCCTGATGTCATCTTTCTCCAGATCTACTTAAAATATCCCATTTTTCATTTACTTAAGGGAGACATGTGGTTTGATATGATTAAGCTATTGCAGCACCTAAACCACCCCCCCAAAACAAAAATAAAGAGCAGCTCCTCTTTTCATTGGGAGAAAACATGACATCATGCCCATTCAGGTGAGCAGGAATATGACAAATCTTGCCCCAGTGAACAGTATCGTTAACTGCTAAGGTACTCCCAGCTCCCTCATTTATTAGGAAAATGAGGGGTGAAAACTGTGCTCAGCACATCACAGACAGCTCAAACTGCTATTTGCAATCATACAGGAACAAATTCCTACCCGGCTGATTGAAAGAAAAACGCACCTCCTTCATCTCAAAAATAAAATTAAATTACTTATCACTCTAACATCAGAGAGGAACTGTTTGATTAGCCCACGAGGAAAAAAAAGAATTACAATACCCCAAAAGGCAAAAAATACAGTTCTGCGTCTTTATACTATCTCTAGTAATTCTTATGTCATTGCCTGCATATTCCATTTATATCCATTCTCCATTGCCATTCCCTTCCCCTTTAAAAGGGGGGCACAAGAAGATAACGTGCAAAATTGCAAGTGAAAAATGTCCAGCACACCGACAGGCAAAGGCCAGGCCAGCTCTCAGATTCATATGCAGCGATGGATAAACGAGGGAAGAGCAAACGTGCAACCTTTCCTCAGCATCATTTTCTCAGCCCTTTCCCATCACGAAGGCAACATCCATCTGTCCTTCGGAAATAAATGGCGAGAGGGGAACGCTGACCACGAACCACACGCACACAAACACACACCCCTCACAGAAACACGTCCCCTCCGAATACTCACAGGGCTGCACATTTCCTATGTGATGCTCCATTTTCTCGTTTTAAAAAGATGGAAGGCAAAAAAAAAAAAAAAAAAGGAAGTGTTGCAAAATAAAAGGAAATTCCACCCACACAATCCTGCAGGCTGCTGCAAAGAAGCAGCGAGCGTGCTGACGTCACGGATTCATGAATGGATGGAGCGGGCTGCGGGAGGAGCGGGGCTGCGCACCGGCGGCGAGCGGGGAGCACGGCAGCCATCGGCTCCGGCACCCGCTCCATGCGGGGAGGGAGCGGGGAGCACGGCACCCATCCGCCCCGGCACCCGCTCCATGCGGGGAGGGAGCGGGGAGCACGGCAGCCATCGGCCCCGGCACCCGCTCCATGCGGGGAGGGAGCGGGGAGCACGGCAGCCATCGGCTCTGGCACCCGGTCCATGCGGGGAGGGAGCGGGGCTGCGCACCGGGAGGGAGCGGGAAGGGGGGCCCGGCCCCGCACGGCCCCACCGCGGATCGCACCGCAGCCATCTGCTCCAGCACCCGGTCCATGGATGGATGGAGCGGGGAGCGGGGCCCGGCCCCGCACTGCCCACCGCGGGGATCACAGCATCCATCCGCTCCAGCACCCGGTCCATGGAGGGATGGAGCGGGCTGCGGGAGGGAGCGGGGCCCGGCCCCGCACTGCCCACCGCGGATCGCACCGCAGCCATCCGCTCCGGCACCCGCACGCACTCAGCCAGCAGAAAAGGAGTCCTCACCGCCCCGGCTTCTCGCAGGATTACAAACCCGCGGTATTATTATTAAAATAACTAAATAGAAGTACGGACTGGGAGGAAGCGGCAGGGAGAACAATAGGGGGCTTGTGTTTGATTAGCGATGCAAAAGCAGCGGTAAAATAAAAATAGGAGCACTGACAATCCCCTGTGCAGCTCCAGCCGAACATTCCCAACAGCGGGCGGGCAAGCTCACCACCTCAGGGACATCAGAAACATCCAGGAACAAAGATCAGGGCAGGCAGAGTTTCACACTCAGGGCTGCATAAGGAACAGGGGCACAGCACCCACGGATCCCATTGCCACTCCAGTTCCCACTCCAAGCCAATGGAATACACTTAACTGTAGCTCCCACTCCAAGCCAATGGAATACACTTAATTGTAGTTCCCACTCCAAGCCAATGGAATACACTTAACTGTAGTTCCCATTCCAAGCCAATGGAATACACTTAATGGTGCAGACCAAATCCCTGGCAGAGTCCTGGTGAAGGCTCGCAAGTGCAGCACTGATTAACTTGGATACGGACGGGGAAAGAGCACAAGTTATGCCTCATTTTTGTATCTTTGAAATAGAAGGGAAGGAATGGAGGGATGATCATGACAAGGAATGAAGGTCAAGGTTTGAAGGGTAAGGTGGGCTGCAAGCTCTGCAATTACACTGTCTCAGGGTTGACCAGAATTCAGTTTGGCCTCTAGAACTCCTTCTGAACAATTTGCAGCCTCAAAATTAGAGACAGAATTTCTGTATTTTCACCACACCTTGTCCTAGCAAGTAGGAAGCAATTATGGCAAAACAGGGTGTCCCAAAACTTACTCTGGTGGGGCACATCTGGAAATAATGTCTGAGAGAATCCCACCTTTCCTTATGGAAAGTGGGTAACATCCCACAAGAAAACAGGACTGGATGTAGCACCAACACAGACCTGGGCTGAGAAACCAAGGATTTTGTGCTTTCTCAATCCCACATGAGCCAGCACCACTGGTATCAGCTCCTGTGGAGGGAGGAGAAGGGCTTGGGTTTTGGACTGTGCTTTCTGAATTGAGATTTCTAAAGCTACCCAGGGAAAATGAACAGCAATGCAAATTTGCTAGCTACTTTTAAGATCAAAAAAAGCACGAGTTAGGTTTTGCTGAAGAAATTTCTCATCTTTAAGAGCTAAAAGTCACCAAAGCACAGGGTTTCCACCCAGACAATGGCTCTGCTGCAGACTGAGCACTGCTGTATCCCAGGGGAAGCAGCAGAGAAGGGATGCAGAGATGTCTGTTCTCCAAGGGGATCTCTGTGTCCCCATTTGAAATCCCAGCTGCACCTGCTCTGACTCCCTGCTTTGCCTTCCCTCCAGAGCCCAGCACTCAGCTTTACAGCCAACAGCACCACAGGATGAAAATAGCTTGCACATTTCCCTGGCATTTTCAAAACAGTTACAAAAATGTTAATTTACTCTCTTACCCTAAAGGGATCAATTCAGGAACTAGAAGGGGGAGCACAGTAGCACATGCAAGAAGCGGCAGAAAAGGAGAAATATTGCTATAGAATGAGTCAGAATAAAAATAGAAAGGAAAATAATTTTCAGAGGTTTCCAAGGGTTAATTGCAGTGACAGTAAAAAAAAAAAAAAACCTAGCAGAGAAAATAAGTGGGAACAAAACCTCAGGAAGACTCTAGAAGAAGAAAAGAGCTTGCACATAGAATTTCAGATTTTCTTATCCATGGTGCCTTGGTTCAGTATCCCAACACTTGATTTCATCTATGCCTCAACTGCTCAGGTTAAAATTTTTAAACCCAAAGGTTCTGAATTTAATAAATTTAATACATTAACTCATTGTGAGTTTAAAAAAAACACATTGCTCTAAAATTGATTGAGATGATTACATTGGGTTGCAAGCAGTTAAGTATTTCCATAGTACACATTACACAGCTCTTTTGATGCACAGCTCTTTTGTGGTCAGTAGCTAATTTGATCAATCTTGGAAAGAGAAATTATTCTCCTCCTTCTCACTCAGACAAAATCACTGGTAAAAGCAGGGAACTCTGAAGTATCAGACACCCAAACACAATTTGGCTCAGTATTAATGTGAAAATGGGGGAAATATGCTAAATACAAGGAGGATATAAGATGCTACAAATCCCAAGATCATAAGGAACCACATGAGTGCCGGTGGGAAGTTGACAGGCAGCAGGATTTCTGAAAGGATATATGGGCAACCAACAAATTAGACCAGTAGGAGAAAGGCCAAACTGGTGGCAGTGAATGCAAAAGGAAAGCTAAAAGTATTTTTTTAAACTATCTGTTCACCCTATTTGAAAAATACAAGATAATTATTTCCAAGCCAATTAATAACTAATAGGAATGTTATACAGCATCTGTTAGGCATAACATTTCTGGTTGGCACATCATGTTGATTTGAGCCCAGTCCTAAAATAATCATTTAACAAGTTCTCCAATCCCATGACCTTCAATTTTAATAAACTGGTGAAAACCAAAATGGCAGAAGACTGAGAATACCAATATTATGCCAATACTCAAATATAGCATATGTTGTTATTTATAGGCCTTGGCAACTTGGGCACCATTCCTAAACCAACCTCTGACAGGCAAGGATGGCTCTGCTGCATTGGACCAAAGGCCAAGTTATCCCAGCATCCTGCCTCTGATGGTGGCCAGGAACAGCCACACAGGGAAGCACAAACCCCTAATGCTTCCCATGGCATGTTCCACTGACAACAGCAGAAAATTAGTAAAGAGACAGGAGTGACTCAAAGGTTAATTTCATAATTATACAGCACTAAGGCTGTTCATAAATCTACTCAGCACACACCTGGAGGTACAAGAGGGACTGCACTGTGAAAACTTCCTACCTGGGTGAGTAAATAGGTGAAGGGAGACAGCAAATGATCCTCCAACAGGCAGAAGGCTGGGTAAATATTTGCATAGATAAGGTGGCAAGAGGGGCATTGCACTGTCAAGTTCTGAACATCTGTGAAATCCTGCATGCACTCCTCCCAGCCTGTCAAGACATCTCTCCTGTGAGTGCCCTAACCAGCAGTGGGTGGGTGACAGGAAGGAAGGAAAAAGCAGAATCCCAGAATCAGATTCTTGTTTGTGCTGTCATTATGCCCAGACCTGGGCAGTGCAACTCACCTTTTTTTTCAGTGAGGAACAAAGCTTCTGTGTCACATCCTTCCAAACTTGCTCTTCACAGAAACCTATGGCTAGCCCCTGTTTGATGCCCACTAGAAATATCAGTTACAGGGAACTGGAATATTGTGAAAGAATTGAATGTGTAACACAGTAGCATAAGCCAGTTTATCCTTTTTTCTTTTCTCTGTGATTTTATCTCTTACACACTCAATAGGCTAAATAGAACATAATTTTAAATCAACCACCTCAATGGCATTTTACTAAGACCAGGAATGAAATTTGTGTATTTATCATACAGGATTTTATCCAGAATGTGCCCTGAGACACTGAGAAGTTCTCTCTGCAGAGCAGGTGAACAAGGCTGCAATTTGACAGGACCAGCAGCCAGAGCTGAGAAGTGTGACCAAAGGAAAAGAGAAAAAGCCCAAAGTGGGGCAGGTGCAATGCCCTGAGGAAGGTGAGCTGCAGGTCCAGTCAGGAGCCCTGTTTGGAAAGGCAGCCTGTTTACAACAGGGCATCCCTGGTGATTCCAGACCCCATCCCTGAGTCACCAGAGCCTGTAGGTGAGAGATGAGTCCCACACAAATTAAAGGGTAGGACAAAGCTGGTGGTACATCTTGGTGCCCAAGTTGCTCCCCCACAGGCAAAAGGGCTGTCCCCAGCACATGGCTTGGAGCCCTCAGATCAGAAAGATGAGCTCTGCCTCTGTGCATTGAACAGCAGCTTCAGTGAGCCATGGAGAGACCTTTGGGGCTGCTTCAAAGTGAGAGCAGAGTGCTGAACACAGGCACAGACTCCCAGATCCTCAGTGTCCTGAGGGAAAGCTCCCCTTCTCATAAGGGTCTCCCTACAAGCTACTCTAAACAACTCACAGACACTTGTACCACCATTGCAGAGTCTTCAAATCCATGGACTGCCAAATTGCTACCCAAAGGTGAGGGTTCTTCCAGCAGAACCACCTTCCCCGCTGCTGGCTGTTGTGTTTGAGTGTTCTCTGAGCCATGGTGAGTAGGAGCACAGAACACTAAACAGTGACTTCCTTTAACCTTGTATGGCCCCTAGCAACACTCCAGGAACTAAAATAAAGTAAACACACTAAAGGCACTAAAAGACAGCGACAAGATGTTCCCTGGGTAGTTTTAGGAGGACACATGATGCTGTAAGGTTAAGAACATGCACTGATGAGGCTGGGAAAAGTCACCAAACCACCTTTGCAGACTTTCATCTTCTGAAGGATGCCAGCACAGCTCCTGAGACATGAGGAGAAGCTCTGGAACTCCATCAGCAAGGAAAACAGAGCTCCATAAGAAACATCAGAGCTGCTGGAAGGGCAGCTAATGCAGCAAGTACACAATGACCTCCCCAGACCGACAGGGGTGGGGGCCAGCTGAGCAGAGGCCATGTGAGCAAACCACATCTATTTGTTCAGGGACAGGCATAAAATAATATTCCTCCCAGAGAACATGCTGAAATCAAGGCTTCATAACAATAATTAGCTCTGATAGAGTCGCCAGCAGTGAGAAACAGTGTAAAAACAAATTTTTAAAATATGTATGTATAAACAGCAGTTAGAAGGGACACTTGTGAAAGCCGACATAGTTGGCTTTTCCTCTGCCAGGTGAGGAACCTGCAGAAGCACTGAGCCCTGACAATGAAGCCTCAGTATTAGTGTCATGTGGAAAGAAAAGTCCTATAATTTATGTTATTGCCACAGAGACATGCATAAATGGGAAGCCATTGCAGAGAGGAATTAATGAAACTGGAGAAGCGATTAAAAAATGCAGTCCAATTCCTCAAGGTCAAGTGTTGTTCAGAGGGAAAAAAAAAATCACCTGCATAAATATAGAAACAACTACTGAGCAGCTGCACTGTAGATAAGGATTGGGGATGGAGAGGATCAGAGACCGAGCACAAATTATAAATATCCAGTTGGCACAAGCAAGGCAAATTCTATCCATTGACAGGAGCACAAATTCCTGATCCTCTCAGCTTTGATGAAGCCTTTGGAAAAGGCCACTTCTGGGAAAGGCTGTCAGGAATGTGAGCAACCACCCCAGAAGAACAAGCAGAGGCAGACAGGTATCAGGTGAGCTGTGAGGGAGGAGGGAGGTAACTCACTGTGGGGGCTCAGTCTGGACAGAGTGAAATGAGAAGCTAAGAATGACATATGATATATCTCCATTAAATACAGAAATTGTTTCTGCAAAGGAGGAGAAAACTCACCCTACACATCTACCATGAGTAGAAAAAGCAGTGGACTCAAACTGCAACAAGAAAAAATTACTTAGCCTGAGAGAAGAGCTTTTCTAAATGGTAAATAGTGAAGCACCACCCTAAGGAACTCAAGTTGTCTCCTCTATTAAGAAGTAAAGGGGAAAATGATCATCTCACAAACTGTCCAGCAACAGTGATACTGCTTTGATGTAAAAGGTCAAGATGAACTTTTGGAACCTCTGAAGCACCTTCTATGAAGATATCAAAGCACTGAAAGCTTTGCAGCAACAGCAGAAGCAAAAAAATTCCTCTGATCTTGCAGTACAAGGTCTCACCAAATTAAATCTTCCCATCCTTGCTACTGTTATACAACCCCTTCAAGGAGTATTATTCAGATTTGCTACCATAAAACCTACAAGAACTGCTGAAAACCCATTAAGATAGCAGAACTCAAGTCAAGAGGCTGCCAGAATAAGGCTCTATATTTAGTACCAACAGTTTTCTCTGTAGTACTGTGATAAAGTTCCTTCAAGAAGAGTGGATCAGCCCTATGTAAATATTCTCAAGGCAAACAAAACCTGCTCAGCATCTTCCTCCCAGACTTGTGTCACTCATGAAGCTTTCAGTAGGTTTTGCTTCAGAGCTCACTGCTTTTTCTGCCTCTCTCCCAAGGGACTGCAGACCCCAGAAGAGCCCCCTTGCTCTGAGGTATCACAGGGCAGAATTATTCACTCCATAAAGAGTTGGGACAGCACTTTAAATAGTCACCATCCTGATGGGTAGAACATTCAAGTTCAGAGCACTACACTTGTCAGCAGAGGGTTTTGGTTCTTGCTTTCAGCACAACGTTGGGCACTGCAGTACGATGGAGAGGGCACCCCAAAGGGGTCACTCAGGGAGATGCTGCACAGCACCCCAGATATTTTCTGAATTAAGTCACAGAGCTGACCTTAAGGGACAGCCAAAAGTTAAACAGCCTTCACTAAAAGAGCACATCAGACTTTACAGATGTCCTAATCCTGCAGCTCAAACACGAGCTTTGTATGCCCAGGACCTGCCCAGCCAGCACCACAGTGGTAAATTGAAGGCATGGCTAAGGCAGACTGACAGAGCCACGTTCACAAGCACATCAGCTGAAGCACTGACCCTGGGCCCTGCCAGGCCTTCACAGAACTGTTTTACAACCTCTACTCCTCTATAAATGTCCCTCTTAGGGCCAGACCTTCTTTCCTCCAGCCCCCTCTGCTCACTGCCACCATACAGAGCACTCCCACATAGACTGCCTTGTCTATTAACCAAAATAAATCACATCAATTAGAAGCAGCAACTGATGAATTGTCACTGATGAGGCAAGGACAGGGTGGTTCATGCAACTAATTGCTTTCACTGAGATGGAACCAGGTTCAAATCGAGGGAGAATTCAATTCTTCAGCAAAATACTTCACCTTAATTATAACTCGTAATGAGAGACAGCCAGGATCTAAATATATGGATGCTCTGCCTCTCCAGCACCCACCACTCCTCACAGAATGGGTAAAAATCGACAGCTTTTATATTAAGAAACAAATCCCAAAATGTAGCTCCATCTCACATCTTCCTGCAGTCCCACTCAGAGGTGGCTCAGGCACATCCTGGAATTACAGATCTGCAGCTTTCTCTGCATGAAGCATCTCCATCCAACAAAGAGCACACAAACATAAAGGAGAAGTGTAGAACAAAACCACTGTCAGTCTCCTCCAGTAAAACAACTACATTTTCTTGCTTTATGCATATACCCAGTCACTGCTAAAGAAAACTGTAGGTAATCTGATAGACAAGAATAAATGATTTTTCAACTAGCATCTACAAAGAAAACCAGAAACTATTTTTTAGTCTTCCGAACTTAATTCCCCAAAGCTTACAGCATTTTTGAGAATTTGTTCCTTTTCAGGTCTTCAGATAGATATATGCAGTTTGCTAAAGTACAAATTTTACCATTTAATTTCTAGTCCATAAAACAGACGTTGTTCAACTAAAAAACTTCACATGACACATGAGCAAGAGTTGATATATTCTCAGGAACAGCAATATGCAAAACAAACCACAAATCTGAAACTTTGCTGGTGTCTCTACTGCAGCTACAACAGCCTGGATTCCTCTGAGAATCTGCATTCTCCAGCCCAATCACCAGGGAAATACCGTGAAAAAATACTTATAGCAATGGAAAATAATACCTCAAAGCCACCCCTTCAAAAATCAATGCATCTGAATTAATACATTCAAATGCTTTCAGAGTCCAAGTCATATCTGAAAAATGTACAAACTCAGGTCAACTTCACCTCAGTCTACGCAAAAACCCCTCTGGCACTTGTCCATGGGAGCGGGGTCATGTCAGGTGTCTGAGGTTCAGCAGGGAAATGGCTTCGGACACAAAATAGAATGAGGAGGTGAACTCAGCTCATTCCTACCTTAGAAAGGGAAGCAGATTTAAAATTTAAGGACAACTGCAGCAGTGAGCACATCATCATCATCATCTGAGATGTTTCTGAGTTTCTGACTGTGGTTTAAATCTCAACATCTGATACCTGATCATTGTTCCAGATGCACTGGAATCCCATGTCCTCTTGGCTCACTGCACATGTGCCTCCTCTTCAAGTGGCAGAAATCAAGCTGTTCTCAGAAGCTGCACCATGTGTAATGCTCAGGATAGTCCAGCACTGAATTCTTCTCTCTAGAAAGAAGAGGAAAATTCAGATTCCTACTGAAATGTATTTAAAAAGCTCCTGAGATCAACCCGACACACCCCCTCAGCACATCGTGATGTTACGTGGCACACTCAAGGCAGCACAGAACATCCAAAATTAAGTCTGCACTTTCAAAAGGAAGCTGGGAGTAGAAAAATACCTCAACATATTCAGTACCTCCTTTCTTAGCACAGGCACACACTCTATAATCCTTTTATGGTACAATTTTAATCTAAATTAAGCAAGCAGCTCCAGTAAAAGAGCTCAGAGCTTTCCATGTTACAAAATTACATCAGGATTGGATTAGCCTGTAAAATAACACACTTCAAGGTAATCTATTAATGGTATTTTACACTTAATTTTATATCCAAACTCCAAGCTATTTGTTTTCCCAATTTTAAGCAAATTTTAGGAAAAGCATAACTTATTGCAGTCCTCCTACATACATACAACTCAAAATATCATTCCTGTTACTATCAGAAACATGCAAGGAGAGAGACAACAAATACTGAGAGTCCTGAGCCTACTGCATCTTTTCCCCACTCTCCACAAATCTAACAGGCTCCAAGACTTAGCCCAACTCTTTGTAAATTAAAGATAACCAACACCTTGGAATGGCAGAACTTTAATGCAAACACTGAAGTACCTGGTCTTACAAAGAGTTTCTCTCTCTCCCCACACACTTTGTTTCCCTTGCATCCTTCAGCATCAGACACAACCAAGTTACTACAGCACTGAGGAAATACCAGCACCACTGTCTTGCCAGAATTAAGAGATTTTGGACAACAAAAATCCACATGGCCTTGCAAAAACACAGGCAGCACCTGCCTCACGTTCAGCACAACTCAGCTGCTCTCCAGGCCACTCCCAATGTCTGGGAAGCTCAGCATATTCCTCATTTTTTGCTGAAATAATAGCAAGGGCCAATTGTATTTGATAAACCAGTAAGTCGTGCCACCACTGCCATTTCATTTGAGGCCTCTCCTTATCTTTTCTAGTTTGCCACAAAAACAGGACAGGTAATTCCACATTTTCAGTAAGGAAAAGCTTGGGAGATCTGGGTTAGGCTGCACGCAGCAGCTCTACTTGGGCAACAGGAGGATGATACATGATTTATTCTTGCACAGGAAAGTACCAGTCTGCAGCCTCTGTGGCCCTGTATCAGCCCTGCATTAACTATTTTAATTACAGAACCATTTCCAAATAAAATCCAGAGTAAACATACATGCATTTTAACAGCTATATTAGCAAACTTTAGAGTTTACACTTTTTTAATATATTAAAAATGTAAATATTTGCCTTTGCTTACAAGAAAATTACATGGTGCTACTAAATCAATGAAAAAAGCCCCCAAAGCCAGTAATCATAATTTTTACCACTATTTTAAGACAGGAACAGTGTATGTAAACATGATGTTTATTCTCTTGCTTAAAAAAACAAACAGTATTGTAGGCAATACTACAGATGAATCAATAATAAAGACTGAAAGAATCAAACCCACACAAAAAATAGGAAAAATGTATTGGAATACTTATCTTTGTAAACACAATTCATATACATCCATAGGAAACAGCAGAGAGAATTGGAGAGACGTTCACAAAAAACACAAGACACCAGATGCCCAAAGTTGGCCCAATGCCACTGGAATAAATTACTGCATTGCACATGAAAAAACACAGCTTTTAAGGGCAGCTGAGCACTGGCAGCCGAGGTGGGAAGGGACCTGGGGCTGGAGGAGCTGCAGCAGCAGCTCAGTTCAGCTCTCCCTGCAGTTCCCTCCACCACCACCTTTCAGAGCATCCCACTGCCTTTCACAAGGCTTCCCACATCCACCCTGGAAGATCTCCTGCTCTGGAAGCCAGGCCACAAGCCAGCACGCTGTGTGGCAGCTTCCAGCTCTTCAGGATGCAGAAAAGCATCTCCTCCCTGGGTAAAAACTGCTCACGTGAACAGGACAGACCCACAAGGCAAAGGTGTGCAATACAGAGACCACCCCAGCTGGGAACAGGGTTACAAACACCTGCTGACTGGATATTTTCTTTTTTTGACCTCTTTAACATAATCATCGTGGGCCCAAAGAATTCTTTCAATCTAGTATTTCTCATCCCACCAAAATACCAGTAGAATTCTGAGTATTTGGATTGAAGTGCAAACCCCTGCAGATGGATTTTTTGTTTAAAGAACTGAACAAACAAAACATTATTTGCTTCGAAATTCTTCTACTTGTGGTGAAAGCCGAGCTGTGCTGAAATCAATAGGACTGTTGGCATTGTTTTCAACTGAGCTGGAATTTCATTTCCTGTGCCCCACTTCAGATCTGCTAAAAACCACCAGAACAGAGTTTTGCCCTTTCACAACAACAACTGTAGCTCAAAATAAAACATTTTGTGCAAAATAAAACATTTTGTGCAAAATAAATAGTTGCAGGGCAGGTTGCATAAACAGCATGAAAGCAGCAGCTGGGGCTGCTTTCTTCCAAGAGGAAACTTTGCCCTCAGCCTGGCTGCTCTGGATTAATGATGTTCCTGTTCCATGCCCAGGCCCTGAAGCCTTGGGAAGTCCCTATCCCGACTCAGCAAGGTGGGAGGGTTTGTTATGTTAGCTGTTGGCTGATAACAGCTTATCAGCAAGTTTTCAAAGGTTAAGCTCAACACACACATGGCAAAAGTGCAGGGAAAGGACAAGGGAAATGCTGAATGAGTGTTCCCTCTCCTCCTGCCCCTCCAGCAAGGGACAGAGCTCTCACACACCCTGACCTGCAGCAGTGCCAGCAAAGAGACTTCAACCAAAACTCCTGTTTTAGCTGAAAACCTCTCTGAGAGCCCAACAAAAGTGCTTTTTTCAAAGGAGGAGCTTGCCTTGCCTGCTGCATTCCCACTGGCTGCCACATAGGATAGAGCAGCTAACCAAAATCTTTCCATTTGGTCCTTGAACACAAGGCAGTTTTATTACTGCTGCCAAATTTATCACTGAAACCACAGCTCCATGACAACTCACTAGAAAACAAAAACAAACTAAAATCTTCAATTTAGGGCATGCTATGATTTTTATTTCTATCCCAAGCATGTTCCTGAACTGTAAAGGGCTGATGCAACCTTAAACCAGAAAAAAAAGCCCAGTTACAGACTCATTACTAATTCATCCTGGCTGAAGCTGCATACCAGCAGCTGCTGCCTCTCTCAATTAACAGCAAATATTGAGCAGTATTGTCACTGAACGGTGTTTGCTGCCTGCTGCCCTGTCCACTGCCACATTTTCAAACGCTCTGGCACAATTTAAAGCATCAACACTGATAAACAGAGCTTGGGTTAACCCTTTCTGTATCAGCAGAGCCCACAGCAGAAGTGTTTTACTCACTTCATACATTCATTCAGTGCTTGGCAGAAGCTGCAGCCCAAGGATGCAAGGTGCCACCAAAATGGTAATTGTAATTCAGAGACCCACAGGGTGCTTGGCTTCCACAGAGGGCTGAGCACAAGTGTGAAAAATGATGGGAGTAACTCCAGCAGAGCAGCTCTTTAGAAATTATTGCCAAAAAGTTGAAACAAAAGAGGAGAAAAAGGAGGAGACTGCACATTCAGCCTCTGCTGCTGAAGATTTAGAACAACAAAAACCCAAAATAAATGGGGAAAAAAAATAAAAATCAAGATGCAGCCATTCTTTAGGGAGATCATTCCAGTGATCCACAGCATTCTGTGATTCCTGATGACCCCATCTCCGCACAGGGGAGTCAAAAGAGCCCCAAATTTGTACCTCTCTACCCTGTACTGTGCCCACAGCTGCCTTTTGGCCAGGCTGGGTTTGCAGTGAATGATTATACAAACAGTGCAGCCAGAGCAAGCAGCTGCAAGTGCTGCAGTTCCACACCACCTCCACGGCCACTCTGTGCCCTGCCTGCTCCGTGGGGTCAAGTTTGCTGGAAGCCACTGCTGTACAGGGGGCTGTGCAGCTCCTGAATTTCGTTTCCACGCCGTGTTCCCAGCACAGCAGCAGGAGGGAGCAGCTCCAGGCTCCCCTGGGAGCCCCCTGCCAGCTGGGCCTGGACCAGTGTGGGGATACCACAGGCCTGGAGAAGGGAGGGGATGCTCAGCCAGCCCAACTGGACTGCAAGGTGCACACTGGCAATTTTGGATAGCATGGGAAAAGATCAAGCAGCTTCTGTACTGCATTCGTCAGAGTAGAAGCCAGGATAATGCCATTCCAGCTGATCCTGAAATGGGAGGACTTCACTTATTTCTGAGGTACTGGACCTTTGCTCTACCCCTTCTGCAGAGGGAACTGCTCCACAAATGGGAACTCCAAGGAGTGATGCTGAGGGAGTTGTCAAATATAGGAGGGAATAACTTGAAAAACTGGGCAGGTAAGTCTAGGCCCAGGCTCAGGCCAGGGCTCTCTGTGAATGTACTCTCCTTGGTTTAGCATTTGGCTGCAAGTCCCCTCACTTCCTCAGGTCCCCTCTGCCTGTATCCTGGGCAACTCCAGCACCCAGCCTGCTTTGTTAGGAGGATTCCTTCCCTCTAGGTTCCCCCACCACCTTTGTGCTGATGGGGTCTGAGGTGCTCAGATATATTAGGTGATATGAGTAATACCTGCCATCTGCTCATTGTTACCTTCCCTCTCCTCTCCTGAAGAGGAGTCAGCACTAAAGTGCTTGTTCTACTCGATCTATTTTAGGAGCGTGGGCTTTCAGCATCCATGCTGCACTGCTTTAAGCTAGGAAAGTTAAATCAAAGAAGTAAACCATGCTCTGGCAGGCAAAATTGTACATTAGGTCCTGTGAAAGTCTCTGGCAAGGCTCAGGAACAACCCCTTTTTTTTTTTGCAAAAGATCTTCACTCCAGTGTGCCCAAGAAACAGAGCTATTGCCCAGGTCTCACTGCAGGCTCCAGGCCACAGAGATGAGATGCAGCCCCTGGAAGGTGTCCCCTGCTCTCCATGGAGACCAAGGCAGCCAACATAGCCTGGAGCACCAGCAGGCAGGGTGCTGCAGCATTGGGTTATCTCCTTCCAGGGGAAAACACTCCTGCCCAGTGACAGCACCTGGGAATAGACCTGGGGACAGAAACAGGCACCAATAACTGAGGGCAGATCTCTGCCCATCACACTGGGGGAACCTCACAGCTCACAGGAATAGAAAGCACTGCTTCTAACAGCTGTTCCCCATATGGCATGGTCAAGGCAAAAACCAAACTGGACACACAAAGGAAAGATGGGCAGGAAGGGAGGAGGGCCAGAGGAGGGTAATTTGATTTCAGTGTATTTCTTAGAGGAGCTGTGTCAAAATGCAAAGGAAAAAAATCATCACAGTGTAGGAGGCTGAAAGATTTGAGATGGAGCAGAGAGGAGTCTCTGGCCCCATAAATGTTTAATTTGAGCAAAGCAGCAGATTAGTAGTAAGCACAGTTCTGCTGCTGCTACTGAACTGCACACTCCTGCTTGGATTTCCAGATGACACACAGTGAAAACGTAGGTATAAAAATAAAATAGGAGAGAAACACCAGGGAGATTTTCATACCTGGCACTACAGATCCAGCTGCAGAAGCCAGCAATACACTCAGCTCCCTCCTTTCACCCTGCTCAGGGCAGCAGCACGAGGGTGAGCAGCACACAGAGCTCTGGAGTGTTCCAGCCCTGACAGCCCAGCCCAGTGCTGGGGACAACAGGAGCTCCTGCATCACCCCTGGGGAAGCAGCCAGGGCTGCAGAGGGCTGAGAAAAGGCACCACGCTGCCTGCTGAGGACACTGTGGAACTGGAGAGCCACAGAAGGAAGATGCACACGGAAACACTGAAGAAAATGGATCCCCAGAGCCTGGGAGAAGAGAGAGGGCCCACCTGGAACTGTTCCTCCTGCAACAGCGTCCCTACAAGAAGAGCTGATTTTCCCTCTGTGCCCCTGTCCTAACAGATAAAACTTACCAGCAAGGATCATTCTTTCCCCATTATTTCCTTATGTCCATTCCATTCTAAACAGTAAGCTCAGATTGGTTAAATAAATCTTGAAGCAAAGAAAAGCTAATTAGTGTTTCTTCCTGCCTAAAATGCAAGAAGAGTCTGAAAATGGAATTAATGCATTCCATGACCCCTGTGAGATCTGCAGTTCCATTTTTCTTCCCTTTCCTGCTTTTTACTTCCCTCAGATTGCCACCTGATCACCATTATCTGCTTCTTTCCCCTCCACTGTCAGAGACCAGCCTATTTCCTTTCCCTATTTATATCTCCCTGATCTCAAGCTTCACTCTTTTTCCTGCCTCTAGATCCACTTGCTGAAATTCAGAAAGCTCCTCTGTTGTCTCCACCAGCACATCTACTCTTCCTCCCAGTCTGCAAACCTGAAGAGAAATATGGCTTCACTAAAATGAAGCACAAAGGTTCAATCAGACCAAAATTGTGCCCCAGCAGCATAATTGTTTTACTGGAATTACGTCACTTATCCCAAAGCCAGCTACCCCCAAGAACTGAATGGGCAAGCATGGAATGAGAGCAGGGGAACCCTTGGCTTAGCCTTCCTCACTCCCAGTAGGAGAACCATCATCCAGGTGAACACACTGGTGAGCTGGGAAACAGGACAAATGCTAGGGAACCTATGGAAATCTGTGCAGCCTCTGGAAAACCTCCACACGAGTGAAGGTCATCCTTGTGTATAGATTTTCTTTTAAAAGTATGAACAGATTAAAAAACATATACACTACTATTCTTCCATTCTGCACTCTCCTCAAGGCTAGAGTGTATTTGAGAAAGTGAACATGAAATGCAACTCCAACAAGTAGTTTCCTACTTCTGAAAAAAGTAGGCAGAAACAGAAACCCACAGCACAGCCTCAGTTACCCCTCAAGGACACAACTGCTCCTTGCAAGTACAGACACATCAGAAGGGATTTTTGCTGCAATAAGAGGATGGGGAAAAAGCTTGCAAAGCCAAGGCAGCAGCTTGGGCTCTTCCACATACACCTGACATAGGAAGGTATCATCTCTGAGAAAGCAGGACCTCAGTTTTCCCTCCTGGCTGCTCTGAATTTTCAGCTTCCCAAAAGCTGATGTCGTGGCATTTCTCCTTGCAAAAGAGTGACCTTTGCAAGCCTCTGGAGGAAGAAGCCAAGTCCAATGCTAAATAGACACAGATGACAAGGAAAATGCCGGTGTGCCCTGCTACTCAAATGACAGAAAACATTAAATATTTACACTGACACATTATGATATGATTCTACTGTAAGTGAAATCTCCTGTGACACAACCATGTCATTTTTTCTTATGAGAAACTCACTCAATATCCAAGATAGATGGCACTGAGTAAGGGAACCAGCCCCATCTTTTACCAAGCCCTGGTGAGCTCAGCTTTGTATTAACCAAGGCTGCAGAGGGACTACACTCCAAGGCAGCAGCTCGTGGAGACTCACAGAACACCTGAGGAGACTCAGCCACTCCTGCTTTGGGCCAGGGGGGCTCCCTCCTCATCAGGGCTGAGGAGACACAGCCACTGCCCAGATCAGGGCTGAGGTGACACAGCTACTGTCCTCATCAGGGCTGAGGGGACACAGCCACTGCCCACATCAGGGCTGAGGTGACACAGCCACTGCCCACATCAGGGCTGAGGTGACACAGCTACTGTCCTCATCAGGGCTGAGGTGACACAGCCACTGCCCAGATCAGGGCTGAGGTGACACAGCCACTGCCCAGATCAGGGCTGAGGTGACACAGC
>VZRZ01008565.1:952844-971176 GCA_013398175.1 Climacteris rufus
CCCACATCGGGGCTGAGGTGACACAGCCACCGCCCACATCGGGGCTGAGGTGACACAGCCACCGCCCACATCAGGGCTGAGGGGACACAGTTACTGCCCACATCAGGACCCTCTGCCTCAGAGGAAAGCACAGACACATTAAATAGCCTGAGTCATTAAAAAAATCAGAGCCTTCTTCCAGGCAGCACCAGAGCTGCATTTTACATCCTGCTTCTCAGTGGAGAGCCCTCACCTCTAGCTGACAACAGCAGCAGCAGCTCCATCCCTCCAGGACAGAACCAGCTGTAAATACTGGCTGGAAACATCATTCCCACTGGGGACTGACAACTGTCTGTAATTGCTGGCAGCAGTTGGGGGCAGGGGAATCTCTCCTGTGCCAAACAGCAGACAAAACAAACCAAAGAACAACATTATGCCACCTGCATACACTGCAATACCTGACCTTGGCACTGACAGGGCCACTGCATCTGTGTTTAGGCTGAAATGAAGAGATGTTAGAACTGCCACAGTAAACTAAACTACTAAAGCTGCTTATAAGCAAAATGACTGAAAAAGGTGCTCTGTCCTTTATGCTGCAGAGCTGAGGGTGAAGAATGGCATGTGGTATGGGGCATGTTCTGGTATGTGACCAGAACATCAGAAGAGGACCTCAACATGGTTCTAGCCAAGATTTTTCCAGGAGTTTTACAACACTGATACAGTTCACTCCATAAATACAATCTCTTCTTGCTAGAAATACATTTGTGACTGAGCACAGTAAATGAAATACACACCATGAGCAGAAAACAGGTTAATCAATGCTCTGTGTGTGTGTGAAGTTTGGTCACATCAATATAGACTGTCAGATAGCTTTCTCCATTTTCTTCAATCAAAAAGTGTTCAGGAGGTCATTTATGTTTTTCATAAGAAATTTTTTACACAAGCTGATCAATAAACCAAGGTTTGGGGAAAAAAGACAACTCTTACAATTCTACTGTGGGACAATATCTTCTACTCCAACCAAGTGGCTGTGTAAGCTGAGCTGCAAACCTGAAGGTCAAAGCTACATGCTGACATGGATTTGGTGACTGACCACAGGGAGACCAAGGAAATAGTCAAAGGAGCATCCAGAAAAGGCCAAAAGACAGCTCAGTATGTTTTGTGAAGACCAGACAAAAGTTTATGCAGGAGGAGACTTCTGGCTGGGATACAAATATGAACTAATCCCTGAGAAACCACCCAGTTCATCTGCTGAGGATCTGCCAGCCATTCTGTAGGAAGAAAAGGTGAATTTATAACCTGGTAAAGTTAAGGCTGAAGAGATGGAGAGCAGTAGCAGGCAGCCTTTGATAGCGAGGTCTTTGCTATTGCAGCTTCAGTACCTTCTCTTGCTCCAGGCAATCACTTGATCTCACATGATTCCCAGAAAGACCAAGTTCTACTTAAGAGGTTGCAACAAAGCTCAGGAAACATTTTCTCTCAAAAGACATCTTGGGAACCTGAAGCAATCAGAATGATGAGCCTTTTTGCTCCTGCCAAGTGCCTGAGGTAACAAAGGTAATCAAAATAAGGGCACAAAATAAGACTCTGACTGTAGATGGTCAGTGTCTAACACAGGTATGATATTGCAGGGCAGGATTTTGGGAATACAATCATCTGAGATGACAAGGGCAATTTCCTTCAGCACATGAGGGGAGCTTGCTGAGAAGAAAAGAACACTTAATGCTCCCTTTTGCCTCCCTCTGGGTTTGCCTTTATCCTCCTCTAGCAAACAGGCTCATCACACATCTTCCATCCCACATGCTCCATGGGGAGGGAGGCACTACAGACACAGGCTCGTTGCTCTCAATAGTTTAAAAGCAAATGTGTTCAACAGATAATGAATCTCAGCTACACAGGAACGTATGCATTTTAATCTGAAAACCACAGACTCTAACCCTATTGAAAAATATCAACCATGGAGAGCAAGAGAAGGAACTGTATTTTTACCCAAGTGTGGGAACAGTTTCTCTTGCTCCAGACAGATCATCAGTTCAGAAAGAGGGAACAGAAATGTGCAATGTGTTCCCTAGGCCCTGGAATGCCTCCTGCAAGCCTAAACATGCTGGTCCATCCTCTTATTCTGCTGAGAACGTGACTGGCCGTCCCAAAGATGGGTGAAGGGTAGGGCAGCACAACCAAGAGCTGCTCAGCACTGTTGCATCCAACACTCCCTTGGCAAGGGAATACTGGAAGGAGATCTGGAGGGCTCTGAAGCCAGACTGCTGATAGGAGACTAAAGATACAGCACTATCAGAAATTACTGCTGAAGATCAATCCTCAAGCACAATGCTGAGTTAGCTCCTTGCAAAGAAGAGCAGAGCAGAAGATCTCTTCCTTTAGCAAAGAGCCCATTTCTTCTGCCAGGTCAGTTATTGATTGTCACCTCAGACTAGAAGGCTATCAGCCAACAAACACTGGTTCCTGCTCTGGCTGCTGAGCACAGAGCCCTCACATCTGCAGCTGCATGTGGGACTGCTGCCCAACACCAGGACACCCTCTCACTCCTCCCACTTGTCTTGTTACCCTTCACAAAGGGACAAGAAATTCTGCTTCCTGAGTAATCCCCAGTGAACCACCACAGGGTGCTGCAGTGAGAAGGTTAAACACACCTCTCACACAATCCCTGTCACACTCCTGCTCCTTCAAGATGCTGCTCACAAATGTTTCTGCTACTGCAGTGTCACAAACCAATACCTCGAGGCATGACAGGAGAGAAATAAACCTTAGGAAGAGGAGGTGAGAAAGGTGCATTAAGAAAGTACTTGATGTCACTCCTCCAAACATTTAAGTAGGAGTTAGACCCTGAAAGGGGTGTACTGGAGCATGAGCCATGGGATGAGGGCAGGCCTCCTGCAAGGCCAGTGCAGCACAGTTTGTGCTCCTGGGCTGGAGAGAAAGGACTCAAAGTGCCTCAAGCACCAGGCTGGAGAGTAGAGAAGCAGCTTGTCCTGACAAACATGCAGGTCAAACAAAATCCCATATTCCTTTGACCTCCATGTCTTACTGCAAATATTCATAAAGTTTGCCTTTTTTTTAAAGCACCAGGAAGAATAAAAGTCATTCCTAATCCACTTGCATGCACCATCAGTCTATTTTCACTGGTAACTGCTACTCACCCTTCTTCCATTCCAGTTTCTGGTCCTCTCCCCTCTCCCCAGCAAGACTGAGAGCTGACACGTCCCTCACCCTTTCTTCCCCTCTTGTTGAAACCTTATTTCCACTGCTCTAATAGTTCTTGACTTAACTGGGACAAGGAAAATTATTCTGGGTTTCTCTGTCCTAGCAGTTAGCCTATTCTGTATTAACCATCCAGAGCACTGCAACATCATGCTGAAGCCCCAGGCAACCATTCTAACGCTTCCTTAAATTCCTGCTTTAATCAAATTGCCAATTTTACTGGACATGTCTCTAGCCATATATATACACACATATAAATGAACTTTCTGTATAAAAATCCTTCAGTGTTAAGAAAATTCAGAAAAGCTCATTTAACTGTATTCATTCCAAGAGATCACAATAAGCTAAATTTCTATCCAACCTTAAAACAAAGCTATTTCTTAGGTAAGATGGATTTTTTTTCCCTATCCTATTAAGCAACATGCAAAAGCATTTATAATACTTCAGTACAGAAGCCTTAGTAAATATTACACAGTAATAAAATGTATAATTGTATCTACTAGTTTAGGCATGGAGCTGAAAGGCCTGGCTTTCAAAAGCCAACTACACAATCACTCCCTTGGCCTATTTTAATCTAAACTATCATTCAGCCACCCAAAACCAAGGAGGAGAAATTTTTAGGTGCACTCCTCTCAAGCTGACCTTAACTTTGTATCATCTGGGTCCAATATTGACACCATTGCACCATTAATTTTTTAAGGGATGCCAGTTGTTTCTGCACAAGCCCATTTCTCACAGCAAGGTAATTATAAATTTGGTTTAGCTGATGGCAGGAGCAGTTTTTGAACAGCACCATGTGCACCTCTGAAGGGATGAGCTCGTTTCAGAGTAAAGCAAAATGCAAAATGCAGTGACCTACAGCTGACTCTGCTACAGAGCTGTGCCATTTCTGGTGGGGAAACAGCACAGGAAGTTTTCTTTTCTGTCCTGTGAGAAAGCAAATCCCTTGCATTTTTCAGATGGCACTTCCAAAAACTGCCAATCATTTTAACTGCAAGAGACAGCACACTACATAAATGTATTGTGACTTTCTAGAGAAGTGCATCCCAAAAAGCCTTCACTTGGAGACACATAACCTGTTTGGAAACTCTTATATCAGGCAAAAATCAGGGCTGCTTTCCATTTCCTGGAGCCTATGCCTGAGAACCACCCACAGTGTGAGTTCACCACCAAGTGATGCTGCCCAGGTTCTCAGTGAACAGCGCCCTCCCACCCACGAGCAGGGAAAGAAGCCCCAGCTCAGTTTCAGCCTCCACTCTGCCCAGGCTGGTGCTGGGAAGGGAGAGCTGGCTCAGGGCTGTATCAGCACAGGGCACAGCAAACACAGATACCACTGCAAGCACCTTTCAGATAAGTCAGGCAGTGCAAGCACAGCTGTCTAGGAAGTACACAGCAGAGAAGCAGGAATGCAAAGTGTGGGTAGGAGTTCTGCTAGACCTGAAATGTCCTGCCCTCAGATACAACACCCTGTGCTGCTGCTGCAGCTTAAGCAAGCCTTAAGTTCTGCCCTTCTTACCTGCCCTCTCAGGAGGGGGCACAAGCCATGTAAGAGCACACAGCTCATTCTTCAAGTACAACAGAAAAATACAAAGCAGCAGCACACAATCAGGCTTTGGGTGGTAAACAATGCACACTCCTTTTTTCCTTCCAATGGACAATTCAAGGCTAAGGAATGACAGGACAAGGGGGAATGATTTTAAACTAAAAGGAGAGAGATTTAGAGAAGATGTTAGGATGGAATCGTTCCCTGTGAGGGTGGGGAGGCCCTGGCACAGGGTGCCCAGAGAAGCTGTGGCTTCCCCATCCCTGGCAGTGCCCAAGGCCAGGCTGGATGAGGCTGGATCAGCCTGGGACAGTGGGAGGTGTCCCTGCCCATGGCAGGGGTGGGACTGGCTGGGCTTTAAGGCCCCTCCTAACCCAAACCATTCAGGGATTCTGTGAAACCCTCCGGTGTACTGTGGGCCTTTTTCCTGCTCCATGGCATGTACCAGTGGCAGGGCCAGCCCAAGCTCCCCTGATCTCAGCCAGCCCTGCTCAGATTCAGCCCAGCCATGGCAGGGAAGGGCAGGACACAGCTCAGCCGAGGTGGGTGGTACCCACTCAGAGCCACCAGCTCAATCCTCTGCCACAGAGCACTTCCACAGTGGGGAAAAAAAACCCTGAAGGTGGGTGGAATAGCAGCTGAGACTGCCTGCACTTGCCTGGCTGGCACTTAAACTGGAGCATATTACAGTGCATTAATAACAACTTCAAAAAAAAAAATACTGCCTTCATTTATTTTTACAAAGCCTTTGTCTGCCCTCATCTTCGCTGACTATAAGTGTCAAAGAAAGGTCAAAATAGCTTAATTTTCTTCTGCACTGGACAAAAAGGCCCAAAGAACAGCCAGCAAATTTAGCTTTTTTCATTTGCACTGGGGCTTAAGGAAGGAGAGAAGGAACTTATTATCATCAAATTGACCCCAGCATAACCTGGCTGTTTTTATCAAGGTTGTGTAAATCAAAAAGAGAAAAACAGAGATTAAACTTGAGATTAAAAAAGATGCATCAACTCAAAGACAGTGGTTAGACTTACAAGGTCAAAAAAAATGTGGTAACAGACATCAGAACACAAAGAACTGAGCAGCTTTCCAAACACAGCTACTCCAAAATAGCAGGCAGTGCAACACTGAGGCACCAGAGAAGGGAAACCAAGCCAATGGTAAATGAACTAAATAAAAGTGGATTGTGGTCCTTATCAGTAATGCTGAATTCTCCTTTACCTGGAAGCACTGAGCAAACACTATTTTAATAGAAATGCAATCCTGTTTCAAGATGGTAAGCACAATGTGCTTGAGAAACAAGATCATCTTATTTGATAAGGGGACACACAGACAAGCAATGCTACCTGGCAAATTTACAGTTCACTGATTGCTGCTACACATGATCAGAACACAATCAAACATTAAGTGCATCCACACAATATTTAAATGTAGGAAAAACATTTCTTGAAAATAGGACTGTTTTACTCAAGCAGCTGAAAAAACCACCATGGGAATCTGAAACAATGCCTCCTTTTCCCTCCAATGTGATTAAAGGTTTTTACAGTTTATTCCCTTAACTAAATGTCAGCCTAAATGCTCTGCTTAGCAAAAATTACTTTCTTAACAGCAGATCTGAAAAGAAAAGCATGCAGTGGCTTTTAGTCTGGACACTCTCTAACAAACCTGGGCTGCAGACGACTCCTGGCACAGCAAGGTCCCAGCCCAGGAATTCCTGAAGTTGTGTTCATGGCAAGTTAATGACAGTGCAGAGGGTGAGCAGCTCGCCTCAGGCTGCTGCTGACTGTACACTGTGCCATTAAAAGGATCCATCAGGCCACAGTGGTGATATTTCACATCCAGTTAAAGCCAAACAAATGGTTCCCAACACAGCCAGTGTGTTCCCAACACAATGGTTCCCAACACGGCATCCCAGAAAGCCCACACACATCCAGCAGCCAAAGTGTCCAACCCACTGCTGTAACACTGCCTGTAAATACAGTGTGGGGCTGAATCTCATGGATCTCCCCATGGGAAAGCTGCTGTGTCTCAGGCTGCTCACACTGTATGGTACCACTGCTCAGTTGCACCTATTGGCCTTTCACTTTTTACCATGGAACCCTCAGGATCTCCATGGAAGAGAGAGAACCCCATGATTAACTGGACTTGTTCAAGCGTCTCTAGAGGTGGCTGGAAGGGCTTCCCTTGGCAGAAGGAAATAAGCAAAGCCCTAAAGACAGCAAAACAAAGATGTAACTAAAAGCTGATGCAGCTCTGCCCACAGCTCTTGCCTCCAATGGCCTGGTCAACTTCCCCAGAACAGTCTCAGCTAGCCAGCAGTGGAAACATTCCCTCTCCCAGGGAAAATAAGGATGGAAACTGATTCTGGCTGGGCAGCAACATCTAGTTTTTGCCCAAGGTTCAAATTTGGTTAAGTTGATGACACATTTTTTGTCCTAATGAGAATTTAATCCAGAAACAGCAAGGCGTTTTCAAATCCCATAAGGCCATTAGTGATGACACACTGGGGCAGACAGGCAAGGGAGAGAACCTACCAGGGACCCCTACACCTATCCAAGGTTTCATACTTAGGATAGAAGCCTGATATAGCAAAATCCACATGAAAAACAAACCCAGACTCTGGGCAAAACCCAGTGGTTGTGCACACTGGAAGCCAGTCTTATGGTGCATGGGTGGGTCAGTGGATAACACAGCCCATTCCCTCCCTAGCAGAGCTTCTCAGTGAGCACAAAAACCTGAAGTTCCCTGTCCCCTCATGCAAATCTCCACAAGGAGACTGCACCATGCCATCATATGTTACCCAGAGATGTTGTGGCTTCCACATCCCTGGCAGTGTCCAAGGCCAGGCTGGATGGGGCCCTGAGTAACCTGATCTCGTGAGGAGCAGGGGAGTAGAACTGGATGAGCTTCAAGGTCCCTTCCAACACAAACCATTCCCTGGTTCCAGGTTTCTACAATCGTTCCTGAGCCTCCCTGGGCTGCAGCAGCTGGAGAAGGGCAGCTCAGAAGCCTCCAGCCCTCCCTGCAGGCCCAGCAGGACAGCCTGCTGCAGGCTGCAGCTGCAGGGCCAGCTCTGAACGCTGTGAGCTCCCAGGGGCTGCCCCTCCTCCCGTGCCCTGTCCTGCAGCAGGGAGGCAGCCAGAGCAGGCACCACCTCCAGCCCACAGGCCATTTGGCAAGATGCCTCTGATGAGGAGCCAAGAACCAGAACCAACTGTTTTACTGGAAATATCTCCAAATATTTCCCAGCTACTGTTGAAAAATCCCTCCTCCAACAAGGCTGGAACAGCTCCTGGCTGCAGTGCAGGTGCCTCTCTCCAGCTGCACACCGTGAGAAGTCCCTGTGCTGACAAAACCTGCTGGGTTGTGATAGCAGCTGAGAAAACAGCAAGTAAACAACACACAAGAAATAGGAACAAGTACTCAGAGCAGGAATACCAGCACTGCCTGATATTTACTTAATGACTCATCCAAAAGAGGATCCATCCCTTTAGGCTTATGGCCAGCATGAGAACAGGTAATAGGAGAGTGTATGAAATCACTGGAGCTCAGCTCCTCCTGACCTCTGAGAACAGAGCAGCCTTATAGCAGCAAAAATATCCTCTTTTCACTCTCTCTTCACCCTGTTGCACAATCTTTGTCCACAGATTAAAGTCTCACTTTTTACAGACTGGGAAAGGAGAGAGCAAAAGGCAGAAGAGGTATTTCTGCTCATCCACACAACAGCAAAATACAGACTACACCAGAATAAGTATTTCTAAGTGAGATTCCCTAGCTCTACAGATTTTTTTGCAAAAGGTTTACAGACAACATCTGAAGAGGACACTTGGAAAACACAGGCACTCAGTCAATACAGGAGAGCCTTTCAGAACCTGGTCACACCTTTTGCTGTGGGGCTTTCAGGTTTCCATCCTTTTATGCAGAACTGTGCAGATCATAACAGACAAAGAGCACCAATCAATGTAAGCACTATTTGTCTCTCCAGCTACAAAGACTTTTCTTCCTCAAGGAGTAAAATCCCCTGACACTGCATCCCCCTGTACCTGCCAAGTCCTACACCCTTGAGAGGCTCTCAGTGATACCAAATATACAGATGGTCAAGGAACTCCATGGCTAATGAGCTTCAAATCTACAAAAACAGAGGAAAAATGTGCACTGTAGGCTGAAGTTCCACCAGGTAAAAGCATTCATGTACAAAAGGCCTGTGACAGCAATGCTGAACATTTTAGAGCAATTTCTGTGCAGACAGAATGACAGCTGACAACCACTAATTTTTCACCATTTACACTCCACTACTGTCCTTCAGTTCACAGCTGCTACTTGGCTCATACAAAAAAACAGAAAAAATAATTATCAATAACGTGACCATCAGAACAGCAAATCGATTAGCCTAATTAAAAAAACAGAATTAATGCTGCTAAGTAGGCAAACTCAGGGCTACATAGCTCATGACTTCCATTAATATGTTATTTATTAAAGTGAGAGTAAAGTCTAAACCAAGACATTTTAGACCTTGACTGTCTCAGAAATGCTGGTTTTATTTCAATGTTGAGTGCAGTACTTATGTAACATTTCCCATTTTGATTTCTGTTATTAAAGGATTTTAAAACAAAACTGTATGGTCACTGCCTGCAGCCCTAAGGGGCTGAGTACAAAAATAACATAAAAGATATCACAAACTCTACAAAATACAATTCTGATTTAATTTCATTCAAGCATTACGTTCTTTACTTTGGGGAAATTACTTTACCATCTTTGATAGCAAGCACTCCTCTTCAGCCCTTCTAAACACTGAAAATATCATTTGAGGTTTGACTGCAACAAAACTTGAAAATGCCTTATGTAATTTAATACACTCACCAAACTAAACCCAAGTTTGTCTTACAAGCTTCACTTTCTCGTGCTGCTAATAAAACACCCACATTTTCTCCACTCACCAAGAAATGTCCATGTTCCCATGGCTCACCTCTTTCACTAAGCACTCCAGCTTTTTCAAAGGCTTCAAACGGATAATTCATTGGAGGAGAATATTCCCTACTTCATCCACGTTTCTCCCAGGGATAAACCACACATTTGACCAAGCACAGTTCCATGGGCTGTGCCAGCCAGAGAGGCAGTGTCAGGCTGAGCTGAAGGGAGGGAGGTTCTGCCTTTGGGAAGGCCAGTGGTCAAGGCCTGAGACACTGGGCAGCTCATCTGTCACACACAGAACCCACTCACCTTCAAGACAGGTTATTTTCCAGCAGCAAAGTGTGAGCAGGCTCATGTCGGGAGATGTAATGGTCCATCAGGTTTTGTCCTTAACTCTTTGCTGTTCCTCCCAAACTGGTGTTCTGGAGATATAAAAAGAACTTCAATTTAAAATATGGCTCAGATAAACATGAAATTTTTTCCTTCTTTTTACCAGGCTCATTGAAAGGTCACCTGAAACCCATCTGATGGGTCCAGTCACTGAATTACTGTTGCCTTATCGCAAAGGAGGCTGTAAGGAATTATTTCCTCACCCCTGCCACCCTCACAGCTGACACATCTACCATCCACATTGCAGAAGCATCTTGAGAATTCATCCTAAAGATTGGCAATGGGCAAGGGACTTCTTTAAAGTCATACTGGTGCCAGAACTGAGAATTACACTGTGTTATCAAAAGTCCCTTTTCACCTTGCCTGCTACATTGACATACTGACATATTTACTACACTCAGGTTTCTCTCAAAAGCACAAACACTGAACAGCTCTGCTGGATTTTGCCACAGTTCCCTCAATGACAGATTGTCTTCCTTCTCACCAGGGACACTTGGGCCTAACTGGCACTTCTTACCCTGCTTGGGACTGTGAGGAATTTGACACAAGTTTGGAAAATTAGACTGAAAAGGCAAAGCAAAAGCACTGGGAGTGTAAATGAGCAAATGCCCCATTAGAAGCAATTTCCCTGGCAGTCCCATTTTACAGCCAAAATAATTAGATCAGTAGGCAAGAAACATCCCAAGTACATAAATGGTATGTTACGAGATGAACCAAGGTCACTCCTCTTACATCCAGCTTTCAAAAAGATTCCTCTCTCAAAAACTTAACCCTAGGGCTCCAACCAAATTAAAAACTCGCTGCTGATGTACATCAATACAAACCAAATCAAAGTATTCCATAGCCTGCCAAGTGCTGACTGCCCAAGGAAAGGCCACATGCCTTCTAAGAGAGAGAAATCTCCATTTGAGAGCCACCTAAACTCTGTGACTGCTGCTGCTGCTGGGTGTTCAGAGATAACTGCCAACTCATTAAAAGCCCACATTAAAAGTTGATTAAATATGCAAGCATTAATGGAATTGGAGTAGCAGCTACTTCGGCAGATAAAATTTCAGCGCGGCACATCCCGCAGGTCCCGTTATCAAAGCCGGCTCCTTTTGGAAGCATCTGGGAAAGAGTCACAAAGTTGCTCAAGGCAGTGAAACCCTTCAGCTCTTTCAGATTACTCAGGTCACACTCTCAAGGTTCCCACTAGCCTGGAAAAGACTCCTACCTCCTAATAATTGCAGCTCAGTATATACCGTGCATTTCCATTTTCACACTTCACTGCTTGAGATGCAAAGTCTCCCCAAGGGTTTTTCCCCCTCTGGGAATATCTGCAGGACAAGTCCCACACTTCTTCACAAGCTCACAATTACAGAGGTTTTGCATACATCCCAAATTCACAGTCCTTGTCACCTTCCTCCTGGAGTTTGAAAGAACGACAAAGAGAGGACTGGAGTGTCAGACAGGCAATACAGATTAATGGAAAGTGCTTAAAAAGCAGCTCTCCTGAACTTCAGGGAACTCCACAAATGCACAACGTGTGTGTAGAGCTCTGTAGAGACCTGTCTCAGCTGGCTCAAAAACAAATGTCAGAGTCCCCCCTGCAAAGAGCAATCTCAGTACATTTTGCTCCACAAAATGCAGTTTCATTCCCGGGTGACTCTGCAAAGTCCCAGTGCCTGGTGAGCGTCTCAACAAACCTCCAGGATTGTCCTGTAGAGTGACATCAGACTTGGAAGTGTTCTTCCCTAATGCTATCAGCATAATCTGAGCTAGCCCGAGGGAAAGGAGGACAAGGAAGATCTCATCACACGGGGCATAAACAAGCTCCTAAGAGTCCCTCGTGTACCTCCCAGTGACTCCAGCAACAGCCTTGCTCTCTCAGTGGCTTCAAAGAACGTCTGGAAGATTGAATCCTCTATGAAAAAGAAGTGTGGTGTAGCACTTCCTTCTTGGAGATGGGAGCTTCCAGCAAAAGCATTGCAAGGGAGCAACCTTGGAAAAAGCATGGCTTAGGCAGGAAGAAGGGAAATGAAGGAGCATGAAAGACCCCAAAGAAAACACTGAACTCACTGAGCACAAAGAGGCTGGGCAGGTTCTTGACCACCACCTCTCCTGGTTCCAATGACAGTCTCCAACCACAATTGCTGCTGTAATTGTTAGGAACTTCCCAGCACCAGCCCATGGGATGCAACTCTGAAATTAGGGTTTCTTTCAGCCCTGCTACCATATGGGCCTCTCAAAATAGAAGGTTCAAGGATGTCTTGGCCAGGAGGGAATCAACAAAATCCCCCATCCATCATCTGATGCAACACCAGGCTCACGTGTTGCAGAACCTTGAGCAGCAGCCAGGTTGAGGTCAGACATACAATAGCCTCCCATCCCATGAACCAGGGCTCAGGTTTAGATTTTTGAAAGGAGAGCTGACAATTATTTTGGGAATTAAGGCAAAGAGACTTCCAGGTAATCTGGGTTCTGAAGAGGGCTCTGACCAATTCTCTCTTGGATTCTGGGGAATGATCTTTGCTGCTTCCATGAGTTCAGAAGCACAGGAAAGCAGCCAGTTCACAGCTGCTTCCAAGGTCAGCTATTCCCTGGCCAAGCAAAGGAAAACTCATACAAATCCTTTTACCTCTTGAGGGACATCATGATGACTTTCTATTGCAGGCTGTACATTCTGGCCCTAGACACAGGGAAAAATGACTGTGCAAACATGCCCAAAGGCTCCAAGCATTAGGAAGCTCCTAGACAGGTCTGTCCTCAGTCAGCTGTCCATTTGGTCAGTCCACTGAGCTCCTCAGCTTGACTGCCCCACACAGAGCCCATCAAGAGTTTGGGTTACCTCTCCCCAGCTTGCTCCTGCCCCCAGGAACAGGCAATGGCTGACTGAACACCAAAATACTTGTAGCTTACAGCCTTTGTTGTGCCCATCAGGCTGCAGCAGGAGTCTCTACCCACGAGAACACATTGAATCAGTTGAGCAGCACCAGTATTTCCCCCCTCTACAGACAGGCAAGTACATCGAACCTCCAGGACATTGTGCCTTGGGGAATGTAAATAACCCACTAAAGGAGAGCTGTTTGTAAGGGAACCACAAAGGTCACAGTGCTCTGTGTCAGGTGTATGACATTCTGACCTGTGCCCAGGGACAGAGGAGTCCTTCCAGCAACCCTACAACTAAAGCAACAGCCAAACATTCCCATTCCCAACGTGGTGTCCTACTGCCACCAAGCAACATGGTGAAATTTAGCATTCAGGTTTTGGTAAGGAAAACAGGTAGGACACAAATGATTCCATGAAAACTCAGACACCCCCGTGCTGCCTGCTGAGGTCCACAGCACCACCAGCATGAGACCCCAGCACTGCCTGCTCCACCAACACTGAGGTGCTGGGCTGACCCGGCTGGATACAGAGCAGCAGTGGGGAAACTCCTCTTTGAGGGATACCTGAGTAGTCCAGACACGGGGAGGGATAACATTGCAAGGAAATTTCATCCCCTTCAGCACTGAGCCATCCTGCCAGAGGCAAAAGGCCCCAAGTGTAGTGGCACCACCTCAGAGAGTGACAGTGCAAGGGGACAAGGCAGGCTGGCACAGTGCTCAGGAGATGTGGGTGCTGGAACACTGCCCTTGATCCGTGAGCTGTGGGCAAATCTGTTGAGCTAAGACAGGAGCAGCCAAAACTCCCAAGTCTCTGAAACGTGGACAAGGTGTTTCCTGGCAACGGTAACAAACCAGTGGAGTAAAATGAATGTTTTCTCAGCAATTTGCTGCCGGGTGACCTCGCCAACACCCTTCTGCAGGAGACAGGATCCTCTCTGACAGAACCACCAGCAGCAGCTGACCCAGCACAGCGACACCAAGGCTCGCACTGCTGCACTCCCCTCTGAGGTTGGATTCCTGAGCACCTTGTCCCCGAGGGAACTCCAAAAATAGCCTTTGCTCACTCAGGGCACGGGCAGAGGCCTTTGCTCACAGCCCACAGCACAGCGGCTCGCTCCCTCTGCTCATGGATGCGAGCAGAAATGTAGGCCACACGTGCAGAGAGACAGCCAGGGTTCAAAGATGCCAGAGATCCCAGTCAGGAAGTGAATGCCCATTAAAACAGCCTGCAAGCGCTGGGGGACAGCTCAACAAGAGCCACGCAGGCCAATGGCAAAACACAGCTCCCCAGAAAGTTTAAAACTTGTGGGCTATTCTCACCACCAAAGTGCCCGATGAATCATTAAAGAGAAATCTTTGTCACGTAACTATTCAGACTTACACAAAGAACCCTTGTAATTAGCTCTCCAAGTAATCCTCTGGCCACCATCTGGAGCTCAGGCTCCCCAAACAGCACAACTGAGACACACACCTGACCGTGAGTCACAGCACTACACTGCGCTCACACAGCGCAAAGTTCACAGAACGCGAAAAACTTCAGCTGCTTTTTACTCTACAGCTTCTTCAATTCACACCCGTCACACTTGAGGAAATGGTTTGCAAAATACAACGTTAAAAAGCAGGAGTCATCGACCCAATCCTGCACAAAACAAACTGTTTCTTCCATCGAAACCTCAGTTTATAGTGAACAAAGTTGACACATGGCATACCCAACCTTCTTCCAATAATACAGGAAAAAAATCTTCCTAGAACTAGATTCTGACAGAAAACAGACTTATCACAGATATAAAACAACTTATTCCCCCGGGTATAAACAGCTCAGAATATTTTACTATTAAAGGATGCTGAAATTCTTTCACCTAAAGCACCACGGATGACTGGATGTTCTTTTCTTTTTTGCTAAAACCTTCTGATTAGTTTAAAATTCTTGGTCCCCATAAGCAAATAAAGTCTAAGATGCCTCCCACCTCTTACAAAGCCTCTTAGCTGGAGAAAAGTGAGTTTTCTTTAATAAACAGCTCTGTGTTGCCTGCTGAGCTCCCCACAGCACAGCAGTCAGGAACGATACACATCACACCACCAAGAACAAAATTTATCCTGTCACTCCCAGAGGAATTCTATTCCCAATTACATTTAGCAAGCAGATTTTAGACCTTTGTAAGAAAGCCCACACCACAAGGAAAGAGGGATGGGGCAGGCTCAAAGTGCTGAAACAGTTATGCTCAGTTCATATCTGAGACAAAATCTCTGCAAGAACGAGAAATGTTTATTTTTTCAAGGGATCACGTGTCTCTACAGCACAAAGAGCCTTCTGTAGCGGGAGGCACGGTCCCAGAGCTGAGACCTCCTGCCAGCTGGGCTCCTGGCACACACAACTCCTCCCAGCTCCGGGGATGCTGCAATACAAATAACAGCAGATTAGAAAGGACCACCAGACTCGGCAGCACCAAGGAGAGCCCAAATTCCAGCCAGGCACTCCAGAGAGCCACACAAGGGCTGTCCCCACTGCCAGGTGCAGTGTGGGTGTCTCCTCAGAGCAGGGCTGCCAGCCCTGGGCATGCTGAGCCTCCCCTGGCACCACTGCCCACAGCCACACTGCCTTCAGTTCATCGGGGGCGGATTTTAAGCCATTATCTTTGCCACAAAACCTCTCTCCTGGCTGCAGCTTCAGCAAGGATTACCCAAGACCAAAGTTCCACACAAGACAATATTTAACTTGAGCGCTGCACTGCTGAGGCCCACCTGGAATATTGGATATTGTCATTTATTAGAGCTTAAATGCTGGCATTTCTAACAAAAAAAAAGTAATAAAAGGCAAGTTATCTTCTTCATGAGAAGTTGTGAAGAAAAATTCTACAGGGACAGCAGTTACATCCAGCTTTAATAATTTTAGTAATGGAACTAAAGGAAAATGTTTCCAGGAAAAGAGATCTAAACAAAGGGATGTGTACATTGCAGAGCAGGTTCAAGGCAGGGGCAGCAGCCACATCGCAAAAAGTATTTAAAGCAAAACCACACCAAGGTCTGGAAATTCAGCATTTGTCCCAGAAGTAGTATTTTAACACTGCAATTAAGCCAGTAATCTATGTCACAAAGGCTTATATAAAAGGTTCACACATTATAAGGAGAAGCTTTTATTCTCATACCACTAAATATTAACTGCTGTACTCACACAGACTTTAAAATAACACAATAAACAAAAGTGATTTTTTTCCAGGCTAAGTGTTCTTAGTCTCAGTGAGGGTAAGAAAATTGTTTCTATTCCAGAAAAATTCTCTGCATGCATCTGAGGCAAATTTTTGCCAATAACCTCATCTTTTTGGACCGAGATCTTTCTGCTATGAGAAACAGCTGTTAAAATACAGTTCAAACCAAAAGTGAGCAACTGAGAGTAATTTTTTATTTCCTACATCTGTTTCAATTCTTTATCCACCTGTTCTCTGTGTCTAAATGTGATTTCTTTATTTATTGTTAGCACTCCCACCTCTACATTTAGCAAAAACTGTTTTTGTTCTCTAAACATGAACATCTGTTCTAGCAATGATTCCACTCGAGTTATTGGTGATAATCACCATGGGCAACATTCTAAAAATCCTCCAGTTCTACATTTCTAACCCTTCACATGTACCAGTTTGGTCAACACCCAAAACGAAACTTTTCCAGGAAAAAAAAATATTTCTTCCGGGAAAGAGCGGAAGGAGGAGGCTGAGGATATGAGCAACATCAGGAAATAAGGAGTAGCACACAGCTTTCATCCAAAAAAACCCAAAACAAAACACGAACACCACCAAAGAGCCAAACCACAAAGAGCAGGGCTGTCCGGGGAAGTGCAGCCTCAGGGAAGAGTCGGGAGCAGCTGAAGTGAGTGTGACCCGTGACTCTGCTGCAGGGCCCTGCCTCTCCCTGGGGGCTGCACCAGCACCCATGGCAGGGACACCCTCCTCCATCCCAATGCCACAGCCTGCTGGTTTGGCAGGCAAGCCCAGCCCACCACACCACCTGCACCCAGGGAGCAGGGAGAGCAGCAAAGCAGAGGGATGGAGAAGCGGTGTGCAGGGACCCCTTTCCAGCAATAATATAATATCAAACCCACTCCTGAAACTCCACGCTTCCTAAGACATGTAGTTCTCACAAAAATGCAAGTTTTCACAGCTCAAATGCCTCCTTGGAGCAATCAGATCATGACTCAAATCCATCTCAGAGTGAACGCAGAAAGTATTTACCTTTACTTTTACTCTCTGCTTTGAGAATGAGATCAGTATAGTAAGGCCAGCCTATCTCTGAAGTAGTAAAACCACGGGATAAAAGAACAACTGCAAGTGAAGTCACGACAAGGTCTCAGCAGTTTCCAGCAGTAAAACTCCCCCAGAGCTCAGATGAGAGAGGAGGCAGGTTCCTGTCTGTTTTCTCCAAAGGTTTTATTTTCATTGCACTACACCTGCAAGTGTTACTTACATCCATCTCCATCTATCAAGCAAAAATAAGGCAGAGTACAAGATTCTGCCCGTGGAAGTGCCCTTCCCTACAAGGAGAAGAGATGAATGGTTTGGGTTGGAAGCTCACCCAGTCCCACCCCTGCCATGGCAGGGACACCTTCCACTGTCCCAGGCTGCTCCAAGCCTCATCCAACCTGGCCTTGGACACTGCCAGGGCCGGGGCAGCCACAGCTTCTCTGGGCACCCTGTGCCAGGGCCTCCCCACCCTCACAGGGAACGATTCCTTCCCAATATCCCATCTGACCCTGCCCTCTGGCAGTGCGAAGCCATTCCCTTTGTCCTGCCACTCCAGTTCCTGCCTTCCCTCACTAAGTGCTGCACTTCTCTGGGCTAAGCCACACAGTCCAAGTGAAGCATCCACTCAATCCATCCCTTCCACTCTCCCAAACTCTCTCTCTCGCCAGGAGAGAGAAGCATCAAAAATCCCAAACTTTTTTTTTTTTTTACTGGAGAGAGCACAAAAGCACTGTCAGCCTGTGCTGACTCCTGCTGCTGCCATCAGCCCCCAGGCCGCTCGCTCAGCCGGGCTCAGGACAGACAGCGCAGGCGGAGCTCGGCCGGGGTTTGCTCCGGGCCGCTCCCGCCCGCCTCACAACAGCCACCGCCAGCACCGCGGGTGCACCTCGGACCGCTCTTTTAAATAGGCAAAAGTCCCTTTTTAATATCAAATATACAAGCGTGGGAGCTCCGCGCCTGCAAACAGGAGCGCAGTTTCCCGAGCACCCCATTCCCCGAGCACTCGTATTCCTGAACACCCCCTTACCCGAGCACGACGTTCCCCCAACGCTGCGCTCCCTGAGCGCCCCGTACCCCCGAGCACCGCGCTCGCAGAGCACATCGCTCCCTCAGCACTCCATTACCGGGCGCCGCGCTGCCTCAGCGCCCCCCGTTACCTGCGCAGCCCCAGCGCCCCCCGTTACCCGCGCAGCC
>VZRZ01008566.1:9073-35955 GCA_013398175.1 Climacteris rufus
GCAGAGCTCCCTGTCAGCCAATGGCCGGAGCGCCTTCCCGGGGCCAGCCAATGGGAGCGCGGCACAGTCCGCCGCCAGCCAATAGGCGCGCGGGGGCGGGGCTTGGGNACTGTTATGGGGATAGGTTTTTATTTGTACTGAACACAGTGTTGACAACATGGATATATTTTTCTTATTGCTGAGCAGTGCTNGGCCCCGGAGCGCGGTGACCGCTCGCTCCCCGCCGGTACCGAGGGTCTTCCCCGGGTTTTCCTGCAGAGCCTGCGGACTCTTTTCGATATCCTGGATGACCGGCGGCGGGGTTACGTGCACCTACGGGAGATCGAGTCGCGCTGGCGGGGGGCGGAAGCCCGCGAGCTNTACGCAGCCAGGACGCTGACCCCAACTGACCCAAGAGATATTCTGGACCATATGACATCATGTTCAGTATATAAAGCGGGGGGAAGAAGCAGGAAGGGTTTGGCGTTGGTCCCTCGTCCCCAGGGCAGGGTCGGGTTCCCCCACGAGGGGCCCGGGACCCCCGCGAGCCGCGGGCCAGGGGCGGGGCGGGCGCCGCGTGCAACTCAAATTGCCGAGCNCTGGGGCTGCGGGCGGCCTTGCCCAGGGCCGAGTCCCCGGTGGAGGGCAGCAGCGGCGGGCGGCGGAACGTGGAGAAGCCGCCAAGCCCTCGCTGTTCCGAGGAGCGGCGGGGAAAGAGCACCGGGCAGCGGGAACCGGGGCACGGCCAGCCCCGAGGCCGCGGTGAGTGGCGGGACTGCACCGGGGGCTTCGTCCTGGCGGGGGTGATGGCAAGTCCGGGGCCGGGGACTGGCGCTCGGAGATCGGGATGGGATCCCGCGGTTCGCCCTGAACCCCTGTGCCCTCCTCTGGGCTCAGAGCCAGCGGTTCCTGCAGGGCCGGTGTAAAACTCCGCCAGAGTTACTGCTAGTCCCAGTTCGACTTCTCTGAACTCCGATCCCGGTGCGAATATCCCCGACGCCGCCGCCCGCGCAGGGCTGTGCTCCACTCGCGATGCGCTGAGCTATTTATAGCGCTGACAGCAGGAATTAAGGGCTTTGCTGTAATGCGTCCGTGGTTGTCCCCGGCGCAGAGTCTGTCCTGACCTTCCTCGGGCATGGGTGACACAGCTGGGCGTCTCGGAGGATGGCCGGGCCCTGGGGACCCCCGAAGCCGAGCAGCCTCGCTGGGGTGAGGCTGCCGTCATGGAGCGGCCGTGTGCTCGGTGGGCTCTACGCTGGGGTGGCCATCAGGCATAATTTCTTCACGATATCGTGCACTGTTTAGACAAAATAAAAATTGCAAACCCTGATCCAGGTTTTTCGTTTGGATTATTACACAGCACTAGTCTTAATAATAAATAAATAATCAATTAATAAACAGGAAAGCAGCACCAGGGCGACGTGCTTTGCTGTCCCAGGCTCTGTCTGCAGAGCCCACCTGTACGTCCCTGTGGACTCTGCCCTTTCCTCGGGACCTGGGGTCCCCGTGCTGGCTCTGCCAGAGCCCTCTGGAGTTGTACGCCGACCTTGGCATGGGGAAGACTGTTTCACTGGCACCTTGATTTATTGCTAGTCAGTAGGAGACGTTATAAGGAAACCAGGCTTCTGGGCTTATCTGGGTAGGTAATAATTCTTTATCTAAGTTTGTGAAGTGCTTTGGGATCAGAGGAGACAAAGTCTGTGTGAAGAGCTGGTGTTTGTTATTGCACTACCTGAGTGCCATGACTTCCTCTGCCTTGGGAAGGTGGGGTTGGTTTGCCTTCCTTTACCAAGCACTCCCTCCCAGTCCCTTCTTCTGGGTGAAGAAGAAACATTAACTGTGTCAGACGTTCTCTGCTTTCCTTTTGCCTCCAGACTAATCACTGGAGCTTCATCTAAGGGAATATTATTAAGCAGGCTAGCTCTTCTATCATCAAGAGTGTAAATCTGGAAAAACCTGAAAAAATCCTGCTTGGTGAATAGATAGCAGATTGAAAGCTCTACCCTGGGAAGAAGCAAGCAGATGACTGCAGCAGCTTTCTGCTTGCTGAGGATCTTTTCATTACAGGGTGATGTTCCATAACTGTCCAGAGTCTATAGGCAGGGCTGATGTCTCTGCCCTTGCTGCCAGTGTCCCACGCTGCAGGGCTGTATTCTGGCAAGAGGCCTGAGTTTCAGGTTCATTCAGCAATGTTACCACTCAGTTACTCCATCTCTTTTAACTCCAGGTCCTGCACAACTGCCCAGTGCTCCCTTCTATTGCAGAGGATTTCCCAGGCTGCAGTTAACAGGAGGATGTTCTCCTCAGCTGTCTGCAAGGGAGTTGGGCAGTACCGTGGCAGGATATGGCTCCATCCTGGTGCAGAGATTAGTGCTGGGAACTGCCTGTGGCTCTGGGAAGACCTGTCTCCACTAAGATTATGTCATTTGGGTGTGAGGCTGCTCTGAGCCTCCAGCTGCATGTGGTGGCTTCTGTAAGAACCCAACTGAGTGCAGTGAGATGATGTATCAGTGCTCATAAGCTGCAAGGAATGGGAGGAAATGCTCCCTGCCTGTGTTTTGGGGGAAGAGGGTGCTCACAGGATGCCTCCCTAGCTCTGCTTTATGGTCTGAGGAGCATCTGCACGTGTCAGAGGTGATTTGGATGTGACTCATGACAAAATGGCAGAGGTTAGGGCCAGGTGATTCTCCTAGTATGTCCAGGGGTGCAGTGAGCCAGTGGGACAGAATCACAGCAATTCTGTCCCCTCTCCCACACTAACCTCTGCTAGCATGTGGGCAGAAGTGCTTCTGAAGAAATCCCTGCTTTAGTCGGCTCCCAGCTTCTCCTCAGCCCACCAGTGCTGGGGCAGTCTGCGAGCTGCTGCTTGGCACCCCACTGTCCTTAGGGAGTGAACAGCACCTGCTGGGCACAAGAATGGTAAGGAAGATATTGGAGAAGTCACAGGACAGTCGCTATGGTATGTCCTTCTGGTGCCTGGTGTCTTGTCACAGCAGCATCTTCACATATCACTCTTGGGGGTCTTTACCCCAGCAGTTCCCCTGTGAGCTGAGACCTGGGGATGTCAAGGCACAAAGCAGAAAGAACCCAGGAGGTATGTGATGGCCCTGGGTACTGGCTCCTTCCCAGCACAGCGTTTGCCCTTGCTGGAGGGGTGGCTTGGCTGTAACAGCTCCCTGGAGAGCTGGTGGCACTGGCAGAAGTAAGGAGATGGTTTTTAGGGGCTTGTCTGGGCCATTGCCAAGGACAGATGTGGAAAAGTGTAAAACAACCATGAGGTGTCTGTTTGTTCTGGGCAGAGATGCTCCCAGAGGGAGGAGCCCGTCCTGTATCTCATGGCAGGATCTCTTTCTTCCTCTGGTCATCTGGCCCGGTTTTTGCCTAAGAAGAACTCCCCCAGATCGTTAGCAGAGGTCCTGTTTTAACCACTACCTTGTCAGCTCAGGTGTGCAGAACTCAGTTGTTTGACTCAGAACTCCTGCTTATCAGAGTTTCAGAGTAGCTCAGCCCATCACTTCTAGGTAACACCAGCAAACAGTTTTTTTAACATGTGTTTGTCCTGCAGCTCCTATCACAGATGCTCCTGGCTTTGCCTTGGGATTGTGACTGTTAACGGTATCCTTGGTTTTGTGGCTGTTCCTCAGCTTTTTGAGCAGGATGTGCTACAGGTCTGCTAGGACAACATGCTAGGACTGGTGGTCACACCAGTTTTGCTGAGTTCCTCCCAAATAGGTTTGGGTGTATGAAACCAAAGGGAGCTGGCAAAGCAGATGGATGGGTGATAACAGAGACTTGTGTTCATTGATGTGCTAGAGACCTGTAAGTGCCAGAGTGTTTTCTGGGAGGTGGAGTGGGATACTGTGATGGACCACAAGGAGGACACTTCCCATGGCATGGTGGTTCTTTCCCCAGTGACACAAAGTGACTAACTGAGGTGTCGCATTGCCTGCTGCCCCCCGAGCCTGAGTCTGGCTCCCATCACTGAACCAATGTGACTGTGGCAGCACAGACAGCCCTGGTACAGGGCTCCCACACCTCACACCTTCAAGATGAAGGGTGGCTCCCTCAGCCCTGCCCTCCTGCCTTATGTCCCTCCTCCATCATGTCCATGTGCTCAGCTGAGAAAGCTTGAGGAGCAGAGGGAAGAAACGTGCCAGCCCATGTCGTACCACACATCCTGTCCTGGCACTCACAGCCCTTCATGCGCCTGCAGCAGGGAAGGTGCCAGACCTGTGCCAGACAGCTCTGGTAGAAGGATGTGTGAGGGGTGGGGGTGCTTAGCAGATGCATGAGGAGCTGTCCTGGGAAGAGGGTGTTTTCCCCAGCTGCCTGCCATCACTTGCCAGCTGCCTGCTGCTCTTCTTGAAAAGCCAGGTTGGGAAAGGAACTCTTGAGGAAACCTGGGTGTTGCAGGGAACAGACGAGCTGCAGGACTGAGGGGGTGACATGAGACAGGGTGTGCTGGGCACTTGGCTGGGAACTGGGGCAGAAAGGGAGGAGCAGCAGGCTGCTGCCCAGACATGCTTGGGGATGTGCTGGCTGCACCCCTGGCTGCCCTGGTGCTATGGTTTGGGGTGGTGGGGTGTCAGGGTGCTGCTCTGCCAGCTCGGCTAGAAATGAATCAGAGCTGGCTTGGCTGTGGCTGCAGGGCTGGGTTTCTGGTGAGGGTGGGTGGCCTGGGGCTTGTACAGATTGCACTGCAGGTGTCATGGGAATTTCTGCCCTGGCTGACAGGCAGGAGATGCCTGATCCAGCATGGAACCTGCCAGTATGTACTTAATCTGCAAAAATAGGTTATGCATGGATTTGCATCAGCACCATGTATTTGTAGTAGATTAGTCTTTTGCAGGATAGGATGTTGGGGTTTTAATAAAATTTTGGAAAAATCTACAGCCTGATTTACTCTATGGTTACATCACAAACATGGGGGCTGGGGTGGATGTCCACATGGCCAAGTCCATCACAAAGCAGGAGCTGGGTTCCTGGCAGAGCTGGTGCCACCTGAGTGGGACACCAGGTGTCCCATGAGGACAAGATGAAGGCAGGCAGTATCACTAATGGTTTAGTTGCCCCTACTGGAACTGGAACCAGCTTTGCCTAGAAGCTTCTTGCTCTCTGCAGAAGATGACACTGAGGTGTGTTACCAGCCTGGCACAGCTGAGTCAGCCGTTCCTGATGCCAGTCCTGCCCGGATGAAGATGGGAGCAGATGCTCAGGCTGATGGTTTGCTCAGCCTCTCCCTGTTTGCAAGACCACCCTGCAGATCATCTACAGAAGTGGCCCTGGGGAGGGTTTTGTTCAAAGTGGCTGGTGGCCTTATGCCTTCCTCTGTTCCAGGTGGTGGTGCAAAGTCTGCTGGGCAGTCCCAGGGGGATGGTGGCCACCCAGGGGCTGGGGATGCTCGGAGGCATCAGAGAGGCCGTGCAGAACACCGGAGACACACCATCACCAATGGCGTAGACTTCAGCATGGTAAGGGGCTGTCATGGGCTTCCATGAAGGGGAGGGTGGATTGCAGGGGCCTCTCACTGTTGACACCATCTCTGGGCATTGGCTTTGGCTTTCTCCCTGCCCACCCTGCACTTGTGAGCTGTGGGGTGTTGGGCCAGTTGTGATATTTTGCATATAAATCTCTGTTGGTGTATGTGGACATTCAGCCCTTACTTCCAAGGCATTTTCTGTCCTGAATTGTGCCAGACAGGGAGGAGGTGCATGCCTTTCTCCGTAGTGGGGTCAGCCCATGGGCAGGGTCTTGGGAAGGGGAAGGCAAAGGTGGAGGTGTGAGAACAGGTGGGTCTCTGAGCCTTTAGAACACCCCAGCAAGCGTTAGGTATGTTTTGTGCTGGCAAGTGGTGGGGCTGGGCTGTGTTCCCTCCGAGATGTTCACTGTAGGTCAGGGCTCAAACATGGTGATCCTCATGGCTCTTGAGAGGCTTTTTGAGAACAAAACAGAGAAATCCACATTGAATGTAGCCAGGCAGCCCAGGTGGAACGATCTGCTCCCCTCTCTCTGCCGCTGAGTAGAGAGGCTTGGCTAAAATTGCTTTGGTGGAGGGATCTGCATCGCTTCCAGGTGGAATGGAGTGGCTGCCTGGGCATGTTGCCCACAGGCTCCAGCTAAATTGTCCTGGGCAGACAGCCAGGACCAAGCCTGAAGGATGAGTGCCTGGGGGAACTGTCACGACTGCACTTCTACTCCTCACACCCTGGTGTCACCCTGCTCCTGCAGCCCAGCAGGCCTGACCAGTGGTGCCCAGCCTGGTGCTGGCCTTGGGGAACACAACATGGCCCAATGCCAGCCTGAGGAGGGAGTGTTCGTGCACGTAGTTAGCTGGGCTTGCAGCCATGCGAGGGGCAGGGGCCCCCTCGGGCCTAGGGGTATCTGCTGAGAGGTGCTGACAAGGAGTGAGAAATGTAATTGTGTGTGTCTGGCATTGAGAGCTCTGCTTCTTGGGGGTTTGGGGTCTGGGGCTTGCTCTTTGGAGAGGGGTTGGTCTCTGCTTCCTTGGCAAGGCTCTTCTTAGTGCATGCAGCTCTGGGCTGGAGTCCATCACTGCTGTAAGCTCGAGATCCTACCTGGTGCTGCTGAGAAGGAGCTAGTGGCCACCATGTCTGTCCCCAGCTCTGCCACAAGCACTCTTACTCTGGGCTTGTGTTGCCCTGGTCTGTATTTCCCCAACTTGTCATGGTGGCTGTGGGAGGGATGTCCTCTCCCTCGCACCTTCCCTCCCAAGTGCTGCACTGTCTTTCTGTGCTTCTGACCCCAGAGAAGGGGTGTCTCAGCCTTCCCTGACACCCTGGGCACACAGCCTTTGGGCACTGGTGCCATTTGTGAGACAGTTGGAACAGGTTTGAGTCCAGCAAGGACTGAATCTTGTGCTGTCACCTCCCTTACCCCCTCCCTGCCCCATTGCTGGGAGGATGCTGGGCTCCCAAGGGACAAGGAACTCATCTGTCATTAGACTAATTTGCCTAAAGCCCGTGGGGGATGGGAGCACTGGTGTCCATTCTGCATCCCAAAGTGCCCCGGGACTGGTTCCTCCTGAGCAGGGAGGCTGTGCTGCAGCCACAGGACCCTTTGCACTGTCTCAGCTGGTGCCCAGTTGCTCAGCTGGTGCTTTTCCAGCCAGTCCCTCATCAATTTGCCTGATTTCCTCATGGCTGTAGCTGGAATGAGACCTTCCCAGTGAGGTGGAGCACTGTCATTTGTAGGCAGCCCAGGGCACAGCTCTGTCCCTTTTCCTTTACCAACCACTGAGCAACAGCCAAGTCCAATGCTTTGTATTCCTCCTGCCCCAGAAGTTGCCTCTGCCCCAGAGTGTCCCATCCTGGCAAGATGCTGTCTGTCCCCACACTGAGCAGGGCTGACAATGTCCCTCTGCTCTATGGGATGCTCCCTCTTTCTCTGGCCTCTGTGCTGGCCAGCAAGTGGGAGAAGGGCAGGCCAGGTGGCAGTGGGCTGCATACCCAGCTACATGGGGGCCCTAGCTACATACAGCACCTTCTTTGTGCCCTTCAGCAACAGCACCAAGGCTTTACACTTCTTCCTCTGGGTACATCTCTCTGGGCCATCAGAGAAGGTTGTAGGGAGGGCTGTCATGTTGCAAACAGCATTTCCAGGAGCAGCAGGAGCAAGAGTAGCCCCAGTATAATGGGTGACAGGTATGGGATGGGAGGAGGCTTTGGGGCTGGCCGTGGGGACATGGAAATGCTGATGGCCTGAAGAAGGTCTTGGTATGGTGTCACTTGTCCACAGGGTTCTGTTCATGGTCACTTCTGAGCTGCACCAGCTCTCCAAAGCATCAGGAGAGGTTCTGGTGGATTCAGCATCTTCTGGGTGACCAAAGACTCTCTGGTGCCTGGATAAGACTCTCTGGAGCCCATCTTGTGCTGTGGGTGAAGGCCAGGCTGTGTTGTGGCAAAGCAAGCAGAGGCAGTGAGGCAGGAAGCTTCCCATACCGTTGGCGTGGAGATGTGGGGCAGGGCCCCGGGCTCACAGGCTGAGGGTGATGAATGGGTCACTGGATCAGTTGCTCTGTTCCCCAGGGATGTCCCCTCATCCCTCTCTACCTCTCTGATTTCTGGTGGCAGCATGGTGCCAAGGGACAGTGGGAGCAGAAGGGGGCAGTGGAATGGGGGCCCTGTATCCCCTGTGGATGTGGGTCAAGCCCCCTGCTCTGCAGCAGCCTTGAGTCCTGCTTGGCCTGTTTCAAGGGGTTGTTCTGGGGACAGGAGCCCCAGGCACCCTCGTAGCATCTTTCCGGGCACAGCAAAGCCCCACTGCCTGTCCAGGTGATGCTGGTGCTGGAACTTGAGCAACTGGCAGAGACCCTCTGCAGAGGGGTGTGATGTGCTGTGCTCTGCTCAGCTCCGTGTGCCTCTAGGGATGAAGCAAATTGGGGGCAGAGTGCTGGGGGAACAGGGTTGCAGGTTTTCCCTGACTTCCAGCCTGCACAGCGAGCTGGGCTTTTCACTGCTCATTGAAATCCAAGTGTGTCTGTTCTGAGGCTGATGCTCACACCCCAAAGGGAGATGGGCGTGGCTGCAGGCACTGCTCCTGCTGCCTCTCTGGGTAAAGAGGTGAAGAAACCTGCTTCTGCAATGGGGAGCAGGAGGGTAGAGGTGACCTTCACTTACTTTTGTTGTTTTCCCAAACTGGAGAACTTTTCCTCCAAAACTCTTCCTCCAAAACAGCGTCAGGTAGCAGCCATCATCCTGCTCCTCTGCAGCTTTTCATGGAAAGGGGCTAAAACCCCTGCCCATATCCACATCCCTCCACACCTCATGAAGAAACCAACTCCTGGGACTTGACAAGGCCTTGGTGGGGAGTGGGTGATATCTCTGTGCTCTGTCCTGCAGCTGAAGTACATGAAAGAGCTGGAACAGGAGAAGGATTTCCTGCTGCAGGGCCTGGAGCTTATAGACCAGGCTCGAGAGTGGTACCACCAGCACATCCAGCTCATGCAGGAGCACCGATGGCTCCTGGAGAAGAAGAGAACCAGTGATGTGAGTCTGGGGCTTCTTCTCACTGCTTGTGGGTTTGGAGAAGTGGGCTGGGACTTGGCTGGACCTGGAGCCAGCCCCATGGTAACCTCCAGCCTCTTCTTCCTCCCCGTCCTGCAGGATTTCCCTGAGGGTGGCCAGAGCCACCTGGGGCGCCTGGTCCCCAAGCTGCAGGAGGTGAACCGCTGCCTGGGTGATCTTCTTTCTGCTACTGGCAAGGTGAGAACAGCACATCAGCAGCTTGAGATTGTTTGAGTGATCCTAGGACCCATCCTGCCCCCAGCCATGCTGCCTGGGTGGGCAGCATGGACTGACATTGGAGCTGCCAGGGTTTCCCCCAGCTCTGGGAAGGTGACTTGGCTCCATGGGTAAAACAGGTGATGGGGGACAGCCAAGAGGACAGCACAGCTGGTCCTGAGCTGGGCTGGAGGATGCTCAAGGCATTTGGGGAACTACAGGAGATCCCCAAAAAGGTGTAGCCATTGTCAAGTGAATAAGGGGCCCAACCTGCTGAGGTATGGAGTCAGCCACCTCAGAGCTGGCTGTCCTGCTGGGCAAGAGCCAGGCACACTAGCAGGAATATTTCCCCATTCTGCCTGGTGGGCCTGAGACCCTGCGATGGCCTGTGCTGGGATTTTAATCCTTTGCTGGGCTTCTCTCAGTTCCCCGTGTGCCACAGAAACATCTTATAGCCTTGAAGGAGGACTGGAAAGGGCCACAGGGGAAGAGGCTCAGTGTCTCATCCCTTCACCTTCTCTACAGCCAGCAAACCCCTCCTCCGCCCTGAGCAGGCTGGTTCCTGTGACATCCCCAGCCTCCACAGGCTCCCAGCAAGCCATCAACATGCTGAAGGAGCAGAATCGGCTTCTTACCAAGGTGAGTGGGGGTACAGGTGGGGAAGAAGACCTTGGGGGTGCTGGGAAAGGAAGTGGGTGGATGGGATGGGCCATGGAAGGAATGCCAGGCAGTGGGAAGTGTTCCTTCAGCTTGGCCAGACGTCATCATCCCAGAGAAGAGTGTGTGGGCTGCACCTGGAGACCCTCTGGAATGCAGCTGTGCCCAGCTGTCTCCAGCTGTTTGCTGGATGAGTCAGTAACAGAGATGGGGCATTCCTGACAGAGGGAAAAGACTGTGACAAATGCAGGTCACAAGAGAGTGCAGAGGCTGCAGCCAGGGTCTGCAAGTGGGGCTGCCAGAGAAGGGATGGTGCCCCTGCCAGGGCCAGGCTCACTGCTGGCATTCCTGTCCCAGCATGTGGCCACAAAGATGCTCTGAGGGCTGGAGCCCCTCTGCTCTGGAGCCAGGCTGGGAGAGCTGGAGGTGTTCACCTGGAGAAGAGAAGGCTCCAGGGAGCCCCTTCCAGTGCCTAAAGGGGCTCCAGGAGAGCTGGAGAGGGACTTGGGACAAGGGTTGGGAGTGACAGGACAAGAGGGAATTACTTCCCACTGCCAGAGGGCAGGGTTATATGGGATCTTGGGAAGTGGAGGGTGGGGAGGCCCTGGCACAGGGTGCCCAGAGAAGCTGTGGCTGCCCCATCCCTGGAGGAGTCCAAGGCCAGGTTGGATGGGGCTTGGAGCAACCTGGGATAGTGGAAGGTGTCCCTGCCCATGGCAGGGGGTGGAATGAGATGGTCTTTAAGTTCCTCCTACTCAAACCAGTTTGTCACTCTGTGGTTCTATGAAATGCTACCTGCAACACAGCAGTTGCCACCATTTTCTTCTGTTGTCTTGTGCAGGAGGTGACTGACAAGAGCGAGCGTATCACCCAGCTGGAGCAGGAGAAATCTGCCCTGATCAAGCAGCTCTTTGAGGCTCGTGCCCACAACAACCATGAGATGAGCCAGCTGGACTCCACCTTCATCTAGTGCCTGCCTCCCCCTCCCTATCCTCAAGCTTCCCCAGGGGTTTCAAGGGACTCTTGCCCCAAACTCATCACAGGGTGCTCCAGGTGTTGTGTCTCAAGGTCTGGGGCTGCTGGTGGCATCTCTGTGGGAGGAAGCCAGGACCCTGGCTGGGGAACATCCCTGCCCTGTTGTGCTCATGGCTTTTCAGCTGTGCTGCTCTCAAGCTGCTCCTTTTCTGTCTCTAAGTGGGCTGCAGGGACTCTGTCCCCAGCCCTGTGACCCCAGTGTGCAGGAGATGTGGCTGTTGCTCATGCTGCCAACGTGGGGTGAGCTGCTGTGCCCTTGGCCTGACTTAGGCTGGATTTTGGCTGCTCTTGGGAAAAAGTGATGCATCTTCAACACTCCAGCCAGCATCTGCAGGCAAGTCTGGCCCTTGGAGGGTGCCTGCTCCTGCTTGTCCCACTGTCAGAAGACAAGATTGGAAATCCAATGGGGCATGCCTGGCCCCTCTCTGCTGCCTGTGTTCTGCCTGCCAGAGACACTATCGTGGCCCTGTAGTGCCCAAACTGGTGGTCCTCATGGCAACTCCTCTGTCCCGTTTGTGGTAGTGATACCATAGTTTCTGTTTACATGTCTGCAGGTTCCTCTAGGCAATGAGCCATAGACCCAACCAAGGTAGCCTGCACCTCTGAGCTGCTGTTTCAGGCTGTTGACAAGTTAAGACAGACACTTCACCCTTTACTTGGCTTGACCTGGCAAATGTTTCCTGATGTCTGCCAGGATTAGATTCTTTTCATGATGACTGTTAAAGGAGAGGTGATGTTCCATAGCCTGAGGATGCTCACATCAGCCTGACCTCACAGAGGTGCTTTAGAACTCGGTTTTGTGTTTAACTGAGCATGAGGGACAGAGCAGAGGCTGAAAGGCTCTTCCCCTTGCACATCTGCACATGTTAAAATGGCAGTTCAGCCTCCCCTGCTGGTAGATGCTACTGCCCAGGGTGGCATCCTGACTGTGAGCTGCACCCCTCTGCAGTTCTCTTGGGGTAGTGGTGGTGGTGGTCCTATTAGATGGTGCATCTCAGGACTCTTCCTGCTTCCTAGCCAGCTCAGTGATGATGCTTGAGCTGAATGACATTTGACTGTGGCTTGGGACTTGGTATCCATGGTACTTTCATTGGAGATCCCGGTGAACCCCATGCAGCACAGCCTGGCCCTCTGTACCCCCAGGCCAGGACCTTTCTCTCTGGGGTTGTTTCATGCTCTGACTCTCCAGGCATGATGCTGTGGCATGGAGCTGCGCAGAAAGTGCTGGCCCTCCCCTGGGCTGGCACACACAGACCAGTTCTGTTCTTATCTATCAGTACTCTCTGTCCAATCCAGCTGTTCTCTTTGAGATTGATCCTGACCTAAAGCTCACTGCAAAGCATGAATCCCTGCTCTGCCCATGTGCCTGCAGCAGGAGCAGGAATCAGCAGAGTGCCAGGGAGAGGATGGAGGAGGAGGAGCAAGGCCATGGTTAGTCCTGTCCCCTTCTGCAGGAGTAGGGTGTTAGTTGTCCCCTGGGCATCAGTGCCTGCCATCCTTTTTGTGATGCCGCCTCTGGTGTCCAGTGCCTGTTTTGCCTGAGGTTTAATTAGAAGTGACCCTCTTTATAAGGGTGACCTCTCTGTAGGGATAATAAAGTGGGGTGAACTGTTTAATTTATCCTTCTGTCTCTCTCCCTAAATCAGCCCATCTACTGTTGCCAGCCCTGAAGTCCCTGACTGTCCTTTTGCTCTGGATGTGGGGGGAGCAGAAGCTGTACAGTCTGGTGAGCACAAGGAGCCTGGGGGTCTCTGCACCTGGACATGTTCCCATGTACTTTCCCATCCCCTCTGGGCTTCCCAGGGCCTGGGGAATCCCCTGTCCCCTCCTGTGGGATAGCGTCTTGAAGTCACCTGCACTCCTTCCAGTGCTGTAACCTCACCTGTTTGCTCTTCCAGAAGCTGTGCTTGGGTCTTATACTCCTCAGGCAGTGCTGGTGCAGTTCACAACCTCTTATTTTCTTCAAAGTGCCCTTTCTCGGAGCTGCCCCATGGCGGTGGCAGCAGTGGCTGGTGCTTTCCTCTCTCCCACAGGGTCAGCCAGAGGGGACCGCAGTGCCATGTGTGGCACATGTCCCTCTGCCCTATGCCAAGGTGGCAACACCCACGTGGGGTGAACCTGGGCCTCTGCATTGGTTGGGGACACACTTCTTTCCCAGGCTGTGGGGAGAACCCCACACTCTGCAGAAGCCTCCTCTGCTGGGAGCAGAGCCAGCAGGGAGACCACAGCCCATTTCCTGGCAGCTGGCGGAGGGATCTCTGCCGTGGCCTCTTTGAGATGCTGCTTAGGGCAGCCATGAGTTCCAGCTGGGGCTGGAAGAGGGTTGCTAATTGCCCTTGGTTCCCATTTCATGCCTTTGCTTGGGTGTGGAGCTCCTGAGGGCTTCCAAAGGAAAAAGAGATTCATGGTTCCCACTCCAGGCTGCTTCATGCAGAGCCAGGGCAGCTCTCCCTGCCCCAGCCCAGGGGGTTGTCCCAGCCCTGGCTGGCAGCACTGGTCCCCAGCCCCCTTTCTGTGGGACTGCTGTGGATTGTGGGGGAACCCCAGCAGTGCCATGGTCCGCTGGGACCGGGATCCTCCTGGGAGCTGCAGGGCTCACCTCAAGCTCTCAGTCTGGCCTGGCCACACTGTTTCGAGGTCCCTGATGGACCTGACCTTCCACTGTGTGTCTGCACTGTGTCCAGTTCAGCACCCTTAACTGTGGATGCTGGCTCAGGAGCCACGCGACCTGCGTCTGGGGCCAGGTCTGTAAGTGACGTGTGTGCTGGGAGACATGGGTGAACAACTTCCGGTGTCTTCAGGCTCTGTTCATGCTGGAACTGGGTTTTTATATGTCTGTGGTGGTGCGTCCAAGGCTCTGATAACAGCTGGAAACCACTGTGTGAAGCTGTGGTTACAATGGGGACAGCTGGAACAGGGCTCTGCTGTCTCCAGTCAGGACAGCTCCTGCCAACCCACCTCACCTCCCCACAGCCCTCCACCCTGGAGGTTGTCACACCCAGGTGCAACACCACACGGTCAACATGCCTGTCCTGAGCATTTATGGTGTGTGCCAGGGTGACATTGCATGTGTGGTCCCCACTGCCAGAACCTGGAGCTGCTGTCCAAGCTGGGTGAGCCCTCTCCTGAGCTCAGTCTGGAGGTGTACCTGGCCCCTGGGCTGCCTGGGGATGCAGGATCTCATCCTCTGTCCTCAGACATGCGGTTTGGGAAGGAACCAGTCACCTAGGTCTATTTGTAGTTTCTCTCTTCTCCTGCCCAGCTACATGCCCTTCATATGCCCTCTGAGGCTGAGCTCCATGCCCGGCTGCCCCTTTAGAGAAGGGCTGCTGTCCCAGCAGAGCAATTATCCCACATGCCAGCAGGAACAACTGCATCTTGGTCCCCAAATGTTCTGTGCTTTTTGCTTTCTTTTCCTGCTACATGGTCAGCATTGCTGGGCCACCACAGTCCCTGCTGCCCTGGGCCAGCATGGTCAGCCCCCACACTCTGCACCCACTGCAGAGTCCTGCTGTTGTCAGTGCAGTTCCCTGGGAGATGAACTGAGGATGTGATGACCTGAAGAAGACCCTGGGTCCTGGGGATGGTTCTCGCTGGGACGGGGAGCTGAGCCATGCCAGACTGACTGGACTAAGGAGGTGCCTGGTGCATCTGCATTTCAGACCTCGGAGATGGTGCCTGGTACCTCTTGTTCATCCCTGTGATCCCAGACCGTCCATGTACTGTGTTGCTGCAGCCCTGCTTCTATCCCAGGCTCTTGCTTGTATCCCAGGATGCCAGTGCTTTTCTCCTCTTAGCAGGAATAAACTGCCTCCTGCCTTAGGAGCATCACCTGGCACTCCCCAGTGCTCCCTGTTCTCCCTCCCTGCCTGTGGCTGACATCTGAAGCACTGTGAGCAAAGACCCATTTCCAGGTGGAATGGATGGGGCCTGCCCTCCCCACTACAGGGTTGGGTGGTGGCTGAGCCTCTGCTCACCAGCCTGGCTCATTTCTGGGGGACACTGCAGCATGGCTGTGCCAGGACCCCCCAGCATCTCCATCCTGAAGGAATCCAGCACAGCATTCTGGTTCTGCTCCAGTGTCCCATCAGATCTCTGTGCCATGGTTTGACACTGGCTGTCAGGGATTGACTCTGCTGGACGTGGTGGAAACTTCTGGCAGCTTCTCACAGAAGCCACCTCCGTGGCCCCCCTGCTACCAAAAACCAGGCCCTGCAAAACCAACATACTCTGCCAGATCCAATGACTCCCTATGGCTGTGATCCCAGCTTGGCATGAGTGCTCACCTCTGCCTGCACACCCAACCCACCCTCTTCCAAGCTACAACTGATTGAAGACAGATGCTCCCTCCTGGAGACCCATGTGTGGGGGAAGAGTGAGGCTTCCAGGATTCCTGCTTTGCTCCACAGCTGCATGCCACAGGGTCCAAGACTTTAACCTTACACAAAGAGGCAGCAGCACATGGCAGGTATCCAACCCTGCAAAAGCAGCTGTCAGGGAGCAGAGCAGGGGCTGGGATGCACTGTGTGGGTTCCCTTAGACTCAAAGTGTCCCTTTGTGGAATACCAATGTGGCAGTGGATGCAGACACTGGGTGGAGGTGACTCCATCCTCCTGCCCTGACATCGGGATGCCTCTGGTTGCTCCTCCTGGGAGATGGGATCATGCTCTGGGCAGGAACAGACAACTGAAGGGACAGAGCCTGCACTAGATCTGGGCTGCAGCCACATCCCAGGGAGCCATCAAAATCTACCCACATAAAATGGTCCTTTGACTGCCCTGCCTCAGCTCTAGAGGAGGGCTGGGCACGTGGACCTTGGAATCAGAGAATCGGAATCCCAGACTGCTTTGAGTTGAAAGTGATCTTTAAAGACCATCTTGTTGCACCCCCTGCTATGGGCAGGGTTCTACTATGAGCTTCCACTATCCCAGGTTACTCTAAGTCCCATCCAACCTGGCCTTGGACACTCCCAGGGATGGGGCAGCCACAGCTTCTTTGGGCAGCCTGTGCCAGGGCCTCCCCACCCTCACAGGGAAGGATTTCTTCTTAATATACCATCTAACCCTTGAGGCCATTTCTGCTTGTCCTGCCACTCCAGGCCCTTGTCCAAAGTCCCTCTCCTGCTCTCTCAGAGCCACCCTTAGGCTCTGGAAGGGGCTCTAAGGTCTCCCCAGAGCTTTCTCTTCTCTAGGCTGAACAAGTTCAACTTACTCAACCTTTCCTCATCGGAGAAATGCTCTATCCTGCTAATCATCTTTGTGGCCCTCCTCCATGGACCAGAACATCCCCAAAGCAGAAAACCTGGGCTGTTCCATAGGTACAAACAGCCCAGCATTTCACTTCCACGTCTCACTGCTGTCTGGCCCCCTGGACTTAGGACATGACTCCCACTTGGCCTGCAGCCAGATCCAGGGTACAGCACTGGGAGTAGGAAGTCGTTTTGCCCTGGATCGTTTCCTGAGCATGTGACCTCCATTTCCCCCCAAGGCATCCCTGCAAGGCTCTGAGAGACCCCACAGATCTGCCATGGGTAGCCAGGGACATCCCGCCCTCAGACATGTCCAGGCAGGCAGGTTTGGTTTATTTTGGCTACTGAAGATAACTGCTTCCCATGAAGGAGGTCTGGGGGTGTCTACAAGCCCAAGAAGACTCCAGCTAGGGACATGGTGGCAGTAGAGATATACCCCGGACCTTTTCCTTGGAAATAAAAAAAAAAAGAATCAAATTTTTAATCTAAGTTATGAGATCTTCCTGTCAAGAAACTGAGAACAGGCAGGGCTGCCTGCACTGCCAGCCCTAGGCATTCGGCAGCTGCCATGGGCAAGGGTCACAGCCACAGCTGTGTCTTTGTGCCCACAGATGGGGTCCCTCAAGGTGGAGTGACACAGCAGTGACAGCCCAGTACAAGCAGGACATCCCAGCCTGAGCCCCCAGCCCTGGGTCCCCAGGTATTGCCTTTTTGCTGAAGATCACCAGCTCCCACATGGTGCTGCTCAAACTGAGAAACAGTCTTTTTTGTCCTGTTGACTAAACCAAGAAACCCAAAAGATACTGCCTTGTCACCCAATGTTTTGTTTAGCCCTAAAGGAAAATACTTTGCACTGAGTTCAGTCCAGGCTCTTTAAACACTTTCCTTTTTTCCTTCTGCAGTATTTGGGGCCAGTTGAAATGGCAAAGCTATTTCTCAGTAGAGCATGGAGATAGGGCCCTGTCTTGGTGCTCCTGGCATGAGCTCCTACAGGCAGAGGGTTCTGGTCCTTTGAGATCCTTCCAAAATCTCCATTAGCTCTTAAAATCTTCCAAGACCTCCATTAGTCCTCAGGCTGAACCACTTCGTAGGTAAGATCTTGTCCCATGGGCCATCCCACCGTGCCAGTCTGAGAGCCACCCCAGAGTCCGGGTCCAGTGTCCTGTCCCCTGCAAGGGATGTGCCCTGGCCAGCTTGGACAGACCTCAGCTGGTTGGGCCAGGAAGGTAATAACGAAATAATCTAACCATTCCGTCATTAAATATTTAGTATTGATGTCTTCAGAAGAGAATAATTTGGGCTTGTGAGAGACATCCTGGTGCTGATGCTCCTGCACCAATGCCAGCGCCTTCTCACTGGTGGCTGTGTGGCTGCTGAGTGCCTGCAGCTGCTTTTCCATGCCAGGCTGCCAGGCTTGTTCCATCGGAACAGATGGACCCAGCATCCCTGTAGCATCTCTGGCACCCCTGCATCCAAGGGTGCTGGAGGCATGTGGCTGGTTCTGGGGACGTTCTTAGTGGGCTCTGCAGGAGCAGCTTCACCCCTGTAGTATCCCACACTCTGCACCACTCAGACACCTGCATTTGTCAGCTCACATTTTACTTCTCTGTCCCAAATCCTAAGGGGGTTCTCCCAGCCCAGCCATTTCTCACATTTTCCTTGGATGAGTAGGCTGTTGCATCACTGCCAACTCCCAGAAAGTCATAAATCTCGGCCCTCCTAAAATCAAGATATTAGGAGGAAAAAAAATAAGAAAAAACCCCACAAAAGCAGCTTTTGTAAGCAATACTTTCAGGAGAGGGTGTTTCTTTTTCTCCAGGGTTCTCAGCCTTCTTCGCTCCCTTTATTCAGCTTTCCATGCAGCGCCTGCCTCCAGTAGGAGCCCAGAATTATGAAACCAGAGGGGCTATGAAAAGTTAAATATTGCAAAAGCTGATTGGGTTGTTGGGGCTGCAAGGCTGGGCACAGCTCATCCTGCAGGATCCAACACCCCCAGGAGTGCCCTGGTTGCTTTATGTCCTGTAGGACAGCTGTGCCAGTGGTGGTCAGAGGAGGGGCACAGCTCCCATGTGGCTGCACCATGTCCCAGGGGCAATGGGAATTCAATGCCCACACACCTGTTCTGCCCTGGAGCCCATTTCCACTTCCTGTGGCTTTTCCAGGGATTTCCACCATTTTACTGGGGCCATGAACTGGTCTTCCTCCTCCTGCCTCTCAGTGGAATTGACGGCTCTCTCCGCTCACGGGACACTGACATCCCTCAGGATGGGATGTGGGTCTGCAAAGCAGGATCCCTTCTTCCAGATCCCCAACCCCCTGGGCCCCTCCTGCCCCTCACTACCTGAGCCAGCACTCAGCTCCTGCTGCTGCTGGCTGGAGGCACTGGGATGATGCCTGCAGGGCCAGGGAGCTTTCACCCATCCTTCCAGCTGTCAGACCAGCTACAGGGCTGAGAAATGGCTTTCCCTGTCCCCATTGTGTGCTGGTGTCAGGCTGTGACAACACCTCAGCACAGACCACTGCCATAGCTCAACAGCTGCCAGGTGCTCCAGCACTGCCTATGAATGTGGTAATGACACCTCCAAGGACAGACAGATGGGGGAACATTGCCAGAGACGCCACCGTGCCAGCATCCATGGTAGTGCTCTGGGAGATGCTCAGGGATTCAAGCACTGCTAGAGAAATCCTCTACCACAAGCACGTATAAGGGCACAAACACATCTGGCTGTACATGCTCACACTGTGCCAGGCTGTCCTGTGGACATGCACACAGTGTTGATGCACACACTGTGTCCATGGTCACAGCACATACATGCTCAGCATGTGTCTGTGCCCACATAGTGCCCATGGCCACACTGTGTCTGTGCTCACTCTGTGGCCATGCTGTCACTATACCAAACTGTTCCCCACCCATTCCTGGGTCTCCAGCAAGGCAAAGAGGAAAGAACCCTTCCATGGGCAACCAACCAACTGCTGGGGCTCGATGTCCTCCCCTCCAGTCCCTCCACACACCCAGGACATGAGAACACTGTTGGTGCTGCATGGTGAGCTCCCCAGGCAAGGCTGGGGGAGGCACCTTGTCCTGCAGCAGCCTGGGAAAAACAGGCTGGGGATAAAATTAGCAGGAGCTTTTATTATTGGGATTTTATTTTTAAAAGCAATGGAAAGTACATCACTGGTGGGAAAACCCCAGAGGTCTTGACCAGTCTGTGGCATAGCCTCTGCTCTGTGGTGGATGTCCTGCTCACCCCAGGTGGGATGAGGTGGGAGCTGGCTGTGCGAACAGTCAACATGGCAGCAAGGACCATGGAGGGGCTGATCCTGTCCCTGGGGTGCACCAGGGTGATGAGTGGCACTAGGGGCAGCAGCGACAGCTGAGCCCTGCCAGGAGGCATCACGTGGCTGTAGGGTCCCTGGGAAACTCTGGTGGGAAGGACCCTTCCTGTCTGAGCAGGATGGGACCCTCCAGCCAGAGAAGACACAACTGAGGGTCTGGAAACTCAAGACAATCCTGGAGAGATTGGAGAGGGAGGGAGACACCAGCTCTTCCAGTGTATGAAGTGAAGGTGGGATCCAAAGCCAATTCATCCTAAAGCAGACAGCTGGGGTGCTGAGGTGCAGCAGCTCCCCGATGAGAGATGGTGCTTTTGGAGGTTTGCCTGCACTCCAAGAGAGAGGTTTTGATAAGTCCAAAGAGGAGGAATCTACTGAAGGGTGTAAATCAGAAAATAATGGCTGGCTCTGGAAATCCCCCCAGCTGAAAACGGCTGGAGACAGGGGGACGGCTCAAGGGAAGTGTACCATATGCTTGCTGTCACCTTCCTTGTCCGTGGATACCACTGGTGGGGATATCACAGCTGTGTTACTGCTGGCTGCTCCCAGGCTTATTTGCTGAGAGTGATGTGTGCCAGCCAAAAATGTGGCTGGCACAGGGTCTAGCTGGATTCTGACATGGTTGTTTTTTAAACAAGTGAAACTTGCACCTGTAAAAATCTCACCTGAAAGATTAAAGCTACTGCTAGGAGTTTAAACAAGTGTCTGGTCCCCTGGTGAGCTGCCCAGTGACTCCCAGGAGACCCCAGTTATTGCTAACACTTGAAATGTGGCTTCTCATGCAGACACCCACTGCTGAGCCACAGAACCTGGCATCCAGCCTCTCCCTGCCCTGGCAGATTACTGAGAGGACCCTGAGCAGCACCTGTAGCCTGGCACAGGGCTGAGGTGCTCTGTGCCTCTGGCTGGAAGTGGCTGGGATGTGGCAGCTGCCTGGTGGCTCCACTTGACCCTGGATTGGGGAAGTCCTTCTGTGACTGGGCATCCTGCTAACCACAGGAGAACTGACATTGTCGGTCCTTGTGCTCACATCTGAAGAGAAGCGTGTGCAGGATGTTGGAAAAGGAGGCTGAATACTTCAGCAAGGCACATAAAGCCTTCCTGCATGGCAAGATGGGGGCAGGAGGCAGTGGCAACTAGGCAGACTCCCAGCACCAGTTTGGCTCTCAAACCAGACCTCAGAGGCTGAGGAGGATCCTGCCATGGGAAGGCAGAGGTGTGGGATCCTCCACAGGCTGCAGGTGGGTGTCTGCTTCACCATGGACCTCACAGGTTTCAGGAGCACAGCTGCCTCTCCATGGTCATCCCCACGGGCTGCAGGGAATCACTGTTCTGGCATCTGGAGCACCTCCTCCCCTCCCTGTCCACTGAACTGGGGAACTGCAGGACTGTGCAATGGTTTTTGCTCTTTCTTAAATACATTATCACAGAAGAACCCCCGTTACTGCTGACAGGTGGTGATGGGTCCATCCTGGAGCCAGCTAGGTCCAGCATGGGGACAGCTTCTTGTGCCCTTTCACTAAGGCACTCTACAGACCCCCACTACCCAAACCTTACCAATGCAGTCCTAAGGACACGATGTCCCCCTGGCAGGAGGGGGACCAGCCTGGAGCAGAAAGGGGATGCACTGGAAGCAGGATGTGGATGCTCATCCATAGCAGCCTCTGCCCAGCTCCTGTCTGGTTGATACACACCAAGGCAGAACCATGTCTGTCCTGACAGAGCTTCCCCAGCCTGGGCAGGTGTTAGCTCTCCTGAGGACTCACCAGCCTGGGTAGCTCCTCCAGCACCTGGTGCAGGGGGGTTCGGGATCTGGACCTCACCAGCTGCTCCTCGGAAAGGAGATGAGCGGCTGCTGAGCGCCTCTGGCAAGCTTCCTGTTCCCCCAGGTGCTGACAAATTTCACACTCATGCAAGCACTATGTTTTTGTGCTGAGGGTTTAACTTCAGCCCTGCCCGGGGACTTTGAGTGGAAAGAAGTCACCCCAGTAAAAAAAGTTTTTCCCCGCAGCAGGGCAGTGTCTCCCTGCAGCTCCTGTCATTAGCCCATGAAACCACGATTGCTCTTCCACCTCACAAAAACTAATATCCAGCTGAAATTGGAAAATTCGCACTCAGTAGTTTCATTCAAGTCACCTGAGAACAAGAGGTGAGACAAGCATCCTTCTCATGCCCTCCCTGGGCATGGCCCTATCCCTGCAGGCACAGAGGAGCACCTGGAGGTCACTGCCAGCTTCCCATGAATGAACCTGGGTAGGTTTTTCTTTTCCTTTTGCCCCAGGAACAAAGCAGCAATGTATTTTAAAAGAGCAGGGCCATGGCCTTGAGTGAAGCATTAGCAGCCCTGAAGGCCTGAGATCATCCCAGAACACAGCTATTCTCCATCTCCTTTCCCCTCATGGTGACTCCATCACCCTGCAATCCCTGCATCACCCTGCTTCAGGCTCAGGGATGTGTTTAACTGGTGCCATTCTGGTTTAGGGTCCTGTTTGCTCTCCTGTCCTGCAGCACGGAACATCTGTCATGGGACTGTTTCTTCAAAATATTTTGCAAATAAGAATCATAGAATGGTTTGGGTGGGAAGGGACCTTAAAGACCATCTTGTTCCACCCCTTTGCCATGGGCAGGGACACCTTCCACAATCCCAGGTTGCTCCAAGCCACGTCCAAGCTGGCCTTGGACACTTCCAGGGATGGGGCAGCCACAGCTTCTCTGGGCACCCTGTGCCAGGGCCTCCCCACCCTCACAAGGGAGAATTTCTTCCCTATATCTCATCTAACCATTGAGGCCATTCCTTCTTGTCCTGTCACTCCCAACCCTTGTCCCAAGTCCCTCTCCAGCTCTCCTGGAGCCCCTTTAGGCACTGGAAGGGGCTCTGAGCATTCCCTGGAGCCTTCTCTTCTGCAGGTGAACACCTCCAGCTCCCCCAGCCTGGCTGAGCAGAAGGGCTCCAGCCCCCAGAGCATCTCTGTAGCCTCCTCTGGACCAGCGTTAGTGAAGGAGGGCGCTGTACCCCAGACGGGACTGAGCTGGGTGTGATGTTGCGCCGTGGGGGCTGTGGAGCCATCCCAGACCTGCTTCATGCTGAAGCAACTTCCTTTATTTTTCAGAGGTTTGCATAAAGGCAGCTGACCTGCCTGAAGTGGCCTTAAGAGACCCAAAAGATGTGCCTGTTTTGGGACAGGAACAGGTTGCTGCAGCCCTGGGGTTTTGTCTGAGGGTGTCTCTCTGCAGCTGGAGAGATCCCTATGCATCCTTGGTAGCATCCAGCTGCTCATCAATCACATTGGTTTGTAGCCTGTGGAGGAGGAGGAGGAAATAAAGGAGGCTTCCCAGGGCTTTTTGAGATCTTCACAGCATATGATTTTGTCACATTGCAGCTGGTGGCATCCCACAGTGAGCTCAGAAGCTCGAGTTTCTCCTGAAAGAAAAAAGTCCAGTTCTGCAGGTATGTCCAAAAACTGAAAAGTATAACAGTGAAAACCTCTGCCAGTCATAAATGTTCTTTCTTTTGTGTGTGTGTCAGGATTATGTGTTATCTGACTCCCATCTCTGACTTCTGAGTAATTTGAGAAAAAGCTCTTAAGAGAGCTGGGGGACACTGGGGTGCACCAGGAATTCAGCAGGAGGATTCATACGAAAGGCCCCAGGGTGGTCAGTGGTGGTGAAGCAGGGGGGTTAAATCTGCGGGAAAAAAAATTGATTTAATAAATTGATTAAAGCTGAATAATATCCTGGCCAAGGTATGATTCAGTTCAACAGTAACAGGTGATTTCACTGCAGCTCTACAAAGCTCATCCCTCTCCTGTGCAGCCCCATGGAGCCTCGGGTTTGCTGGAAGGAGACAAGTCTGGTTGCAGGAGGGCTTGCCAGGAGGTGGGTGCTGAGGGACTGTCTCCAGGGAAACAAGGCCCCAGTGGTATTTGCCCAAAGTTGGAGCCATCAGCACCTGGGAAAGATCTGTCCATTGCCCAGATGTCAGCAGGCTTGGGTTGGGATCCTGCAAGGGCCTGGGCAACAGGAACAGGCAGGGACACTGGCAGGAGGCACACAGGGCTGCAAGACAATATTGGAGAGGAAGAGATCCCTTGGCTGAGCCTTGGCAAAAGGTCACAGCACCCGCTCTCCTGCCCTTGTGCTGCAGTCCTGAAACACGTCCTGCAGCCAGTGAGGAGCATCCCAGGCTGCTTTGAGCACCTTGCACTGCCCTCCCTGCCACAGTGGTGGGAAATGAATCTGTCCTGTGTGTGTCATCATCTGCCTGTGCCATTGTCTGCCTTTGTGTGCCATCACCTCCCCTGCCTATGCATCATGCTGGCATTGCCCTGCTGGACACAGAGGGTTCCACTACCACAAGTGGTGACAGCTGGAGGAAGGAATAACAGCCTGTGACCTCCCCAATGCCCCCTTCAGAAGCACTTCTATGCTCCTCTGCCTCCAGTAAGGACCGGGAGCCCTGGGAGCACATGAGCATTTACTTCCCAAGGCCAGTGGGAGCTGAGGCCTGGGGCCCCTGGGCTGGGGTGGGCCCCTGGGTGGGGTTTTGGCTCTGTCAGCAGGATGGCACTGGAGAGTCCTTGTCGAGGAACAAAAGATGCTTTTCCAGTCTGGGACCAGCACAGGTGGCTTCGAGTGACCTCCTGAGCTCCAGAAATCAGCTGGCTGAGGCTGCATGCTGGAAGCCCGGCAGGCAGGGAAGGATCTGACTGCCCAGTTGGTGGGAAGAGGGTGGGAAAACGCCATTTGGACTAAGGCTGGGAATAGAATACACATCACATCAGCTATGGCTGGAGCAAGCCCTGGACTCCAGGAGAGGAAATGGCTCTCCTGAGATTTCTTGTTGCATTTTGGGATGTGGAAAGGACTGGAAACTTGCTGGAGGGGGATCCTTCGGGCTGTGTACCCTTGCACAGAGGCAGTGACCATCTATCAGAAGAAAAATCCATTATTAGGATGACAAACTTAACTTTAGTATTGTTAAGGCAGTCACTAGACTGACAAAGGACTACCCCAGGCTGGTGGCAAGCTCTGAGCCACCGTGCTGGAGCTGCTCTCATGGCTCCTGATGGAAAACAGTGGGAAAAGAGACCGGCATAGCCAAGGGGTCCAAAAGAGATATTTCCCTGGTGCAGAGTTTTCCCCAGAAGGACCATAGCGTGGGGAAGAGAGGGGACGCTGCAGGACAGCTCTTCTCGGTGTCCCCCACCTCGCGAGGGGGCACCAGAAAGCCCCAGATGCACTAGGAATCTGTTTTTTATTGAAGTCCTGCCAAAGAAGAGGAGAGACCCCTCCATTCCCACAGGCTGAGTTTCCAGTACAAGGTCTTGGATCAAGCAAGTACAGTTTGCTGCCAAATATTTGCAGGAGCCCTGGGACAGGACAGGACAACTTGTCCAGCCACAGTGCTGTGCAGCAGCACGGAGAGACAGGATGGTGCCACTGGCAAGTGGAACCCTCCACGGGATGCTGGTCCTCCAAACAACTGTCGGCACCAGAGGGAACAAAGATGATTTTGCTCAGTGCAAAATGGGACACCTTCCTGTATCCTTTCCCAGAGCTCAGGAAGGGGGTACAGGAGTGGTGTCAGCTCACTGGCTTAGGACATGCTGCTGTAGAGCTGCACTATGGCAATGGGAAGGTGGCTTATGACCTAACAGAGATGCTCTTACCTGCTGAACTGGCTGCTACGCCACACTGTGAGGGTGGGGGATGCTAAGAGCCCTCCTGGTGTTCAAGTCCTCCTAAAATGTTTGCTTTTCCCTAACAGCTTTAGGGACTCACAGGAACCTCTGGGCAGAGAATTTCTCCATGCATCAGGAATGGGAGAAGAGCAAATTCACTCCACAGAAGAGCTGATGGAGAGATGCCAATACAAATCACATCCTTACAGGTTACTTGAATTCTCCTTGCAGATGAATACAATAGCTGAGCATGGAGTAAAAGGTCCTGTTTGGACCTTCAAGCGGCACAAATCCCTCATGTAGCCAGGTTAAATGTAGATACTTGGGGAATAAGAAACCAGGTCAGAAAGGGATGTGCGTTTTGGGGGACAGTGCTTGTCCCCACCTCAGGAAGAGGAGACAGCCCCATGCCCCCTGCCTCCCCATGCCCTGCTGCCTGTCCTCCTGCTGTTCATGGGGACCTTTGCAACATCCCATGGCCCTGCTCACTCCAGCCTCAGGGAGATTAGCAGCAGTGCTGGCAGGAGGGCCCCTCAGCTGTCCCCAACAGCCCTCTGCTCAGTCAGATGCTTCAGTGGGGCTCAGAGGGGACAGCCTGGCTGTCTCAGCATTCCCCAGGGAGTCTATCCTTGATGTGGCACCCTTGATGGGGCTGTGGTGATGGCCATGAGCCTACTGCCCTGAGAGGCAGGCAACAATCCAACTGCTCATCATGGCCATGGCCTGGTGCTTGTGGGGATGAGCAGAAATTGTTCAAAACATGGTTTCTCACTTACAATTGGAGCTTGTGGGTAGTGTTGGAAAGTTTAGAAGAAAAGTGACAAACAGTTCCCTGCTTTATTCCAAGCAGAAGATAATTTTTCTCTCCATCCTGCCAGCTTTGTCCGCACCCCACCACCTTCCCCACCCTCATGCTGATGGGGATCAGCCCCATGCCACAAGTCTGCCCAGAAGCATCTGCATGTGGTGCTCCCTTCCTTCATGTCACGTGCTTCACTTCTGTTCACAGACTTGGGGACAGGTGAGCCTGCAGTGGCTGCATGAAGCCAATAGATGTGACCATGCTCCAGGGCTTCCACGTGCCAAGGACACCTCTGCCCTGGGGCCACAGCGTGGGGGACAGATGTTCTGCTGGCAGGTGCTGTGTCCTGTGGCATCATCCACAGGCTCATGTTACAAGCTTGGGGAGAGGGCTCGTCAGGTGCTGTGCCAGGGCTGCAGGAGCAGGGCTGGCAGCAGGGCTGGCAGGACACCTCTCAGCCTGAGGGGCTGCCCTGGCAGGAGAGGGCTCCTGGCAAGATGACCAGGAAAATCCAATGGGGCTTTTCTGGAAAAGCTGCCTACGTCCTGGTTGGTTGAATGCCAGGACAACAGGGATCCCTGCTCATGGAAACCCCCAGGGGCTGGCATCACACAGACATTGTCCTGGGAAACAGAAGACAGAAAAGGGTTTCGGAAGTGAGGCAAGAATAGAGACTTGTAGTTGGGTTTGATTTTCCTTCCAGGCAAGGATCCTTGCCAGGAGGGGGATTATAGCCTTGGATACACTGAGGTCCTTCCAAACTTTCAGTGCCATTGAGGGAACAAGATCTAGGCTTGGAACCAAGGCTGGAATACACCAGTTGGCTCCCACTCATAGGGTGTAGAGGCTCAGCAGGAGCTGCAGTCTGGAGTGAGCTCCTGACTGGGGGGGGGGGGGGGGGAGGGGAG
>VZRZ01008566.1:35993-48052 GCA_013398175.1 Climacteris rufus
GGGGGGGTGTTGCATCCCCTTATTTTCTTTCCTCTACCAGTGGAAAAAACCAGTTGGATTTGCAGCCTCACTGCCCACAGACTCAAAAACACCCCGAAAGTGTGTCTTATGGCCTTACTCAGTGCTGGGACCAGTGTGAGCATCCTCTGCAATTCCTGACAGACCTTGCATCCATTCCAATCCTGTCTGACTCCCAAGTCCACGCAGATGGAGACGTGGTAGGTGCGACCTGAGCAAAAGCATCTTTCTGACTCCAGGTTCAAATATCTCTGCTGGGCTGAGGGATGCACTCAACAGCAGGACAGGCAGCTGGGAGGTTTCCTGATACCCACACAACTTTGGGACTCCTCTACGCAAGGCAACTAGGTACTGGGTAGAGAGTTAGGGTTAGGCTTAGGCTTAGGCTTAGGCTTAGGTTTGGGGTTAGCGTTAGGTTCCCCAGCAGCTGGGGAAGCCTAGACATCCGAGTCCTTTGGTTGGTGCAGGACTCAGCCTGCCTGGAGGTCTCTGAGGAAGAGGAACCTCTGGGCATGCAGAGTGGCTTGTATTGGCCTGAACTTAGCAAAAAATACACCTGATGTCCCTTTCCCTGTTGGTACTTGCCCTGGTTGCCTTTGCAGACAAATCCCGCTTGCTCCCAATGTTCCCTCAGGCACAGGTCAGGAGCCTTGGGGCTCCTGCCAGGGTTGAGATCAGCGTTGTGCTGGAGGAGCTCTGGAGTGTGTTGTGGGATTGCTTGTGCATTGCTCATGGCTGGCCCATGCTGGGGGCTCATCCCAGTCCCAAAGCTGTTGAATGCTCCTGGATTGAATGCTCCCCTGCACTTGTGGTTGGCTGAGGAGCTCGCAGATGGGAGCAGAGAACCCTGTCCCTAACTCCCTCCTTTTGGACCCCAGCCTGCTGTAGTGTCTACAGGCTCGTTGTGTTCTTCCTGTTATTTCCCAACCACATGTGAAGCTGCAGTGCCGCCCACCAGCGCTCCCAGATGTGCCGCCCACCAGTGCTCCCAGATGTGCTCGTCCACGTTTAACAAAGCCATTGAGCCCCACAACCACCAAACCCCACCTTTCAGAGCCATCAGCAAGTTCCTTCTCCTGCTCGTGTGTGTCCTTTGAGCCCTCATTCAATCCTACAGCCCTCACCCGGGTGGCCCCACCCCAGAGGCTTTTGTTGGAAGAGATGGATTACAAAAACCTCTCTCTTTTGTCCGGGGAAGTGGTGGTACTCCCCTCCCCCCCGACTCCGCACTGCTGGGTGACTAATGCAGTCCCCACCTTCTCTTCTTTGTATTCACCTTCCAATGTGCCCCCAGGGAATAATTCCCCTGCTCCATGGTTGGGACAAGCTTTGCTGCCCAGCTGGGAAGGATGCCAGCATGACTATCTTTCCTGGGGAGCCTGTGCCTGTGCCTCTCCTTGGAGCAGGAGGAGAAAGCCGTGTCTTCCTGAGTCACTGAGCTGAAGCCCATGTCCACACCAGCTGCAGGGGATGTAGAAATACATAGGATGCAAGAGTTCTCAGGTGCCTCAGGTGTGCTGGCGAAACATCCTCATCCAGCTTTACCTGGGATTAAGCTCTCTGTGTTTATCCAGGTACAGGGTGAGCCAAAGGCACCAGCACGGTGGGGAGTCAGGGCTCCTGAGCTGGTTTCCCTTTGCCTGGGACATCCATCCCCTCCTCTGGGCTCCTGTCCCATGCCACAAAGAATGATAAGAACCATAGAATGTCCTCAGTGGAAGGTACCCACAAGGATTACAAAATCACAGAATTGTTAAGCTTGGAAAAATACCTCTAAGGTCATGGAGTCCAAGTTCTGGCCCTGCACAGACACCCCAACAACCCCACTCTGGGCATCCCTGGCAGCGCTGTCCAAACGTCCCTGGAGCTCTGGCAGCCTTGGGGCCGTGCCCATTCCCTGGGGAGCCTGGGCAGTGCCCAGCACCCTCTGGGGAAGAACCTTTTCTTAGTATCCAGCCTAAAACTCCCCTGACACACCCTTCATGCTATTGCTTCAGGTCCTGTCACTGAGCAGCAGAGAGAAGAGATCAGCACCTGCCCCATCTCACAGGTTAATCTGATCCATTGCTGCTGTGGTCACATCATGGTGGTGACACCCAGTACACAGGCTCTAATCATAAAAATTTGTGGGGGGCTTATTGCTGCCCCACAGCAAACCCTGCTCCTGAATCTGGTGGATTATCTGGTTATTTCAGGTTTGAATGCCATTTTCATGTCTGGTCATGCTGAGGGGATCTGTCCCTCTTGCTATTGAAGCAGCCTCCTAAAAATTCATGGTGTCCTGCTGTCCCTGGGGATGTTCAAGGCAGGATGAATGCATGGACAGCAGCACTGTGCAGATCAACAGAGGTAACAGAGGTGAGAGGATGGGAGGCAGACAGGTACCAGGCAGGGTGGCAGGCAGACAGGTGGTAGGGTGGTAGTGTAGCAGGACAACCAGGCTGTGCCAGGCTGGCTCCCCACACAGCCACTTGCTCATTGAACCTACTCATTTGGGCAGATTCTATGCTTCACAACCTGAGTCCTGCAGAGATGACATCTCTTCTTGCCTTGCTTTGGTGGTGCCCAAAATCACATCCCTGTTTCTTCAGACAAACAAGGCTGCACTTACCTCCTGGCATTGGAGCAATTTGCCTGCTTCATCTTCCATGGCAGGGAAAGCCCTCACTGCCCCTTGCCTTCTTTTTCCCACTGAACTTCCTTGTGCCTGGAGCTCAGTCATTGCCCACCTGGGGCACATGGCTGGGTTACCCGTGAGTGGCTGGGGCTGCCCACACACCATGGGCAGAGGCACTGCCACCCTCCGTGCCCTGCTCTCCAGCCTGTGGCGCCTTGCTGGGGCTCCATGGGAAAGGAGAAATGATAGGACCCCCTCCTTGCTGGGGCTGCAGCTCTCAGTGCCTGACCCTGGCTGGGCTGAGCTTAGACAGATAAGGGTCAGGGTGCTCCCTGCCTGAATGTATCATCACAGAGGTACTTCTCTGGCTGTGCATGCATTTGCCTGGCTGACATTCCCCTGGGTATGGGAGCATTTCCATCCCAGCATGTCCCACCTTTTGGTGCCTTCCTGTTTGCACCCGAGGTTGAATATCTCGGGACACCAGCAACTGTCTGGGGCTGGGCACAGGCTCCCTGAGATCTCAGCTCACACCTCCCACCCCCTTGGGGCTGGAAAGAGGGTGGCAAATGTGACCCCATGAAGATGAAGAGCAGCCCCCCTTGGGGAGGGAAGGGATGCCAGCCCCCTCTTTGAAGCTACCCATGGACAGCCTGGGAATAGGGTAGCCAAGTCTGCGCAAGACCAATGTATGGAGGACACTCACATCTCCCATGATGCATCCCACCCCACCGAGAACCACCTGCCAGATAGGAACTTGCTCCGAAATCTCCAAAAACAAAAGAACAATGAGGAGCCAGGGGACCATTCCTATTCCCACAGGACTCTCCCAACCCTGTTTCTGCTCCCTACCATCCAGAGAAGAGATTTTTTTTGTTCCTTTTCAGTCTTTGAAGATCTCTTCTCATTGTTTGTCCATCTAAGAGTGAAGCAGGAGGTTTGAGAAAGGGATTAACTGCAATCCAGAAAAGATCTCTCTGCTTCTGTGATAGTCCCCTGAATCCCTGGTGCAGTTGCACTGTAGAAGATGTCAGATGTGCACCTCAGAAGGTGAGGTGGGCAGCATGAAGAGTCAAGAATAGGCAGGTGTTTTCCCATGGAAACTTGAGAAAAGTCAGCCTGGGAAGGCAGAAAGGCAGTGGAAATTATGCTGTGCTGAGCCTTAGGGACAGGACTGTGGTTTCCTGTGGCATCTGCAGCAGCAAAGGGGAATAATTTTTTCACCTAATTTAATATATTAATGTCTTGGAGTAGATCAACATGGATTTTCCAGGGTTAAGTGCTTAATGAATCGAAGTGAGGAGGTAAAACCCTGCAAACAGACTCACAGGTTGAACAAATCAGTCCTGCAGAGAAGCACTATGCCATGGTGACAGACACTGCCAGGAAAAGGGTCACTCTCTGTGCCCCCATTTAGCCATTTTCTTCCCCAGACTCTGCTCTGGGGACAGCACTAGAGCTCGTCCCCTGCAGAATGTCCATCAGCAGAACCTCCGCAATGGAGAGGCACGTCAGGGCTGGGGGCTCCTGCACCACAAGCCCTGGGCGGAGGCTTAGCCCTGTGAGCACCTCTGTGCCCCAATACCACAGTGATGGGCAGGAAGCTCTGCAGAAGGTCGAGTGCTGATGCAATGTGTCCTCTGCACGGGTCAGCTGTGAACAGCACACTTTGCTTCAAAAAATACTGAGAAGTGAGGCAGGCTGTGAGAAGCCTCAGTTCACACCCTCAGTGTGAGGGTGTGACCCTCAGCCTACAACCCAGCTGCACTAGGAGCCATGTCCTCCAGCCTTGTCTCCTTGTTTATTATTTTGTTCACTGTTTTATCCCACTATGTAAGCAAGCTCCAAATGTCCTTCTGAGAGCGAGGAGCCCAGCCTACTTTGGCTTGCTGCTCCATGTGCAAATGCATCACATTATTCACTTGTGACCATATTAAAAACAGCCTCAATATACATCTGGGCTCCTCGAGGCTGTCACAAAGTTCTTGTGATGATTAAAAGCAGTAACACAGCCATAGTTGTTAATCTGTGTAGGCGAGAGGTTCTTGGAGCTTTTCCATATCTCACATCCCACTGAAGCCAACTAAGGGCTAAGCCCCAGGGTGGGGGCAGGATGAGGTTGAGCCTGGAGTCAAGGACCGTGCCCGGAGGGGTAGATGGGGCTGATCCCAGGGACAGAGGCTGTGCCCAGGGAGCAGGGACAGGATTGGGCTGAGCCCCCCCTCCGGTAACGGTGATGCTCGAGGGACAAAGCTGATTCTGGGTGCGGGGCGAGGCCTGAGGGGCCGGGCTGGGCCTGATCCCGGGCACAAGGACCGTGCCCGGGGTTGGTAGATGGGTCTGGTTCCCAGGGCGGAGCGGGCAGGAATATCTGAGTCCGGGTCCGCGGCCCGAGGCCGCCCCCCGCAGTGCCACGGAGCCCGGTGTCCCGCCCGGGTGGGCCGGGGCGGCGGTGACTCAGCCGGGAGAGGCAGGCGAGGAGGAGGCGGGGGAGGAGGAGCGGCAGGAGCCGCCGCAGCCGCCGCGGAGCCGCTCACCTGCCTGGCCCTGCCATGGCCCGCCGCCTGGCCGCCCTGCTCCTGCTCCTGGCCCTCGGCTGCCTGCTGGGCATCCTCCTCCTCCTCCTCGGCTCCGGGGACGTGCGGGGCCCGCCGGGCTTCAAGGTGAGCGGGGCGGCGGCACCGGGCGCAGAGAGGCGGTGGGCACCGGGAGTCCTGCGGTGCCGGGCGCTGGAGAAGCCGCCGTGGGCACCCCGGGGTGCGGCATTCCCGGTGTGCGGGATCCCCATGGGAGGCGCCGGGGCTGAGGCGCGGGGAGGGTCGCGGGGAGGGTCGCGGGGAGGGTCGGGGGGAGCAGCCCCCGCCGGCTGCGCAGGGACGGGGCTGCCCCGGTAGCGAGACCCGTAGTGTGGCTCCCCCGGTGCGGGACCCCCGGCTGCGGAATCCTCTCCTGCCCGTCCCTTGTGCCTTAGGACCTACGCTTTGGGAGGGGACTCTGTTGGACACACTGAAGGAAAACGGCCCCCCAGGCCAGAGCAGCCGTGGCAGCATCTGATGCTGCGGCTCTCTGTGGGCTGGGGCTTCCCTGTGCACCCCATCGTCTCCCCGGGCTCCACTGCACTGCCTGAGCCAGCGCTGCTGGGTGACAAAGGCACTTTTCTTTGCATACAAGCTGCTTTTTCTTTTCTTTTTCATTGTAAATTCAGACGATGAAAGAAGTTCCCGAACAATATCTTGTTGGCCATGTATCCCTTTTGTAGTCCAAGTCTTTTGTTTTAAAACAGTCCCAGGCGCTTGTCCTGAAAAATGGTTCATCTAAACCCCCCTTTTTCTCATCTTAAGCAATTTGCTTGGAAACTTTCTGAGCCAGCCTGCATGCCAGATGTGCTGCCTTCTCTTTGGGTTTGTCAGATATAATGAAGATTAGGATGAGAAGATGAGCTGGCTTAGCCAAGATGATCCTTGTTGCTCTTAGTATAATTACCAATTATTAACTCCGTCCCTGTGACACCTTTCTTTGCCACTCAATGCCACATTCTGCGCCATCCGGGGCAGTGCCCTGAGCTGGTTTCAAAGTGGATTTTATCTCTTGGGACACAGAGGAATTAGATCAGTACCAAGAGCCCCATACACAGCACTGGGGTCAGCCTGGAAAGCCTTTCTCCCTCCATTTTGCAAGATGGAACTTTGGTTTAAAGCCAAATTAATTCCCAGCATTTTTTTTCTGTGCTTTTTTTGGTGTTTTTTTCTGTGAGTGGTAGCACCTTCTAGTCTGCAGGCAGTGCTGTGGTTTGGGGCCAAGCATCCCTGAACACTCGCCGGGGTCCTGGCCCTGCTCCACACAAGGCCTGGTCCAGGGACTCAGGGTTCCTGGACGTGCCAAGTGCCACGATCCAGCATGGTCTGTGCACTGGTGTCCAGCAGTGCCTGTTCCCGTGGGACTGGCACCAGGAAGGTGCTGAGGAGCTGCTTTTGCACAAAGCTCAGCGCTGTTTTGGGAATGCAGAACTTTGTATTTTTCTAACTCAGCCCAAAAAATGTCCACATAATTTAGAGGTTGGTCCTTCTGTGGGGGACCCAGGGCACATCCTCCCATAGCCTGGGCAAGATGTGGTCCTTGCTGGCTCAGTCCACGTTAGCTGCTGTTCACTGCTAAGCTACAGCTCCACATCTTCGCTTTCCAGCTCCTTTGCTTGCAGTATAGCCCCAAAACCACCCTGGATTAGTTATCTTGCTGCTGAGGGACTGATTCTTCCCTCAGGGGTCCACAGCAGGGCTGATGGCCTGACTGCCTCAAGCTGCCTGCCTGCTTCTTCCTTCTTTTGGCAAATGTATTCACTGGCAATTTCTAAGTCCCATGGCTACTGCAACAGGAAGGAAACCTGTCAAAACCCACAGCAAATGTGGGTACCACATGTCCTCACCACCCTTGAGGGAGGCAGGATGTTGGGGGCCAGGGCTGAGCCCTTTGTGCGCCACGGGGCAGTCTGGAGAGCCTGTAGGGTGGGGGCTGGAGTCCTGGGCATGGCCATGGGGCACAGTGCCAGGCAGCAGCACATGGGGCATTCTCAATGCCTCCATCTGCCTCCTCCACTGATCAGGAGCCCCAAGCCCCATGCATGGCCTTTGAGGACATCACTGTCTTCTGTATCCCCTCTACAGGGGCTTTAGGACGGAGCAGCCCTGGCTGGGGCTGGGCTGACTGATGTTGCATTGGGACAGAGCCCTTGGAACCATGGGTGACCCAGGAGGCAGCAGACAGGGCTGGCATTGAAAAACTGTCCCACTGTGGGGTCACAATGGGGACTCCTCTGTGTTCCCCAGCCGTGGAACATCACCAGGGTCTGGTCAGGGGGTTCTGTTAGAAAAAGAAAGTGCTGGTGTTGGGAACTGTCCCACATGTGTGAGGCCCAGCCAAGCCCTGTGTGCCAGCAGCCAAGCATGCTGGGGCAGATGAGAGGGGTGATGGGAGCCAGGCACTGGCGCAGGAATGTGCCAGGACATCCTTGTGTCTCCCCAGACCTCTTTGCACTGTGCTTGTTGGCAGACGCAGGGTGGCTCAGCTGGCAGAGCTGAAGGCACTATTTATGCTGCAAATCACAAACAGGATGGGCTTTTATCCTCCCACCTGTAGGACCCCTGCAGTCCACCTGCCCATGCCCATGGCTCAGCCATGACTCAGACCCACATGGCAGCACACTGCTCTGGGGAATGCAGCAGCTCTAGTGCCCAAGGCCAGGGTCTGGGATGGGGACAGGATCTGAGGCCAGGGGCTGGCACCACTGCACACCACTGTGGGTGACCCCATTCATGATTCCTGTGTGAATGCTGAAGGATGTGGTACCTTTGGGTCTGGAGGAGAGGATATTCCTTCATTGCTGGGAACAAACTTGGCCACCCAAGTCTGCATTGGTCCCTTCACGCACCATGTGCACGTGGTTCCCACCCCTACGCACCACTGCCAGGCAAAGAGGGCTTCTCTGCAGGGACAGGCTGGGCTGCAAACCCCACACCCCAAGCTGGGGCTGGGCTGTGGCGGCTCCTATCATGCCAGAGTGGCCATGGGGCAAGCTGTGGCAGCAGCTGGCCAGGCACCTGACACTCTGCAGTGGCAGCACCGTGTTGCCACGTCACCTCAGCTGGGCCAAGTGCTGCTGCTGCCACCCTCAAGGCCGGGGGCCCGTGGGATGTCCCTTGCCCACCACTCCACACCTGCTGGCAATGGGCTGGGGGTCTAAGAGGAGAAATCCCCCTCCCCGGCCCACAGGTATTGGCAGCAAAGGGCACTAGAATCTGCCTATGTGGGGCAGCCAGTTCTGCATCTTGCCCCAGCGGTACCACTGTCACCCCAACATGTCAATTGTGCATGGGGCTTCCCCTGGGTGCAGGTTCTGAGCTGCCTGTCACTGCCTGCACTTCCCCAGGCACGCACGTGGCATGTGTGCCCACACACACCCATGCACATACATCTCCTAAATGCATGTACACACAGACAAGTGCACCCATGTGCACACAAACGGTGGCACATCTATGTGTGTGTACACCTCACCTGTGCACACCCATGTGCAAGCACCCCATGCACCTACCTCCACATCTAAATTTACACATACCTTTGTATGTCCATGCACACACACGCTCCTGGCAGCACACATACCACATGCACACGTATGTGCATGCACATCCATGCACATGTGCACGTACATGCATGCACCTCTGTACATGTGCAACTCCACCCCAGGTGTGCATGCCCACAAATGCACCCCAGTGCCAGCTCTTCATGGGGTGTGAAATGGGGCACAGCTCTGTTGAGGCAGGAGGAAACCCCAGGAACCTTGTCACAGGTGGTGGGTCTCCTGTTCACCCTGAAGCCAGCCACGTGTCCACGTTCCTTCCTGCCATGGAGTCCGTCTGGTGTTTCCAGCATCCTCCTCCCGAGCTGACCCCATTCCTGATATGTGGCAATAGGTATCCCTGGCACTGCAGGTCATCCTCACTGTCTCATGCTCCAGCATTTCTCAGCCCCTGCCACAATGTAGATATCCCTGTCTCTCACCTTGTCCCTCTCTGTGAACTCCAGCCCCTTCATGGCATCCCAGGGCTGTTCTCAACCACTGCTCCCAGGGTCTTGGTTGTGGTCTACCCCGGGTTTTGGGGTGACCTATTGATGCTTTCCCTTTGGGGACAGCCTGGTCACTCTGCTCCAGCTAGTGTCACTCCAGGTGATACCTGGGATACCTGGGGTAAGGGTGCCTTGTGAGGGAACCAGAGACATCTGCAGGGTGGTTACAGGGTCCACGGTCATATGTGCCACAGAGGTGGACAGAGGGGATCTCCTGAGGCTGGACCCTCCTCAGGGTCCCCTGTGCCTGGTGAGTCACTGCTCATCCAGGGGTGCAGGGGTGACTACAGGACCCCAGGGTGGGCAGGCGAGGCAGAGGTTGCCATGGTGAGAAGGGACTGGTGTGCCAGGTGGTGCATGGCCCGCGTGCTGGGCAGAGAGGGTGCTGAGAGCCCCCTAAGCCTGCCCAGAGCACTCACTCCAGCACCCAGCCCAGAAGGCTGGGATGAGGTGTTGGGGGGAGTTGTCAGAGGCCCCTTTCTCCTCTCTGCAGGGTTTGGCAGGAGCTGAAGCTGCTTCACTGCACTAGCCCCAGTCTGGCCAGAGCAGGAATTCTCTGACGGCTCTTAGGTTTTGGCCCAAGGCATGAGCAAGTCACTGGGGGAGGCTGGGGGGGTCACCCACGTGAGATGGTCCCCTGGGGGAGCAGGAGGTACCACTGCTGCAGGGCCACGGGTTCACAGGGGAACTGGGGCTACCTGTAAGTGAGGTGTCCCTGCCTCTGCCCTGACACCTCTGCTGCCTGAGCTGACCAAAACCAGGTGATAGAGACAGGGGTAGCATGAGGTATCCACGGCAGGCAGGGCTGGAGTGGCTCCCAGAGCCAGGCAGGGAGCTCTTCTCTCCATTGGGTCTGGGCAGGGGAGGAACAGACAGAAACTCATAGGAGGTTTAAGCCTTAGATGGCTTCAGCCCAGGGATGCTTAGCTGAGGCGATGCTGGGTCCTGCCTTGCTTTCCCCCAAGACTCAGCCCCGAGGGGGCACAGCAGGGGCCAGTGTGAGCAGCCCTGAGCCCATGGGCAGCAGCGGTCAGGCCGAGGGGTCTGCCCAGGGGGGCTGCAGGCAGCACGTAGGGTGTCCCCTCCCTGAAAGCTGGGTAACCTTGTTTGGCAGGAGGAGCAGGGTTATTTATAGCCAGAGAATGGCCAAGCCATACAAGGGCAGGAGGGATGAGGGGCCTGGCTGCCTTTCTTTGGCAAGAGCATCCCAAGGGGCCATTCCAGGTGTCCTTCCCTACCACCAGCGCCAGGGACCTGCTAGCATGGCTCAGCACAGATGCAGGCAGCCAGGAGCAAGGAGAGCCTGCAGCAGGAGAAGAGCCCCCTGGGCTGCACTCAAGGGCATCCCCATACCCAAAAAGCCAGAGTCCCTGTGCTGTTCCAAATAGCATCCCAGGATGGCCAATAACCCACTCCCAGTCACATCCCAGGCAGTGCCCTGTTCAGGCAGGTGTGGGCCTTGCTGTGCCAGGCTGGGCTGTGCAGAGCCTGCCTCTGCCAGACAATGCTCTGGAGCTGCTGGGCACTGCCAGGCACTGAACCCTAGGGCCTTCCCTTGGGAAGGGCTGGAGCAGCCAGGGCCCTTTCACCTCCAGGCCTGTCCCACTGCCTTCCCCCCGCAGTACGGCATCGTGCTGGACGCCGGGTCCTCCCACACCGCCATGTTTGTCTACAAGTGGCCTGCAGACAAGGAGAACGACACCGGGGTGGTCAGCGAGCATGCCATGTGCGATGTGGAGGGTAAGGGCTGGCCCTGGCCCAGGGCTGGGGGCTGGTGGTGGTATCTGTCGCGTCCCTGTGTCAGGGCACCATGGTGTGAGTGTCCCTGCCATGCCCAGCTGCCTGGTTGGGTAACAGCTCCCTCTGTACTCACTGTTGCAGTGACGTGTTCTAAAGGGTTCAGCTCTATTCCCAAAACATCTCCCAACTCCCCCAAGGCTTGCAGCCATGTATTTGTGGTTTATCTTTTTCTGGCAGGTACTGAACCACCAGGAAACAATCCGGCTCCCTGCCTAACCTAGTGAGGAGCCAGGGTTGGTTTTCCACTCTCCATGTATCAACCCTTCCCAGACTGTCAGCCAGCAGGGGATATGGTGTGGGCAGGAAGATGGGGCTGGACCCTGGATGGCTCCATGCCCGTAGAAACCTGCCTTTTGGACAGCCTGGGAGGGGGAAAGCTGCTCACCAGGCATTTTCCCACTGAGCATCATTCCCCCACCTGCAGGGAGCAATGCTGTTTCCTCACCACAGGTCCTGGCATCTCCAGCTACAGCCTGAACCCTCCAGCGGCTGGGACAAGCCTGGAGCACTGCCTGAACCAGGCCCTGAGGGACGTGCCCAAGGAGAAGCATGTGAACACCCCACTCTACCTGGGTGCTACAGCTGGTATGCGCCTGCTCAAGTGAGTGCTCGGGGGGCCCTGTTGTGCCACTCTGCCATGCCACCTTGCCACACACAGTAGGGGTGGAGGTGGTGAAGGATGGCTGAAGTGTTTTCCCTTTGCTGGGCAAAGCTCTTCACCACTGAGCTGCCCAGCACCGTGTCCCCTGCAGAAGTGGTCCTGCCTTTCAGAGCAGGCACAGCCAGCACAGCCCTAGTGGAAAGGGACTGCTGTGGGGCCAGCACCAGGATAACCCACCCAGACTTTTTGGCTTGCTAGGAAGAAAATCCCCTGCTCCCACAGCCAGGCTGATGGGACATAGTGAGAATAATCACCCCTCAAAAAGCACACAGAGGAAGGAGTTGTGCTCCCCTCACCCAACCCAGGAGGGATGGATCCCATTGTCCCAGCAAGAAGGAGCACAAT
>VZRZ01008569.1:0-15585 GCA_013398175.1 Climacteris rufus
AGGGTGGGAAAAAACGTACCTCCGAGACGGCTGGTCCGAACAGACGGGGTCACCAGATGTGGCAGTGGGTGGCAAAAATGACACGGCACAGAGCTTTGTTCGCAGAGATCAGAGAGCCAGCCAGCAAGCCCCATTTATTGTATTGGCCTTTATATAGTAGGAACCCAAGTACATGATTGGCTAGGTTCTACACCACCCTAATCCAAACATATCATACCCGGACAACAACAACAGGTGCTTTATCTTATTGTTTCTCATACCTCCTGTGGGAAAGAAGGATTTTTCTCACAAGCAGCCCCAGGCAGCAAGCTCTGGGCCGCTACAATCGTTGATGGACACTTGACCTCCAGCCATAGTCCACCCACCACACTCTCTCTTCCAGAATAGCAGCAATAGATGACACTGGCATTATTTACATAACTGCATCTCTAAAAAACTGCAAATGCATTACCTTTTTAAAACATACCTTGCCTATACAGATGGTTTCTGTTCAATAAGAACTTCCATTTCTTAATCTTTTGCAGTACCATGTTCTTGATGAATGCTTAGAGACTTAAAAGCTCCTTGAGTATTGTCTTCCAGGAAATAATTGCATGAAAACAACGTTAAGAGCCAAAATGTCAGATTCATGTTTTTGGCTTGGTACAAGTGACATAATCTAAATGTAGTGTAGTTATTTGGGAATCTATTATCTGACAATATATTGATCCCAAGTTCTATATTTATTTCTCTATTACCAAAGCATCATATTTGAAGTAAATACAATAGAGATCTACTTTTTTTGTTTTCCATGTGTGACATCTTTTCTGATCTTTTAGGAATGGAGAAAGCATTCAAACAGAGGAGCTGAGGAGTCTCTGATTTAGGAAAGTTCTCCCCTAGACAAAGGCCATAGTTTTGACTACCTGAAAATAGAACTCCTGTCTGTCATTTCCAGGTGTTTAAAAGATTTCAAGAACCCATTAGAAGTCAATGAAATATATAAGCCCTTCAAAGCTCAGGGCCTTGAGGCATAGTTCTTCTGAAACTGAGTTGATCCATGTGAAAACAGGCTGTTATAATTGACATATTAGGAGCTATCTCATCTCTACTCTCTCCTTCACAGGGCACAAATATCCATCTCACACTATAAAGGGAATAAGGGCACATTTTTGTGATAGAAAGTGTAGTGATGCCACCACGGTTGCATTCAGAATTAACAACCATTTCTCAAAGACACAAAACCAGTTGGTTGTGGATCTAAGAAACCTTAGATCAAATGCAAAGAAACAATTCCCTTCAATGAAAAGAATTCTAAAATATGTGACAGTAACGCTGGCTCCAGGGGCCGCTCGAGGCCACTCAGCGTTATTCTGGGAGTGACCCTGGTTTCCCGGGGGCTGCAGCTTGCAGTTTCCCCAAACCCAGGGCGTCCTCCGGCAGCTCGTTAGTGCTGGCTCCTCTGTGACAGAGAGAGCCCCGGGCTGATGGTGAAGGCGCGGGCAAGGACAAAGACCGAGAGAAGGGCCTTGGAGTGATTTCCAGCTCTTTTATTTCCCGGAGGAAGCATCAGGAAAGGTAGGAGAGGGTCCAGGGTCCAGGAGAGGCGGCGCAGGGGTCCGGGAGAGCTGAAAGCTTCAGCTACCAAAGGCAAAGTCTTAGGGACAGCAGGGGATTTATGGGGATACAAGCAAGGGAAAGTAACCTATGGGGGTACAAGGATTAACATATAACCAATAGAGAGCCGAACTGTAATGAAATTTCCAGAACATAACTTTATACAGAACATTAGGTAATGTAGCAACCAACTGAAATATGTAAACTAAGGTGCAAGGGATGCGGGGGGTGAACCAAAAACTCACCCTGAGCAGGGAGTAGGCGTCAGACTGTGGCAACCTCAGGCTGTGCCCACCAGTCTTGAGCCTGTGGGGCTGTGGCTTTTGCCACGTACGCCGCCACATGACAGTACAGTGTAGCATATCAGAGAGAACAGTACAGCACACCTGATTATGAAATAGTGGCTACTGCACTACACGTGCTTTAAAGACAGCTTCATTATACTGCCAGTTAATGCACCTTTATTAGACTTTTTACACAACTGTAACAGCAATCATTTGTTGGTCAATCTAGACCTGTGTTCTCATGTATTACCTTGGTGCTGTAATTTCAAGACTCCTGTTATCTTGCACTACTGGGAATACATGCTACGGTCTTGTGACTGTTCATACATTCTTTTTTTAAAGGTGTTGGTGGTTCAGTATACAAAAAAAATTTGAAAACAGAATGAAATTGAATGCACATGCAGCAATTTCTCATCAAATTTTTAGCATCTATTTACACCAAAGTTATTAGTATAATTATATTATACTAATATATATTAGTATATTTGGGGTTTTTGTCTCTTTGGGCTATGACACTACGTTTTATAGGGTTCTTAAGATTTAACATGTAAAGTGCTGCTTCTTAATGATGCAACTGATACTGACTTGCATAACAGTAACAACGTAAATTAATTATGAGTTTCAGAGGAATTATTTGCAAGCAACTACAATAAGTATGGGAGCATTTACCAGGTAAATCTTCTATTATAAATGAGTGTGATGTAAAAGCTAAGATGCTCAAACATTTTCATTTATTTATTCCCATGTGAAAAATTCAAGAGCAAAACTGAAAACATTGAAAATAATTTTTGTGGAGCTGATATGCCTGATACAAACACTGTTTACATGAAATAAGACAAATCTTCATTGAATTAATTTACTGAGGGTATTTAATAATTACATAACTTAAAAATCATTCACTCAAAAAACCCTCAGTTCTGTCTTCATGAGGTAGTCTTCAAACAAATGTATGTTAAATTTTAACTCATGATGAAATACCCCTAAAACCTCACCCTCCAAAAAGATAGCCTTTTGAAAGCCTTAGCCCAGTCTTTCCTGACAACTTATTCTTTAGTTCTTTTTCTTTGCTTTTCTTCTTTCTGAGCAGCATGAATAAAAGTTTCTTAATTTGTCATTTGTACCATGCTGTTGATCAAAGTAACCTGAGTAACCAACTTGATGATTAGTACCTTAAATAATTTCTTCAGAAGACAGCTACGGATGTTAAATTTTCTAAATTATTCTTTTACACAGTGTGGCATGTTTTGATTCTTTACCGTGGTTAGCTCTGTTTTATTTCTTGTTCTAGATATTGTTCTATTCTTTCTACTTATATTAAGAAAAATACCTAAACATAACTGCACTAAATTCATGAGCCTCATCCTGATCTGAATGGAAGTGGTTCCTGTAGCCATCTGTTGATGAACTTGTGTGATCCTATGTAAGTGATGTCTAAACCATGACATTGTGGTTGAAGTTGGCTTTTGATTTTTTTCATCTCCTGTTCAAGAAAATTTGGTAATCTTCCCAGCAGATATGACACACCAACATTTAGTATCACAGAATTAGTGGAATTGCATTATGTTTGAAAAAAGAGAATGTATAATGAACTTGTTATATTGAATCAGTTTCTGGAAGACAGACATTTTTACTGCACACCATCAAAACTGTCTTTAATTATCCTAGTTATTGGCATCCTTAGCAGAAAGGCTTACAACTCAAAGAATGTAGGATTCCAGCTATTTGAAACAAGGCCTTTTGAAGAAAAAAATTGAAGATTGTTGGAACAATACTGTAAAAGTATGTCTTCTCTCTCAGTTGAATGTATTACTTTGCTTCAAACCACTGGCTTTTAATGAGCAGGGTTTTTAACTCATTTCTATATTTCTAGTGCCTGACTAAAGATTTACTATCCACTATTAAAGAAGATAGAATTATATATTTTTAGTCCCAATTCTAATGTAAAAAAGCATATACTGTCAATAGAAATCAAAAGCATGTTGTCATGGTGCTATCTTTGTATTTGTTCAACCAAAATGTTTTTCATAGAGTTAAATGAATACTGGGGAATCTGGGAATGTTGTGAAAATCTAGTGTACTTTTATGTGCTTCCAAGTTTCACATCTGCATTCTGATCCAAGTGGAGAACTGCAGATTCTTTCCAAATGTATATTTGCCACTACAGAACATTACTGTGAAAGCCAGACACTGTAAAGTATTTCTTGACATACAATATTCACTAAGTCTAAAAGCATTTGAAATGTCTCTGTTAATGGATAAACACTGGGTCTGAAGATTGAAAATGTGCTTCCTGCAGAAAGGGATATACACACAAATAAGCACAATATGTAGCTATGAAAACAATCCAATTTCAAAGCAATCAAGAGGAAAAAGGTTCAATATATATGACCCTCCTCTGAAAAAGTATTAGCTTTATTCAGTGTTTGTCAGCCTTTGCAGAGATGTACCAGTTTCAATCAATAAATGATAACACCCATACAAAAACACCTCTAGGTTTATCAAGAACATACCTGGAAAAGCAAATTAAAATCCAGTGTTGGTAAATGCTACATTCCACTTTAGGACAGAGATAGATACAGTTCTGATATGGATAAGGATCCATCCCAGTTAGTAATAAAGCATATGAAGATTATAATCACGTATAACAATATATATGCCATTCTTTTTATCGCAGTTTATAATGGTTGTGGTGTGATTATAATCAGTTGAAACCTATTAATTACAAAGACCAACAATTCAAAAATAAGAAAAAATTTCAAAAACTTCAACAATTGTATTTATCTACCTGTGATGTACATGTTGGCTTCAGGTATTTAATATCCATTTCCATTTTGCTTTTGATAGATCCTTACGTTGTAACTTCAGCTTGTCCTTCACATTAAAGTTAATTATATATTTGCTTTTTAAACTGTTCTTTTCAGCAATATTTCCTTTATTTCAGAATTTATATAAACTGAAATTTGCACTTGAAAGTGACAATCGTTGTGGTCACAAATGTGTAGAGAAACAATAACTTATGCAACATATCACTCACAACAATATATCTAACATGTTAATATATCTAACACTGTAGAAGAAATAAATGGAATTACACTCTGTAGGCACACATCATAGGCCAGATAGCCTAGTTAAGAGGGAACTTACAAAACAGACAAAGAGAACTGTTTGATTTAATGTTTGCATGTCTTGGACAGTTACTTTGGCAGTATTAATATACACTTTCCATATATATTTGGAGACAAGCAATGATCACAGGAGATGGTAAGCAGATTAGAAAGACCTGAGAGAAGGAAAACAGTGATATATTTAGATCTGTGTTATACAAGAAACATACACTTTAGGTGCTCTTTAACGCTCTGTAGGATACTTCTTGACAATGAGGCAACACCTTAAATGCCTTTTATCCCATTTCCTTTTCACTTGTCTAACTCTTAACACAAGAAAAAGACATTTCAGGGACTGACCAAAAGTTGAATTTTTTAAATATGTAAGCATATAATAACATATATATATTAATACTACTACTAATAACAACAACGACAACAGCAACATATAATAACTCTCAGAACAGAGTATCTGCATATCTGAACCAGTTGGTCCACTTTGGCCCCTTTCTGGATTGTCATACATGCCAGAACACTTCTTTCTTACAGCATTATTTAAAAAAAAAAAATCTGTATTTTCTTGACTAAGCTAATCAGACCTGAGAACTTCCCTTTCTAGTTCTATTTCTACAGAAAGAATTTGCACTCAGTTCTTTAAGTTAAACACACATTTAAAAAATAATTTTCACCTTTTATTTAAAACCGAAATAATTTATTGGAAAATATTTAATCGTGACTTTGTGTAACAGGCTTTTTCGAAGTACTTCAGACTAACATATTTATGTTGAGGTTTAAAATGTGTTCTTTTTTAATGCAAAACTAATGAGATGTACTATTTACAGCAGCTCTAGTATGCTATTTTGTCATGATAGAAACAACTACTGTACATTATCCTTTTCATTGGTAGCTACATAACTACTGTGATACAAAGAGCATTGTATCTGTGTTTCTAGGCTTGAAAATTGAATAGAAGTAGCTTTGGCAAGGAGCTTGCTGAGTACTGTGAAGACATTATTTCCATAAGGCTTGCTGCTTCATTACTTCGGAACAGAGGACATAACTCAGGATTCTCAGGATTTTTTTTTTCCTGTATACATGGTTAATATTTACCATTAAGGGAAAGCAACTTTCCTGATCTGCCTCATTCAATTTCAGTCAAATCACAGCATCTAGACAGAGTTATCTATCTGGCAAACTTCTCCACCTGCCTTTTTTCTTTTTTGGAGATTTTTCAGGTTGCTATTTGACAGGACAAGAACAACATATGTCTTAAGAAGAAGATTGGCTGAAAGCTGAACTTCATGGGACTGAAAATTCTGAAAATATATGCAAGAGATCTCTGCAAAATACACTTTTTTCATGTGCCATTTTGTTCAGTTGGACATGAGTAGTAAATCCCATTTTTCTGTTTAGATATTTAGAATAGAAAGAATGCCTCTGTGTGCGTGTAAAGACAGTGGTGTCCCAAGCAAGATTGGCTGTGATAAATTTATCTTCAAAGCAAAAAATCTGAAGCATTTTTTATATTTTCTTTCATATTTGGTTTGCAATCAAGATTCATCATCAAGATTCATTAATCCTTGACACTGACAGGGAAGGGGACTGGAACATGTTTTACTTCAAACTGCATTCAAAATATTTCCTAGTCAGAAATAAAAGGGTTGCTGTTGAAATACATGGTAATGGCAAACTATTTCTAAGTTCTATACATTTGCACCTTGTTTATAAAAATCAGAAAAAACATTTTCTCTAACAAAGAATTAATTTCTCCACTGTCTCCAGATTGTTTATACTCAAACCATCCAGAAACTCTTACAGTAAGATGCTTACTTCAGATTTTATTGCAAGTATGAACTCTATAGAAACAGCTAGTGGTACACTTTATCACATTTTTCACTCATTTTAATTGCCTGGAGGCTCTATGCTGCAAAATGGACTTAAGAATTCATCCTACTAACTTCATGTACATGTTTAAGAGTGCCTTTCACTGTTTGTACTATTTGTAAAAAAAAATATGTATAAGGTAGACACAGGACCTAAGACACAGGACCATTTGAAGAAGCCTAGGATGCTTAGTCTCTTAAATTAGACGTCATGAATAAATATTTGGAATTATAGTGGATGAGCCTGAGTCATATCTTGAAGTAACAGCTGGACTTGATAAATTTCACTGACATCACAGATGCTACACAGGAGCACAGAGTATATATTTCTGCAGGTACAACCAGTCTTTTTATACATCCTGAAGCATTCCTGTCTTCATGTAGGTGAATGCTTTTAACACTGCAAAGAATTGGACAAACTCATTGGGGGAAAGATGAAATCAAGGGTGGATCAGAAAATAAAAGTGCTAAGGGTGGCAGACTGCAAACACAGAGCAGAAATAAATTTTAAAGGGAGATGTCAGAACACTAATATTAAATAAAAACTTACAGTGATGAGTTATTTGAAAGGAAGGAGACTTATCACATCAGTAAATTAAGACAATTCAAGGTTATTTGTAAAATCAGAATTTCACAGAAAGTCTACCTAATATTGTTATGTCCTTATAGCAATGAAAACCAAAATGTTAGTGAAATTATTTAGAGAAAATTAAAATTTTTTTTCAGTGAGCTACAGCTCTTGACTCACTGTTCATCCTTACACAAATTCCAGAACTATTATAAAACAAGGCAGCTTTGACAAGCATTGAAACAGTTAAGCACTAAGAAGCTAAGAAATATTTTATAGTTCAGCAGTAGTTCTCATCAAAGACATTGTTACTTCAATCTCTCTCTTCTAATCTAGCTTAAAGGATTTGTAATATTAGGATGATGACCTAATAGTTTCTTTCTGTAGAGAAAATTTTAATGAGATAAACAAACGATGTGTGCTGCATTCTACAACTGAAACATTAAAAAAAACCAGTAGTAAATAATCACATATACTATATATTTTGAAAAATGAGCCTGAACAAGTCTTTATTAAAGTCATTATTTCTCTAATCATAAATCACTAAAACTTATTTTTGCTCACTAGATGCAAGGCAGTTAAGGACAACTGTTTTAAATTTGTCCTTGCTTGCAATTTACTGTATAAGAAGTTTCTCATAACTTTTCTTTGAATAATACAAAATAGTACTGCTTTATGTGTTATTATAATATACAAAATATTTAGTTAAATTAATAGAACTTCCACTCTAAAAAGAGCTTGCAAAAGATTAGTTAATATATAACAATGTGATTGCAGGGATAGATTTGAAGTCCCAGTATTCTGAGGCAGAATGAAATATTTTATTGTCTTGGATACAATTTTTATAAAGTATTTATTTTATGTATCTACCTGAGTCAATGAGAAAACTTTCACTGCGTTTCACATCGTTAGAGGGGCTAATGGTGCCTTCTCTAGTGATTGCTACTGAAACATTTGTGTCAATGAATGCTGTCTGAACCATTAAGTCTTTTTCAGCCTGTTTTTTTCTTTAATGTCTTCCTCCCAAAAAACCCATCAAAAAACCAAACCAACCAACCAACCAACCAAACAAAACCAAAAAAACAAAAACAAAACAAAAAAAAACCCCACAGGAGTAATAAAAAGACAGGATATCTCCTAATTTTCTGTAATTCTACTTTGAAGAATAATTTAGCATTCTGAAGTCAAGGGAAGAGAATTTAACATTTAATTTTTACCCCCATGTTTGGACATAAATATATGGCATCTATGTATGGCACACAAGCATATACCTATACACATTTTCATTACCACAGATCTACAGCCAATATAATGTTTACCTCTCTTAATCATAATAAATTTGACTTTTGCCAGTTTATAAGAATTTTAAAGTGCTTATTTGCAAAATCCAGGGATAAATATATTAGTTTTAAGCTTCTTAATGAATAACATTTTACTAAGTTAAGTTGTCAAGGCAAAAGTGTCTGACCTGTAATTATAAGAACTCAAACTAAACATTGTAGCTTTTTTTGAACATCTGTTTAACAGTTTAGCACCATTTGTCTACAGAACTTCAGATGCATTATACAACTCTAGAGTATTAAAACATGTAAGCATTGCTGTAACCATGATATGTCAGCCTTGGGTGCAATGTTCTTCTGTTCCCATCCACCTGGGACCACACCTGACTGCCTGACTCTTCAAATATCATGGAAAGCAACTTCATAACTATATCAGCCAATTCCCTCAGGTCTCTAGGATGCATTTCATCAGGTCATATAGACTCAATATATATTCAGATTCCTCAGGCGTTCACAAGCGTGAACTTCTATTTCAACAACAGACAGGCCATGAGGCCTATCACAGCCTATGAGACATGGAGTTGGAACTTGATCTTATCTGATTTCAAAAGCTAGGCTTGACTTGCCTGACATTTCAAGCCATTCAAGACATTTCATGGCATTGGAAAGGAAATCCCTACCCCTCAAAGAAAAAGAAGTTTACAAGAAATAAACATTAATTATATTAATGATTTTCTAGTAAGTGAAGAATCATACAGGCCATCTGAGATTTCCACTGTGAGTCATGTATCACTGTGATATTACAGAGAAGGAGAGTGGCAAGTCATCAGCAAAACTTGTAGATCTGCTTTTCTCTTGACTGAAATAAATGTTGTTAGGCACGTTAAATATTCTCTTACCAAACATACCAGACCCCAGCTCTGAGAGATAAAACAACAACAACAAAAAAAAAAAAAAAAAAAAAAAAAAAAAAAAACCAACAAAAAAAAAAGANAAAAAAAAAAAAAAAAAAAAAAAAAAAAAAAAAAACCCAAGACAAACAAAAAACTATAAAAGATATACTGCATATTCCAAAACTTTATAATGGCTAATGATTTGCAGTTAGTTTTGTTGTATTGAGAATTTTTGTTGTTGTTTTGGTTAAAGCAGAGATAGAGCATAGGTTACTGTACATTTTGTACATGGATCATGTGCAATGCTGCAAAAATAAGTTTTGTGTCAATAAAAATTCAGTGTATTTAAGTATCCATTCTTAGCGTTCAGTCACAATTACCCCAGGAACACAAGTTTTTCCTCTTACTAACATATAATTCTATAAATAAACACTTCCATCCTCTTGCCCTCCCCCTTTTAAATGCAGAATGGTAAGACAAGCATCTAGAGTCCTCATCAATTTGGACAAACCAGGAACAAGACAGCCAAACCTGGAATGTTTCACTCTTTAGGTGAGAACAATGTGTCACACAGGAAACTACATCATTGCTTATGGATCAGAAAGCTACCACCATTCCTGAATTTCATTTTAAATCAGTCATTTGTGCATTATATTTGGGAAGTTCCTATAACAGAGACTAGCAGCCATTGAAGTAGATCCCTTGTTTTTAAGAGACACGATCAAGACTTCAGAGTTCCAGCTACTTCAGATTCATGTCTCGCACCTATCACATTTCTCATTTTCACATTTTCACATTTCTCGTTTTCACATTTTTACAAAAAAGTTGTAAAAAACCTATGCAAAATATATATAATGTATGTATTTATATATAAACACATATATTCTGAATATTCTTTATCATACTTCTAATTCTACAGAAAGCAAGAAGGAAGAGTACAGTTTGAATGTAACTCTTTACTGAACTGCTAATAATAATGTCACAGAGCCAGCCTTTCTAGAGATAACAACCATGAAACACACATCCCAAGAAAAGCTTTATAACATAAGAGAATTGTCTGATAAAGGACTATTCCTCATACAGCTACCACAAACAGTGAGACACTAATCATCCATTGAAAAAGTTTAATGAAATAGCTGTGCTAAATGAAGGTGTAATACCCTACTTCAGATGTTGATTAACACTGAGGGAAGAAGAAAACACCCTTTGTTTGCAGCTGCTCCTCCCACAAATGGTACTGAATATTAAAAATTAAAATAAGTTTACAGCCCAACAGTTATCATAATAAACTAAGAAACTTATATTGTATATACTTGAAATTAAAACACCACAGTAATAATGAAATAATTAATACATGATCACATCTGCCTACTGAAAACATTAATAAAAAATACCTGCTGAATAATAATTTAAAAAGTAAGAATCCCTCAAAATTAAAGAAAATACATTAAGAAAAGTACATCGTTAATTTATTAAAAAAAAAAATCCTGTTTTAGTGCCACATCTCCCAAGCTTTACTTTTTCCCCATCAATCTAGCAACTAAGTTCTCAAAATAAAAACACCCCCTGCTGTTGCAGTGCCTCTGGGGCTAGCCGGCAGTCCAGCCAGGCCCCACGAGCTCCGTGGAGGCTCGACCCCACAGCCCGAGTGCTGGGGGGGGCCCGGATCCCCGCAACAGCTGTTTCTTTGCGCCCTCCATGAGGGAGCTCGTCCCGGAGCCACCAGACTGGCGGAGCTGCCTCCTCCCCGCCCTGCCAATACAGCTGGTGACAGCATGCCCCGGGCGGCCACAGGGCCGCTCCAGGCACAGCGAGGGGGTGGTCCCTGCCCAAAAGGGCAGCCCATTGGTCGGTTCCTTGTGATGGACCCCCGCCTGACTGGCCAGTGCCGCAGTTGGTCTGCTGACATCACATGAGCCCTCCGCAGCCATTGGCTCTCACACATAAGCCCTTCCCCGGCCCCATATAAAACAGCTTGCACCAGCCAGCTGGGGCTGTTTTTATCTGCTCCGCCTGCAACTCCAGTATTAAAACCTGCTGGTAATAGGTGGAAAAGAACCCTTCCTCATCTCTTCACTTCTACTGATTTACCAACCCACGTGCACGAACTTTGCAAACACCAGCATGGAAGACAAAAGCAGCTGCGGTGCCGAGGGGACTGGGAGAGGCTAAAATCGCTTCTCTCAGGTCACGTGACTGATGCCGAAGGCTCCAAGTTACCCACGCTTTTTACCCGCGGCACCTCTGCCCCCCCCAAAAAAAAATGCCAACCAAAAACAAGCAAAGAAAAAAACAGAAATAATTGTTACCTGCAAGACGGGAAAACCTAAATAATAAATATATCCTTACACATGCCTACAATTTTCTCATATCTTTCTATTAGTTCTCATTTCTATTCTCTATTTCTATTATTCACATTAACACTCTTGCCTGGAATGAGTCTGAGATTTCTGCTCAGGCCATTAATAGAGTAGCACAGCCTATGTTCCCTCCTGGTGACTGCACCTGTAACTCCTTAAGTTCATGACAGCTGGGCAGGGTCTCATGCAGGAGAAAGCAATTGTTAGGAAGTTTCTAACAGTCTCAGTGTGTCTCTCCTTCTATCTTGTGCATTGAATTAGGAACAGATATCATTCTCTTTTCTGCCGGGGAGGTAGAAGTGTCTACACTTCTGATCTTAGCAAGAAATAAATAATTAAAAGTTAAATAATTATTAATAATTAATAATTAAAGAAAGTTTCCTTTCTTTTGTAGACCTCTGGTATGTTTTTTAACTTAATTTTTCCAGAAGAGCTGATTCAAGGCCTTGCAACCAACCAGGCAAAACTGAATTTTTCTATCATGAATGTAAGGTGTTGGGGGCCATCTGCTACTGCAACTAAAGCAGAAGATGGAGTATTTTTGAGTCAAAGGAGGGGAACGTGAATTGTGTCTAGAAGAATGTATTTTGTTGTTCCTGTTGGGATTTTGAGGTTAGTGATTACTGCTGTTGTGGGAAGATCAGTTTGCTTACCACAGCACAAACTGCTGTTCCACATCCTTGAACTATTTCTCCACCAGTGCTCATCCGTGTTGTTAGCTTAGTTTCCCAGCTGTTCTAAACAAATACTTTGCATGTCATCTTTGCTGCAACACATGTGGACTTTTTCCTTCTTATTTTTCTAATAGAAAAAGTGAATAAATTGTTCATTGTCTTATTTAACTAGTTTTGAACTGTGAGACTGTTAGCACATCTTCCATTATTACTGAATTTTCTGGGTTTCTAGACATGGTTTCCAGGATTGACTATTAATGAGTTTCTGAATTCAGAAGGTATTACCTTAGTGAACTTGAGAACTGTTGGAACAGTTGCCGATGTTTCTCTTACATGAACAAAAGTGGAGTGTTGGGATAGATAGGTACATATTCTGACACAGTTCTAGGCCCCTGTTAGAGTGACCTGTGACAGATTAAAATTAATAATATATTTTTCTTTTTACATAGTAGTTTGACAGCAAAAGCAGTCATTCAGGAAGGGGAAACTGGGAACCCTCTTATGTTTCATCTAGTTCAAGATGAAGTGAATTTTTAAGTTGTACCTCAAGTGCCAAAATCACTAGCTTGTAGAGAAGTTGGAATAATGCTCTATTCTTACCTAGAGAGCTGAGCTGCAGTTTAGATAGCAATTAGGGTCTTTTGTTTCATGAAGCACCTTGCTGCATCTTGTCAGAAGGTCTCAGCTTTGGTGGTTATTTCTTCTTTCTAGTTCTGGGCCAACAATTTGGCATTTAGATTTTATTTTTATTTTTATCCATGTCAAGGGGACATGATGATGATATTCTAACAAAAAGTGGTTTTGTATCTCAGAAGCAGTGCTACAAATGCAGTGCTGGCATGTGTGATTTGTGATCACTAGAGCTGGCTGCCTGCTTTGACCATTTATTATCATTAATAGGAAAGCCTTCAGATATGTAGAAAAGATGGATTAGGTTTGCCTGTAAGTAAAGTTTAGATTGTGCAGATACTTTTCTTTTCTGGATAGCATTGAAATAATTGGACTTTATTGTAATGATATTATCAGCAAAGAGGTAAAAAAAGTAAATGGAAGCACTCACCACATCCACTGATTTTCTGTAGTCTTAGAAATGTTATTTAGGGAGTTTGAATATCCCAGACACAGTTTTCCATTATTTAAAAATTAAAGAAAACCAACAAAACAACAATAAAACAACAAAGGGGGGAGAGAAAGAAAGTAGTATATTTTTTCTATGTGTTCTGTATTGTCCTCAAGGATACGTAATGACTATTTGTCAAGCCTTTATACAATTTAAGCATATTGAACTCCACTCTCTTTAATTATCAATTAAAGTTGCTTTATTAGCATCCAAATACTTTAGAGTGTTATTAAGCATCAAATCAGTTAGATGTAATCTCCTTTTCTCTTTATCTGCATATTCTCCATTGTATTTGTGTGCATGTGCTTGATTTCCACTTCCACTGATGTTGTTTCCCTGATCAGGCTAATTGATAAAAAGAATACTTCCAGTTTCTGTCCACCAACTGACTCCCAAAAGACAAAGCAGTATGTGTGATGAGGGTAAATATTTATTCCAATGCACCCTGACACTTGTAGGCACAAACAAATGGATTAGCCAGTCACGTAAAGGGTGTTGCCTCTTAGAATATGCCAAATTTACTCTACAGAGAGTGAAAATAAGCAAAAATACAGTTAAATAAGATTTTATGAGTTCAAAGTTCTTGTTTCTCAGCTCTACCTTAGTGTTATCAGGTCAGGACCTTTTTTCTGTTATGCAGCTCCTTCCTCTGCTACACCCATCAGTCACTCTTTATAGGTTTTTAAGTGTCATGTGCAATGAATTCCTTTCATCCTGTCCCAGTCTTTATTACATTTGCCACAAACGGCTGACCTTTGCTTTGCATTCCTTTCTACATGTCTTCAAACTGCCTCAATCTACTTTATGAGTTGGGTTAAATGCCAGTAGTATATTTTCCTGTTACAAGGTCAGCTTTTCTCATTTTCATTCTAGTTTTTCTGACAGGCAGTTTTGGGGTGTGCAATCCTCTCTGAATATCAATCCCTACTATAGTTTATGTAAAGTTCATTTGTAACATGTAATATGTTTCAAAAATCTGTTCTGTGCTGAATTTCTCCTCTAAGATTTCAGATTCCTTTTCTAATTCATTAATTTAGCTTAAAATTTTCCTCGTCTTGTTAATGCCTTCAATCTTTTGACTTCCACTTTGGGACATGACAAAATTTTTTAGTTGTACAGATCATTCACATTTTTGGTGACAACATCTATCATGAAGTAAACTACTCCTTTAAGACTGTGCTTAAAATGTCATTTCAATATCATGGGGAATTGCTAGCAATGGCACTTTGAAAGTTGGTGCAGTTTTTTTGTTGTTGTTTTTGTTTCTTTTTTTATTTTTGCTTTTGGATCTTTTTATTCTTGGGGGGTTTTGGGGTTTGATTTGTTGGAGTTTTATATATATATATACAAAATTACCTGGGCTTCTGTCTTAGCCATTTAGTCTGACTATGTTTTCTTAGGTTTTATGGAAGAATTATGAAAAAAGTATTCTGAAGTTAAATCAAGTTATGTTAGGAACACTACCTCCTCATTCATAATTTGTATTGACAACTTCATACCATAATCATTGTGTATGAACTCTTGAATGCTTTATGTACACAAAAGTCAGGTGACCTAACTGAAGCCATAATTTCACTCCCACCTGTGATTTGCATCAGATGAAAATGGCTCCCCTTATTTCATAAAAGCTATTCAGTATAAAAGTAAAATACATAACACAGGAATAAAATGTATTTCTTAGTTGGGAAATTCCACTGTAGTCTTTGTAACTCAGACTCTTGTAAAAGATAAATTAAAAAAATACAAAAACACAACCAACCAGCCAAAAAAAAAAAAAAAAAACAAAACAAAAAAAACACAATCCAAACAAAAAAACAAACAAA
>VZRZ01008569.1:15753-41412 GCA_013398175.1 Climacteris rufus
AAAAAAAAAACCCAGAACAACCAAAACCAAGGGAACCCTTGGTTCCCTTGGTCCCAGAAATCTAAATTTCTCATTGCAGATGTTTCTTTCATAGCTGATTTAATGCTTTAAGTAATATAATCAGGGAGTTTAAACTACTTGAAAGAAAAAAACAATCCTAAAATAGGAATCAAGCTCTAAGTGTAAATGAAGCCACTGTGATGAAACAAGAAAGGAGGATTTATATGATCCTTGTAGGTGTTTTTTATTTCTCACTCCAATTTATTCTGTCATTGTTGAACTAGCTGTTGCTTGATGCGGCACCCTGTTAGCTATGCTTGTCACCACAGTACTCATTCCTTGGTAGCTTCCAACTTACTGGGATAGCAATCAAAAGAAATACCTTTTTCTCCATCCCAGATGACTAATTATCCTCAGCTTTCAATATATGAGGAAAATTTAACTAGTCTTTTCCCAGTTTCACTGTTGTTCTAACTAAAAGAAAATCAGAAGCAAAAAAGTATAGTAAGTAGATGTAAATAATATTAAAATAACAAAAAGTTTGTTATTGGATATAAAGTTTCTTAAATCAAATCCTGTATTAAGCAATCTTTACAAGAAATTATAATTTGTCTAGGGAAACCTATTTGGAGGTAAGTCATTTATCAGGAATGGCATAAGCATAGTTGAGTCTGCTTCAGGCTGAGACTTAAACTACTCAATTCTGTACTTTTTCCTGTATTTCCTGTAATGAAGAATCTACCTAAGAAAATAATAATCAAAATAATTATAAAATGAACAGCACACTGGAATTTAAACAGTAAACTACTTATTTTCTTCATCTGTATATCTCATATATTGAGAAAATTTTTTTTCCTTAAGACTGCCCTTACTTTATTAAAAAATGCCATTTAGTACTGAATGTTTTGACTTTGAATACAATCTTTAGCACAAAAGCGATGACTTGAGTTTTATCAAAATAAAATATATTACTCTTGAAATCACTGTCCTGGGGTTCAGCATTTTGCTGATGGATACATCTATCTTGCTATGTTATGGTGAAGTAGCCCTTTCCTGTGTAGTTAACTTCTAAGTGGATTTTGTTTTGGAAGGCAATTTAATGTTTGCTGATAACGTTGATTGGTACTTTGTCAGTGTTAGCTTTTAAGCTTCTGTTCTGGTCCACTTAATTTTTTGAAATAACTTATTTGATTAAGTGATGCTTTACCACTAACAGTTCAGCTGGCTTTCTGCTGATAGTTGGATTTTCTCTCTTCTGTGCTATTTTGTACTTGCTGAGGTCTCTTTATCATTCGAATTTAAAAAGGTAGGTTAGATTCAGACGTCTTCTCCCTGACTCTTATGTTCTTCTTCTAGATATGTCCTAATAAACTGGAACACAGTGTACCCTCAGCAAGTTTGCGGATGACACAAACCCAGGAGTTGTTGCCCTGCTTCTTGCAGCTGAATGGTTTTTACTTTCTTTCTCACAGTTCTTTTCTGTAAACATAGCTGTGTTATTGTAACTGTATCTTATCATTCACATTCCTTTCTCATGGACACAGAACTTTGATGGACCTTTCCTTTGACCACTGTAATTGAGGGAGGAAGAACTGATTTCCTCCAATGAACAGTGATTTCCAAATGGATATAAAAAATAAAGAAGGCGGGTCTTCGCCCCCTTCCTTCCTTCTCTCTGATCCTGTTAACAGGTGTCTCTGGCTTGTCCTTTTCATGTCGCTGCTGTGACAAGGAGTAGTGGCTGATATACCAGTGTGTGATGCTGCCATCCAGAGAGACTTCAGCAGGCTGGAAAAACGGACTGGCAGAAGTCTAATGAAGGTCAACAATGAGAAGTGTAAAGCCCTGCCACATGGGTAAGAATGACCCCTGGCACCATTATATGCTGTGGGCCACACAGCCGGAAAACATCTTGGCAGAAAATGACCTGAATTTCAAGTTGAATCTTAGCCAACAGAGTGTTCTGGCAGTAAAAAAGTCCAACGGTATCGTGGACAACATTATGAGGAGGACTATGAGCAGGTCAAAGGGAGGTGAATCCTTCCTTCAACTCAGCAGTGTCACACCACATCTGGAAGACCATCTAGTTCTGGAGTCCTGGACAGACTGGGGAGAGTACAACAAAGGGCCATGAAACTGATGGGGACGGGGCAGAGAAATGGGGATGTGCGGGGGAGGGAACTTATTAATGACAATAAATACCTGAAGAGATGATGCAAAGTGCATGGAAGAAAGTTTTTCAGGAGGTTCTGAGCAGCAGGAAGCACTTTTTCACTTTGAGAGTGACTGAGCAGTAGCACAGGTTGTGGAATCTTTCTCTTTGGAGATATTTAAAAGCATTGCAGACATGGTCCTGTAGGTGGCCCTGCATGAGCAGGATGTGGGACCAGATGATTCTGGAGCTCCCTTCCAATCCCAACCATGTGATTCTGTGATTGACTAGACTCAATTGTTGCAATAGCAGACCTATCTTTCCCGATGAAAGTACATTTGTTGGCCTGGTTAGTTATCTTGTTTTCCCAACATATATTTTATCTCTACTATGAAGTCACCTTTGCTTGAAGTAATCTCCATCCCATCCCACTCCCTCCCCAACAGAAAAGGAAGTTTGATTTTGTGGAGAAATCATTTACTACTCATCATCACACAAATTCCTTCTGTGTCTTTCAGACTGATACATATTTGCTAAAAATCCATAAAAATCGCTTTTTTTACTAACGTCTCTGGAAGATAGGTGTTTTTGCAAGGTCTCTTATCGGAACACTCTACCAGCCAAAAACACTGATCTATTGCAGCCTCAGTGATATAATGAATAGTAGAATATGTGATAGGTTTAAATATGTCATACAACAAGATTAAATGAATTATTTTTTAAATTAGTCATATTCTATTTACTTTGCATTTATCTGGTAATTACTTATTTAAATCAAAAAATGTTTGAAGAATAACTGTGAATAAAAGAAAATTCACCAGCCTAAAGATTTGAAAATATAGTAGTATGACAGCAAAGACATTTGGAGTTTTTTTAAGTGAAACATATGCCATATTTATATTCTTAAATATTTTTTGGAGGTGAATATTGAATATAATGAATGAACTTTTGATATATGAAAGAACCTAATTATCAACTGCTAGTAATAATGTCACTGAAGTGTTCAATATAATTCCCTGAAACAGGGAATGTACATATGCTGTGAAACAGTCCAGCAAACATGCTGGAAATTTTACAAGCAAGGTCTACTTCTTTTGGTAAGGGAGTAATTTGTCAACTAAAAAGAAAACAAAATTCTGTGCTGATAGGAAAATATACCCACAGAAAAAATAGTTAAAACTTATTTGGCAATAAAATGCATTTATAAAAGGCTGTTATGATAAAAGCTATGCTCAACATTTCAGAAACAGTAATCACAAGTAAGCACAAATACTAAGTTTTCAAACACTGACCCTTTCAAACGCAATGGCTTGAAATTGTAATCATTAGAACAACTAACATTTCATATTGATGTGCCATGAAACAAATGTCAAAACCACTGTTCATAGCTTTGAATCAGCCAAAATGCAAATACAGAAACTTGGTCTTTCAGACGTGATATTTCTGAAAATAAGTACCCAACCCTGTTCTATTTATTACAAAAAACACTGCACTTGATCTCTGAACATCTCAAGACTAGTAATAAAAAAGTAAGTCTGGAAATCATGTTAGACATTTTTTCTGACCATAACCTGTCTCTGATTAGATGTGCTTGGACAATTTGGAATGAATAATTTTGGTTGAGCAGGAGAGACTAGCACAGCAATTTCTGACTGAACTGCTGTGAAAGGGTTTGTTTTGCTCTGTTAAACTGTTCCCCTGAAATTAATGTGTCAACACTAAATCATTTCTTAAGATCTACAAGAGATTTTCAGTGTTCTACACTGGTCAGGATTCATCCAAATCTTTTAAAAGATTTGTCTCCTAAGGGTCTCAGTACAATTAGAGAGAGAAATCTGTACCACCAACATGTGATTTAGTCCACAAGCTATGATGTTTCTAAAAGCAGTTATGACATTGGCAGTTAAACTCAGCTGATGTGAAGCTTAGCCCTACCCATACTGCTTTTGAACTGTTGAGCTCTTTGCTATTCATGGCAAGTAAGAAATCACATAACCTTCTGCACAGATGTGGTGCTTTTTTCCTCTCTCACTCCTTTAAAGTAGCTTGTACATGTCCTTTCTGTCCCTTCTTCATCTCTTTCAAAACAGTTTTAGGATTACTTCCAGTGATAATCCTTTGAAAAAATGATGATGAGGGGATTTTTTCATGAACTTATTAAAAAATAGTTCTTTCCTTAGATGTGTGTTGCGGGTTTGCCCACATTCTCCACCAAAAATGTCATGGTTTGAGGCTAACCAAAGGCCAGGCCCCCACAACCAATCCTTCGCCCCCCCTGCACTGGACAGGGGAGAGAAAATTTTAATGATGAGTTTACGGAGTTTGAGATAAAGACCAGGAGAAAACTTTAATTAACTAACTTCAAAGTCAAAACAGGCTCAACTTGAAGAAATTAAGTGAATTTATTACTAACAAAAGCAGAGGAGGATACTGAGAAACAAAATAAGCCCTTAAAACACCTTCTTTCTCCCCAGCCCCTCCCTCCTTCCCACCAATGGCTCAGGGAGACGGGGGTGGGGGTTCTTTCTGGTCAGTTATTACTCGAGACTTTCTTTCTCTTCTTAGGGAGGAGGGACCCAGTTTTTTCTTCCTACAAGCACTGTGGCATCAATCTCCTTTCAAAAACTGTTGTGACATGATGTGAATTTTCTCCCACCAGCAAGCAGCCCCGCCCAGTACTGCTGCTGCTTCCAAACTTTCTCCACCATGAAGTGCAGTCCTTCCAAGGCCAAGCCGGTCCCACCCAGGGTGGGGGGACATCAAGGCCTTTTTATCAATGATGACTTCCACTGGACTTGGGACCAAGGCCTCTTTATCCATTGTCAACCCCCCACCAGACCACAGTCCCTCCTCTAGGCATCCACCCCTCCTGCTTCGGCGTGGGCACCTTCCCCATGGCTGGGAGTGTATATTTGCTTCTTCATGGACCTTCAGGGTGCAGGGAGACACTGCATTAACATAGCCCTTAACACAGGCAGCGGGGATGTCTAGGCCTTGGTGTCTGGAGAACCTTCTCCCCCTTCTTCTTCCTTGCTGACCTTGGAGTCTCCATAGTTGTTTTCTCTTACACGTTCTTACTCCTCCTCTTCATCTAACTAGAACTAAAGCTGAGCAGCTCTGCTTTGTTTTGAATTCTTCTTAAATATGTTGTCACAGACGGTTATCTCCATCTTTAATTGGCCCAGCCATGGCCAGCAGCACATCCATCTTCAGAGCCATCAGGGATTGGCTCTGCTGGACATCTGTGTAAGCTTCCAGCAGCTTTTCACAAAAGCCATTTTTGTTCCCTCCCCCACTACCAAAAACTCGGGCCCTGCAAAACCACCACAAGGTGTGAGTTTTGTGAGTATTTTTCAGTAACAAGAGCACTATATACCAGCAATAATATCACTATATACTATACAGTATACTACTGTATTCTATAAATTGTAATATAGGTTTTATCAACCAAAAATGCACATATACTTATGTTCATACAGATTGTATTCTGATAAAGATGTCATTTCTGTGTCAGAAATAGACCTGAGCAATCCAATTTTCTTTCTATACTGTATTCATAGAGTTTCTTTGCATCACCAAAACAAGGTAGTCTCTCAGAAAAAATGCAGCTCACTTTAGTAATGTTCTACAAAATACTTGTATTATCTAAGATGAACAAAGCTTATTAATTTGTCAAAGCAAGCACGTCATATTAACTTTTACTTTGAAATGTGCTATCTCTTTTTTCTTCCTGTTGTGAAGAATTTCCATATCTTTCCTACGAATAATTTATTTGTAAAAAGTAAACTTACCAGTAAAAAAACTGTTACATTGATAGTTACATAATTAGTAATTATAGTAATTTATAGCTGTACATTTATTGAAACTTTGTATTAAAATATAGGTAAATTTTTCCATTTTGTACAGACCTAATGTTATTAATGAGTGCACTACAGTCTAAAAATTGTTGTAAAAAGAACTTTCCAAACTATCACTGTGTTTAATTGGGATCATAATAATACTAGTCTGTACTGATTTTTCCTCTGAATTATTGCAGATCAGAGATTCAAAAGCGGTATACACCCTGCAGTTCCCTAATTAAGGTAAGCATTTTCTATTTTATTAAAGTTTTCACTCTATTTTTTGCAAAACTGTCATATCACCTAATGTTTTAACTTTAATTTTACTCTTTCTACCGAGCCAGGGTAGTAATTTAAGCAAGTAACAAATTAATGCTTTCCTTTATTCCCCCCAGAGGACATTTGCCAAGAGCTTATACAGGTCAAACTTTGAGCTGAAATATCTTAAAAGTATCCTTTTAAGGAACGATGGTAGTCATTCTTTTGTTTTGCTAATGACATTATATAGTGGCATGTTAGTGAAATGTAAGAAAATCTGCAGAGATGAAGAGTGTTATTCATATTCACATTTCACTATAAAATCAGGTCTTCTCTTAAAGTACAAATCTTTGTGCCAATCTGCTCTATTTCGATGCTCGGGGGGAAAACTATATCTGTCAAGTAAGTTTTCCAACACAGCTTAAATCAAATGTCAGGATAAAATTTGTACTCATTCTCTTTATGGACATATCTTTATGAGCAAGTTTAATACTCAGAGGAGATTTACAAATAAATGGTTTAAAGAAACTTGTATCTGTTTTGCCCAGCCAGCAGTTTGAAACTCAGAAAGTGCTCCTCAGTGTCAATAAAATTTATTCGAAAATAAAATTTTACTTTATAATTGGGATATCTGAGATTCCTGCTTGCGGCAGCCACCTTGCTGACAAAATACTGATAGAATGATGCTCTATGTAATATTATTTTGAAAAAAAACCCAACAAACTGCTTTCAATATTGCACTGGTATATTGGTAGATGCTAGTTTTGTATTTCCTTCTCTACATAGCTTACTGGGAAAAAAAGTACAGTCTTATATGTACATTTTGATTGTGAGATCTAAATGATACATAGAAATAATTTATAGTAAGATATAAGAACCAGTTAGAAAAGATCAACATTTGTAAACAATGTAACTTTGACTCTTGTACATAGGAAAACTTGAGTCAAATTTTGGTGTAAATTTGTAGTTCCACAACCATCTGTCAGTGTTTTATTGCAGAGGGTAGGTTTACATAGTACATTTTAAAAACATATCTGTGATCTCTGACCTTCCTAGCATAATACAGATGCCAAATGAATTAACATTAATTCTCAGCAGGGTTTGTTAACTTGGACCTGGCACCATATTATTATGGTCACATAGGGTTTAGCAGGTTGTGAAGCTTAGGCAGAGCAAGCTCACAAGTGTTCTGACTTACCATATGTTCATTCTTTGTCTGGGTAAACTTTGGTTCTTCTTCCTATTTTAAATGCATGCTGATGTACAGTGTTGGAGTGTATTGTGTTAGAATAATTCTGCTTAATTTCTTCTAAAGATGTGTGTCAAGAAGCTTGTAACTCTGGCTGTCTGGGCTATGTGATAATTAATGTCTTAAGGCTAATATTAGCACTGTGAATCAGTGCTTATTTCTTCAACTGTGGAAACTGATAGATTGGGGTAGTTATGTCTTGTTTAGGCCGATTTCTTAAAAGATCCTTAAGACAGGTACTAGAGGAGACAAATGAGAGTCCCACAACTAAAAGTTGAAAGAACTTTCAAGAAGTTGTGTCAGCTGTCCTTTATAGAGATATCTATGTCTAAGTACGTTAAATATGTTTCAACATTATGAGACTTATTTTAAAATAATTTCTTGTCATAGAAATAAAGGTGTACAGAATGGTCTTCTATTATTGTTGAGGAATTGTAATACATTGCCTCCCTATCTTACACTTTTTTTCAGGAGATTGTATATTTCCAGTTATCCTTTTGTCCCATTTTTGCAAAGTATCTTCTTATTGCATTTTTCTTTTTCCTTAATGTAAACACTTCCTCCTAAATGTTAGCATCATGAATAAGGTCAGTGCAAGTTAAAGATTTAGTATCTGAACGTATTTTATGCAGCTCACTGATTCACTTCTGCTTATAAGCAAAAATATCCATTTATATACATTATATCCTTATAATTATATTGCAGTATATGCTGCAATATAATTTTTTGGAAAGCTCTGATTGATATTTGTCTGGACTACAAATCAAATATTAATGAGAATATTTTTGAGCATGGAGGCCAGCTAATATAGGATAGCCCCTCCGCATGCTAGTTAATAACACCTCAGAAACATATGATTTCATGCAGGCTGCCTGCTACATCTGTCATGGATCTTCCAGATCCTGAGCATTCTTGTGAACAGTTTGGGAATGGAATAGCAGCCACAAGCCTGTCAAAGAGCCTTCCAGCCATTCTGCAGAATGGATGATTGAACTACTCAATGATGTTGAATTTATTAGCACAGCCAGGGAGTCCTTGGCATTCCTGTATTCTGTTACAATATGTTTACCTCAGTGATTACTTTGTGCTTTTTGTTCTCCTGCTGCCCCACCCAGATGGCTGGTGGGTTTTGTTGTTTTGATTATTGGAAAGACTTCTATTTGTTCCTTGATAAAGACAAATAAAAAGAAAACAACTATATCCCACTCAGCAATATAAAAGTCAGTGGATTAATAGGTCAGATGTTGAATCATTTCTTATACTTAGTAGATTATACACCTGCTGGTAAAAATCAGGCAGATAGAAAAGATATGGTATTTTCAGCATTACTTTTGTCTTTTCTAACCACTGGCATTTGAAAAAAAAAAAAAAGATATTCAGTCATATTTAACCATAAAACCATAAGTCTATGTACCTAATTTCAGAGTATGATTCACAGGTGTGAGCTTCAAACAGATAAAACTCAATCCTTCCACAGTCTAGATTGTCTAACTTTCTGAAAATCTGTCTTCCAATCTTACCTGTTCTCTGAGCATAGAAAGTAGGACTTTCACCCAGTGCCTAGGCCTGGTGAATACCATTCTTGAAAATGTATGCACACTTCAACCACTTTGGTTGGTATTACATATTACTCTAAACTGAAAACTGTTTGGAAGATATATATTGCTGTGTTTAGCCTTAGAGGACCAAATTGATCTTGTACATCTAACCTGTCTTTAACTCAATGAAAGATCTGTAGGGCCCTCAACATTTGTCATGGTTTTGCACCTACAGGCTTCAGTGAGAAATATACCAGTAATTTCAGTTGGAACATTTTCAAACCTACAATATACCTTTCAAAATTCCTGCCTTTAGCTCATTTCAAGGCACATTCTAATGAAGTGATATTGATAATGACATAGCTGTAGACGATGCAAAATTGCATTCATATTACGTGTAGTCACATGGACCATCAATAATATGATGTTTCCTTTTTTAAAAAAGCATTTTCAAATAAAGAAGCTGTGGTAGTATGATGTATTCTTTTGAAAAAAAAATCAAATAAAATAGCTGATTTCAAATAAAGAAAGTAAAGGATCTAATCCTTCAATCAAATTGTGTACAAAAATAGACCTTCCAGGACCCTCTGGACAAGAGTAATCCTAATTTCATCTATCCAGAAGGCAGATGGCTACAACTGAGTTGGTCATCCTATGCTTCCTTTGCCATAAAGGAAGAAATTAGCATGTTTAGGAAGTGCCTTTCTCTAGTCAGTTTTAGACTTCTGATTCAGAAATAAATTAGTCATGTCACTAATTTTTCTCCATTTGTTACAAAAGGTGTCAAGATCAGTAGGTCAAAATATCTGTCATATAGATATTTAAATTTGGTCGAAGGAATTCCACCCCAGATTTCCAAAAGAATGCTTGTATTTGAGGCTTAGGACACTGTATTTCCAAGAAAAGACAGATTCGTGTTGTGTACTCAATTTCACCATTGACATTGTTTTGCATCCTTAAGTAGTATTAAAACCTTTTGACAGTTTTAATTAGTGTGTGGATAATTCCTGGTCTTTAAAATAAGCAGTTTTAAATAATTAGTGAGCTATAAATAATTCAGGTAAAATAGACATTAGGGGCCTTATAGAGACCATAATCTATCAACAGCTGGGAACATTAACATCAGGCATTCCAACCATCTTTCTAAGAAGAGTATTAAATATGCAGCCAGATCCAAAAGATGAAAGTAGAGATCTGACCTCCATTCAGCAACATAAATAATTAATCCATCTTTCTATCTACCTATCATTAATCTACTAAACTCAATACTTTGGCTTGTTCTGCATGTTTTGTAGAAAGAGAGGATTTGGGGAATTAAAGAAATTTGCAACTAGAATCATGCAGCTTGGATAAACCTTTCTTGATTGCACTTGATCTTTTCAGGAGAGTCATAAATTATTTTTTCCTTATACTGATTTCCACTCTTAACTTTGGGTTGAAAATGTAGTTTGTTATCCTGAGTGTTTTGTTTGCTGTGTTATATACAAATGCCTTTCTTTTTGCTTCCATTGCCTCAGTGCTAGAAATAGCATTCAGCAAGAACAACACATTCCATGTACGGTCCTGCAACACTATTCACAGACAGGACTTGTTTTTAAAAGTCTGATTTTTTTGATACCTTTGAATAGGATAAAACTCTCGTGAGGAATCAAATCCATCAAAGAGAGTGACTGGTTCCTATTTGGATGGAGATGGGAGCCCTTTCAATACTATCTTCATCTGAACCAGCTAATACTTTCAAACTGTTCTGATGAATTCTTATAATCAAGTTGTTTGATGGCCCTATGTGCCTGCTTCAGGAAATGCATGATCCTTCTCGTAGTATCTTAATCTGTGTACAAAGCATCTCTTGTCTGTCTTTGCTATATGCGATAGACTGCTATGTGACCAAACGTGCATAAGCAGAAAGAGTTATTTTATATTATTTATATATATTTTTGGTCAATTCCAAATGAGGTAGGGTCTCTGATACTGTCAGATTTCCCACTCAGGAGAACCAACGCAATTAAGTGCACAAATAGCACCTACCAACTTGTCTATGCATAGCCTGGGGGAATGTCTGTGACTGTCCAAAACTCCCAATTTCTACAGCAGCTAATCAAATGCTTTGTTTGACAGCAGCTAGGAGTTTGGTCAATCATCTTGTCTCAAGTTAGCCTGCTATTTCAATTCAGTCCATTTTCTCACCTATGCAGAGACTAGCCAGAGAGTTTCTAACAGTGTCTAAGAGCACTGTGAGTGCATGCAAGAATACCCTTCATACCCAACCAAACAACAGTTATAGCTGTAGGGCAAACTTGAATTTCATCCTTATATCACTGTTATAACGTAAACTCCATGGCAACAGAAATACACACATTACTTGGACAGGTAAATGTGTAAAACACAAAGGAGCTAAAAATACTGTTCAGGGCTGCTTCTTGGAAAGGGAAGAGGAGTCTTTTGATACTTTGCAATCCTCACTCCACTTTCTGTACCAGACACACTAGATGAAGAACACAGAGCTTTGAAAATCATAAATCCAGAAATTTCTATTCTACCACATGCATTTATCACTATGCCAGTCCGCTTTAGGAATTTATTTACATTTGTGCTTTAGAATGTGAAGGGTAACTTTATGCCTTTTGAAAAACATCTTTCTACTTATATACTCTTAAAGGGCTTCTCAGCTAAGGTAGTCTTCAGGTGGCAGTAATACTTCTACTCCCATTATTATGGTCAACTTTTTCTAAATATGAATAGTTATTAAAAAAAAAACAAACTGCCAACTTTATCTCATTTGTATTAACTATAATCTGTATTTCATTTATTTTGTGTGTCATTAAATACATTTGGGAAAAGACCAATTTTTGTTGTTCTTACACATGTTTTTTCATTATAGTTGTTTCTATTGGAGAATTAATTAAATATTCTAAAGTTCTCTCCTTTAAATGTAATTACCTTTTAATGAAATGTATACATATTTCTCACTATTATTGGCTAACCCTTAGCTACTTTTTCTATTTCTCTCTCTTCCACTTATTGCTGCAAGTATACTCTGCACTTAATGCTATTAACATGGGAATTTTGACAGAGGCAAAAAAGTCCACTTTACTTTATATAGATCAGATAATCACAGGGATAATAGCCTGGATTTCAAGAAACAGGTCTCAGTTTTTTTGCCCTGATATACTCATGCTTGGCTTAGCACTTTTCACCCTTATTTGCCTGAATATTTACATGTCTTAAACTTCTCTGTAAATATTAATTTAGTAATCAGTCTAACAAAGTTCGTTTACAAAGAAGGAGTCTAGGAAGGTCTTCTAAGGTCAGGCATCTTACTTTCTTACCAACCTGTTCCCCTTCACTGCAAACAAATTTCTAAACTTACCATAACAAAAGATGGATTGTTGAATATTGTAAGATGCACAATGTGTATATCTCATATTTTTTCCCATTGCAAACCTTAACCAGTGGTACTCTGAAACTAACTGTCTTGAAAATACAGACTTATGTGGCTTAACTTTGGAAGTTACTGTAAGACATTAGTTTCCTGACTGCTAGAACTTTCCTTCTCCTTCATGTGAGCAGAGTGAACCACTGTCCAATGTGGTTATTAATAGTCTGTTGAGCCTAAAAGTTGAGATAAATTATAGCTGTAATTCATCACAAAAAGTTTGATGATATGATCTTTCTGTAGCTGCTTTTCGAAACCCTAATGACCTAAAACCTCAGGGGAGTCAGAAACCACAAATGCAAGAAAAGAAAAAAGAAATAAAGAAAAAAAAAAAGACAATTCAAGAGGATAGACAAGTGTGGAAGGAATTTACTGGACAATGACTATGTGAGCCACATGTTCTTCACTTAGTTTTCCAGGAGTCTCTATCATCCCATGAATCTATTGCATATGTTACATAGCTGATAGGTAAAACTGCGAAAGGCATACTGTGCTCAGGGACCACCTCACCCAAGGCCACTTACGAATAAGTTATCAAATCTATATGTGGGGAAATAAGAAATATCACTGGCTCTGGGGGCCTAGTCAAGGCCACTCAGTGATCCTCTGGGAGTGACCCTGGTGGAGCAGGGGCTGCAGAGCACAGTGACCCCAGACACAGGGCTTCCTCTGGCATCTCATTTAGTGCTGGTTCCTCAGGAGGTGAGAGAGCCCCAAGCTGGTGTTGCAGGCGCAGGCGAGAGTAAAGGCTTGAGAGAAGGGCCTTGGTGTGGAATTCAGCTCTTTATTTCTGACAAGCAGGAGAAAGCGGCAGGGAAGGTAGAAGATGGTCCAGGGATCCAGGAGCAGCAGGAGAAGTGGCGTGAGGGTCTGCTGAGGACATCCAGGGGCCAAAGGCAAGGGAATGGGATACAAAGGGATATTTATAGGGATAGGAGCAGGGTATAGCAACCAATGGGGGTACAAGGATTACTATGTAGCCAATGGCTAACTAAACGGAAACAAAGTTTCCAGAACTTTAACTTATACAAAACATGAAATCATACACAAACTAACCAATGAAACTGTAACATGCAAAATAAAACCAAAAGGGATGCTGGGGTGAACCAAAAGCTCACCCTAACCAGGGAGAGTGGCTTAGACAGTGGCAGGCTCAGGCTGGTCCTGCCAGTCTTGAGTCCTTGGGGCTGTGGCTGCTGCCACACAGACTGCCACATATTTATACATGGTAACATAGCAGGCCACTAAACCACGCTGAAATTGCTCCTTTACATTTGTTTCTCAAGAAAAAACCTGATCATAATTGTGTGCAATCATTTGTACAAATTTGGTATTACATCCCTCCATCAGCAAGTGTAAAGCCCCAAACAACTCAGTTGATGAGCCTTCTAGGGGCTTATGGTTGTTCATATACGCTGGGTTAGATTCATGGAAGAAATACCAATAACATATTATCAAGAGGTTAAAACAACAAAAACAAGTTTATAGATAACTCAGAGAACTTTGGCAAAAGGTTTAGAGCACCATTTAGTCAACATAAAATGCTTCTTGAAGCACTAACTTGGCCCATTCAGCTTAGCAAACTCTAAGCCTGTTTCATTTTAAGTTACTCAAAAATTCCAAGAAGAAGGAATTAGAAGAAGGAGAAAGACAGAAGTGATTTAGAAAAGCACAAACATGATTAGCACTCCTGCTTCCAGCAGCATTCAGTTGATAGAAATTCCAAGAGGAGGTAGTCTCAAGACATGTGCTTGCTTCCTGTTCATCTTTAAATACCCCTTGAGCTTCCTGGGCCTTTCTCCCAGGTGGAACTTCCTGTTTGGTGGCCACTCAGGAGCTGGGTTAGGGGCTCCAGGGGTGGGTTGTGTAGCACTGCCTCTGGTGTGCCAGGGATTGGTGGCCACTGAAGGGCTGAGATACTGGCCTGGGAAGGTGCAATGTGCAGAGCAGGGCATCGCCTCACCAGAGCAAGGCCTTACCTTCCCCTTTCCCCACATACACACACATCTGAAATGTTTGGAACCAGTAATCCTTCCAGTCTCTCACAGCAAGGCATGCGGTGGTGGCAATGGTGAGACTGAGTGCAAGATTGAGGTTGCAGAGGGATTTGCGAATCCAGGGAAACATGATCAAGGGCAGAGACCCCATCAGGAGCCAGCAACTCTTTTTTGACTAGTGCAGCACATTTAAATGGTCCAAGGGAGTGTCAGACCCAGGAGCACTGTGAGCAGAGTGGGCGAACAGAGTGTAGGGCATGGCACAGCAGTTGGCACAGGAGGATGTGTGGAGAGGGCTTGCACTCTGCTTGTAGGTCCACATCCCAGGAAGTGCTCTAGGTCTCTTCCATAATGGTGGATACTTACTTCAGCGTTAAAACCGATGTTTCTATGGTGAAAGCCCATGAGATGTCTGATGCTTCCACACAGATAGAACTGGTAAGGAAGGAGACTGCTGTACACAGCTGTAGACACACACAAGCAAGGTTTGCAAGGAGAAACTGTACTAAGGGCACTTATCCCAGATGCTCTCAAGATTGCAACAGCGCCTTTATGCGAGTGGAATCCCTGCCGGGATGAGTTGCAAAATTCTACAACTCTCCCAAAGGACAGAGTTCTGGCTACCGCAGATAACCTGTTTCTGCTGACTCCTCTAGGACAAGAGTTTCCCCAGGCGTGGTGTGCTAGCGCCGACAAGAATAAAAGGCTAGACAGAGGGCTCTTGCCTGGGATAACAGCTGATTTATTGTGAGTCCAGTGTTGCATTCTGAGGGTCCAGAGATATCCAGGTGGCTGGAGTAACCCAGAAGAAAGAGCAAGGAGGAAGCACTGCAGGGCTCTTTTAAAGAGAAGTGAGACCAGGAAACACCCAATGGGAAACCACATAGTTCAAAGTGACCAGTGGAGGGGAAAGCTTTCCTGGGCATAGCCATATATGGGATCCAAGATATGGGTACAGGTAACACAAGAGAAATATGGGATTTTACCACAGGTCAGGCAGAGGGTTCAGATATTGGAGGAAGAAGGCTGAGGGCATTGCTTTGGCTTTCTTCCCACCAAAACCTGAATCTCAAAAGCAGCAGCTTCTGCCAAGTGTGCTGCTACACTGTACCAACACACACAGTGGATATCATAAAGAGAAATTATGAGTGGATGTTGCTATTAAGCCGCACTGTAGAACCCACCAACCAACATGACAGGGAGCCACATGAGCTATGCTGTTATCTGGGAACTAATGTCAGAGATGTTGAGGGGATGCCACAGCTAGTCAAGGGCAGACAGTACTATCTACTACTAGTCTTTCATGTGAGCATGAAGGAACTGAGAGTCACTTCATGTGTATGAAATATCAATCCAATGCAATATTAGCTTATCTTCATTTTACAGTCCCTTTGTGCAGATTCAATTAGAAAAAACACAGAAGAAATCTCTCAAGTTCCTTCTAAGAAATGAAAAGTAGTGTTCTCCAATCTGTCTGCCTCACCATAAATCACATCCAAATCTCTATAAAAAATAACTGATTTCTGCCCATGCTATATATAGACAGGTTAGTAATTCTTCTCTTTGGATATGTAATTATTTATCAGTAATAGCACATGGTTGTTGGATTGATGTATTAACATAATTTAACATACAGTATGCTCAAATACTATTCCTTATAGAGGAAGGGTGTGAATAGATTGAAGAGTGAGTGACAGCTCACACATGCAAAATATGTGAGAATAATTAGCAATCTTAAATATGTATGCTTGATTGATAATGCACAGGTTCATTATTAATTTGGAAGATGTGCGTAAATATAGTCTTTGTCATCTACATATCACAATTTGATGTTCTGCATTCAATCAAAAAATTCCATAATTTATGCCATGGTGTTGTGTTATTACCGTTGTCTCCTGCACCTTCTTTTCAAAGATCTTATCTGAAAAGGAGAAGCTTGATTTGTTTTGGTAACCTGCCAGACTTGTCTGACAAATAATGGTTTCCAAATAGAGACTTCTTGGTGCAGATTATGCTATGAAGTTATGTTTCAAAGGGTGTGGGAAGCATGAACTACCTCATTTAATATAAGATAATAATTACTTCATTAATCTCTAAAGATAATGGCACAGATTAATAATCGCTTTTATATGCATGGCTGGAAAACATGCTACTTTTGAAAAGTAGTGTGATGGCAAAAAAGAGCAGTATTTATTCACATTCAGAGGTACTTGATATAACATAATGCAAAATCTGAGAGTGGGCTGCATCATTCCCCACTGGAAAAAACTTTGTATTTCTAATTTGGCTGAATACAGCAGAGGAAGAAAAATTTCATTTTTTTTGCAGCATTGATAGAGAATTATATTAATTCTTTATGTCTCATACTGTCGGACTGCTTAAAATTTAATAATCAGAAATGTAGATGAGCAGTTGAAGGGTATTATTCCTGATAATCAATGCTGAACAGCCAATAAAATATATTCTGAAGTTACCAAGAGATTATTTTCTGTCTTCTTATGAAAGAAATACTTTTTATTTCCCAGTCTGTACTGAATCAAGTTCCAATCATTAAATAATCAGAATCAGAATAATCTTGAACTAGAAGTTTCTGCCAGGCTAAACATAAAGGCCTAAACCAAACCACTGAAGCCTTTTATTTTAAATTCTATGCACAGTGAGGGATGATCATATACAAAATTCAGAAATCTTTTTTCAATGTATAAATTTACTCCAGGATAGTTTTCTAAATATTTAAAGTAGATTACTCTAAAACTGCATCAACTCTTTTATGCATGTATAACAGTACAGGTATCAGTGGACTTATTGTTGCCAAGATCTGGAATAGTGCTTCAACCCAATAACTTTCTCTTTAGAAAGGTACATTTAATGTGCATAGTGTTCATAAAAATTCTTTGTAGGGGTCTTTTCACTGTAATTCTAATGTGGACTGAGGACATAGAATGTTACCTTGACAGAAGTAAAGGTGTATCACCTGCCTGTCTATTCGTACAAGTTGTACACAGACAAAATCAACTAAAATAGGCTAGAGAGCTATAGTTTACAACTCAGCAAGAGCGTGTTACTCAGCAAGAGCATGTTAAATTCATGTGGTTTTGCCTATGCACTGAGAGTAAAGAAGTTTAGGAGGTCATTCTCCTGCTAATATACAACTAGTTATATGGTTATTCACATTTTACTAGGACCTGCAGTGTACACTAAACCAAAAGAGAATGAATCACCAGTATTCAATAAACAATATTTTGTGCAAAGTTTCTTCCTCTTCAAAAGCTCCCCTGGGGGAAAAATACTGGTAATTTACTTTTACTGAAGTAAATCTGCTTTGAAGTAAACGTGTGAGAATGATGACTGAAGATAGATAAGGCCACTGTGCTTCCCGTTTCTAAATCCAAAGAAAACATCAGTGATGGAAATTTTCATGCTTTCCCTCTCTAATTTGTACAGTTGGATGCATTTAAGACATATTTTTATAGAATCACAGAACACAGTGCTTTGTGCTTTTTGTTCTCCAGCTGCCCCACCCAGATGTCTGGTGGGTTTTGTTGTTTTGATTATTGGAAAGTCTTCTATTTGTACCTTCATAAGGATGAATAAACAGAGAACTAACATATTGCACTCAGGGACACAAAACTCAAGAGATTCCTAGGTCAGATACGGATGTTGAATTGTTTCTGCCATTCAGTACATCTGCTGATAAAAATCAGGCAAAAAGAAAAGATATGGTATTTTCAGCATTATTTTTGAGTATTTGAGTAGTTTATTTTGAGTATTTTTGTAACTCAATGACATTAAGTTTGTTTTCAATTTTCTGATACTCCTACTGCCACTTACACATTTTCTCAGGGACAGCTATTCTCAGCTTCAACAGTACTCAGCTCCCATTTCACAACCTGGCAAATGGCTACTCAGGCAGAAAAAAATCAACCCATATGTAGTCTCTGTAGACTGAAAATTAGCCTACTCATGGTGATGTCTTCCCATGGGAATTACCAATTCACTGATTCCTGAAAAGGCTGCCAACACTAACAGGAGTCCTTAATGATCACTGAAAAAAAAAAAAAGTAATGCCAGTAACCTCTACTTCATATGATCTTAATAAATTTTGCCTGTGTTCATATTCACTCGCACTGACTGCACAATCACTTATCTTTTTAATCTAGTTATGAAACCAGTAATGGCGTGCTTGAATCCAGTGTGTTGAAGCCACAAGACAGGATTACTTTACTTAATTTTCAACATTTACAATGTAGCCTTCTACATATGAGGTAGTTATCCTAAGCTTCTTTTTTACTGGCAACAGTTAATCACTTAGTGATACGATTCATCTGACCTGTGTTAGACATCAGTTTTAGGATAAATCTACAGCTGCTCAGATTAATCCTATCTAATGTGACTTTGTCATAGAGAAGTAAGATTATTAGAGACTTAGAAATAAATGTAAATATTCTTAATTTACTTTTTCTGTGAGCCTCCTTTGGTGAAATACAGAAAATTAGAACTTTTAATGCCTTTTCTGACAGAATATGCTAATAGCAGAAAACTGCATAGATCAGACTGTCTGGGTTAATCAGGGTTCTCTATGTGGTGTGGAATTCGGTGACTATTAAAGATTTTTAATTTCTGCTCAACTTACTCCTATTAATAGATAAAAAAAATATTGTTAAGAAGAATTTATTTCCTGGATTATTTTAAATGACAGATTCAATACAGTTGAGTAGGAACATTGAGTTATATTTAACCTTCCTTATGAGTGGTTTGACTAGATGATCTGACCTCTTAATCAAGGATTTATGATTCTGATGAATTGATGTCTATGTTTCTTAAATATTAATGTTGACAATTTATAGAACCAAGGGATTTTTTCCACCAATATCTTAAAACAGTAATTCTGATGCTCCAATTAAATAATTATATTAATATGGCAGCAGCATTTCCTTTTGAGTCTGCACTAAATCTAAGATTCCTTTTTAGTAAACAAAATTATATCACATATCAACTCCATTTCAAAAATGGAAGCAAAACATTAAATTCATATGTATCTAAACAACAATGTAATTTGTCTTGAATTAGGTATCAATAGAAATCTGTTATGATACGACACATGCACTTTACCCAAACCTTGCTTTCTAACAGTAGTTGCCATAACTACTAAAATATTTTTCCTGTAAGTTTCCTGATTCAGCTTTATACACAGCAGTCAGAAATATGTTATACATATGTTATGAAAAATTATGAGCAGCTACAAATGGTGCAAAATACTACATGATGCTATACATTTTTCCAACACATGGTAAAGGAGGGATGGGCATAAGTGAGTGAATGCTATTACTTACTTAAGGCTCACACATACAGAGAGTTTTAAATAGATGTCCTGCCTACTCTTGTCAATCCCTGCTAAAGCTCAGACCATCAGATCTACTGATTATCCTCAGGTCATTAATGGCTAAAGACAGTAATGATCCCCAAAACTATGTATCTAATGTTCCTGTGTCAGTCTGTTTGCAACTGGTCCTCAAAGATTTTGGGAGGTGACCAATTCAGCCTCTCCTGCAACCTTTCCTACAAGTGATCTAGCCTTTTCATTTTACAATAATCTTTGAAATAAATGAACACAAAATCCCACCAATAAGTCCTAAAACAAAAACAAGTCTACAGAGATCACTATTACTCATCTGTCTCCAGATGGGAGATGGAGAGACAGTTGACCTATGGATAAAACTCCAAAATAAATATCAAGGATGTGATCTTCTGGAAATCCATCTTCAATACACAATAAGATGCCTGGGAGAAGTGTACATTAAGGTATATTTTTCTCCAACATAATTTCTGTTGGACTAATTTTTAGTGCTTATAACCCAAAATATTAGATTTTGTAGGTCCCCTGTTGAATATTTAGCCCTTATAACTACATAAGGATGCAAGGAGTTCTGCCCAGTCCTCCAAATCTTATGAGGTAATGTGTATAAATGATATGACACAGATGTTGACTCTTTTCTGTCTTTTAGTAGAAATTGTCTTGCTTAACTCTTCAAGATTCTTCTGGCTTTCTTCAGTTTTCTGTGAAAAATACAAGGCAAGTTTCTGCAGGGGAAGAAAAACTACCCACATGATTATATTACTGATAGTTGTATATATAAGAGAGAAGAGAGTTGTGTTTGTGCAGAAAGCCTTAACAGTAGAATTATTAACTTGTGTATTTGAATTTGTAAATAAAATATTATAAACAGGACAATTTCAAAATAAAGCCTCAAAATAATTTTTCATGTGGAGTAGAAATACCTGGGGGAAGAAAAAGCCATATAAAGATGGAAAAAGATAACAAAAAGTTTTGAGATGCATTCATCAGGGTTACCTACTCCTGCTTACCACCTAGTGTGTTCTTCTGAATCACAAATATATGAAGTTTACCAGTTACTTTTAATTTAGTCAGTTATAAGCTGCATAACTTCCCATGGTCTGTAAGATTTGTGTAGATATTGCACATTCGTTACTTTGACAGTACGACTTCTGTGAGGGCTTGGCTACTGGTTGGGCAGTAGAAAGTCAAAGGTGCCAACTGCCTGAAAGCAGTTTACCCTGAATATATTTTGTCTGAGGTACATTATTTTCTTTATGCAAGGAAGAAAACCCCAGCCAAAAAAAATGGAGAGGTCACAAGAAATGTAGATAAATCTAACTTTTAGTTCTCATTCCATGACAAAGAAGAGAATGCAACTTTACAAAAGTAATCTCTCACTGCTTTTTCTTTCACTGCAGCCTATGGCTGTAAAGTTCTGGGATAAAAGGGTTAAAGGATTTTATTTTTTTCTATAAAATGTCAGCATATTTTATATTTCTTCCTCCCACAGAAGAGAAGAGTAGTTCTGTAGACTGAGTAAAATTTTCTTTGAACATTCAGCAAAGTAAATGATTACTTTGGATAACATTTTACAGTGATAAGATGTCAGCTAATAGACTTGGTTAGAACTGAGTCAGCAAATAGTTTTGCTTCTTCCTTTACAAAACTGGAGTACAAAGAAATGGCTATAAAATGCTGGGAATAGACAGCAAAAATGTGTCTATTTTTGTCAATGTGTAAAATTCTAAGTCAGGAAGAAGTCCATCTAGCCACATGTAGTGAGTTTTTATAATTGCTTATAATGAGATAAAAGATTGTTTCAAAATTAACTTCTGTCTCATAAATAACAAAAACAAAACCTTCTAAATTTGTGTGGCTACTCTGAAACTAACTCCACCTTCTTTCCCCCAAAACAAATAGATAAACTGTTTGTGCATCTGTATGTATTTGAGGTGATTGTATTTGTGAGATAATTGAAAGTCTGATCTTTTTCTTGCTAATGAGATCCAGTTATTATCACTTCAGATTTCAAACAAATTTCTTTAGTGTTTTTTATTTTTTCTCAATAAATGCATTAGAAACTATTACAACTGAAAAAAAATCTGAATACTTAGGAAGCATAATCTCTTCAGGAAAGAGGAATTTAATTTTATTTGTTTATCATTATGGTCTAAGATCCCAATCCAGACTGGACACCCCCCTCCCCCCTCCGCCCAATTACTTGTAGTATTACGTTATGTTCCATTGTATTTATTTCCAAAGATATAGCACAGCAGTTCCTAATGCATTGTTTCATATGTTCTACTGTTTTTATGTATTGTGATGTTTTATTGCACTTGTAATGTCTTTTCATTCTCCCCACACAATTGGCTTTGCAGTGAAGCAAGAAGTGAAAAGAAAAGGTGTCTTCTGATCACAGATGTTTTTCTCTCTACTGGACTGAAAGAAAGTAGTATTAAAATTTAGTGTGGATAAGGGAAATATTCAATTCTAAATTATGCCATATCCAGAATAAACAAGATGAATTTGGATTAGCTGAACAAGGGGTTTGCATGTAGTTTGATAGATTGTTTCACAGCAGGTAGCAAAATTGTGCAAGTGGAACATGCAGAAGGGAAGAAAGTAGCAAGGAGTTTGGTTGTATTTTAGCTGCAGTTACAGAGTCTCTATATCATACTTCTAATAAAGATACATTTTTAAAAGAACTAGATGACCGCCACACACTTATAAAGAGTTATGACACCTCTTGGGTCTGAGTATAGAATTTAGGGTCAAATTATGTTCTGTTAATGATTGCTTTGGTTTCTTCATTTGCATGCAATTGACATTCATCGTGATCATTTGAAATAATTTTCACTTATAATTAAAATGGAATTCTGACATGCAGCTGCCTATTGTAAAATTATTTTGCTGTTTCCCTCTTTTCGTAAAAGAAAGAGTTAAAATTAAAAGGAAAGAAAAATCTCATCTCTCACAGTAAACACTAATTTATAGGAAAAAAAGGTATTTTGTCCATTTTCAGTAATTTCAGCAGATGCCCAAAACATTTTAGCAAAGGTTTATGACATCCCAATACAGAGGCTAAAAACCTGGCCTCCTCATCATTAGTAGATTTTTTCTTAGTTGTGTCTTACTTTCCACATGTTCACAAAGATTTTGCAAGTGAGGAAAGAAAACTTCCAAATGGAATAAAGGAATTAATAAATAATTTGTCTATCTATTCAAAACATAAACAGATATAAGATAGAAATACAATACTACTGGTAAAATTCATTTTGTCTAAGCACTCTTAAGCTTTAAGTATTGCCAAATCTGCTAGAAAGGCCAGATGATGTGTGGTGCTCATTGCCCTCTTAAGGCACGCTCTTATAAACAAACAACTCAATTAATACAAACTCTTATTTGTTTTTGTTCTAATTCCTGCTCTATAGCTACTAGTGGTTTTAACTGTCACTTCAAAAACTACTTCCCTCCTGTCACACAAAGAAAGGATGATGTCTTCAAACATAAAAGTGAATGTCTACAAATATTGCTGCTATATCATGAAGAGTTTCTTATCTGGATTTTTCATAGCTCTCAAAGGGGTTTGTTGCCATATTAGCTATTTTGGCTATTTTTGCAAAACCCAAATGATAGCGTGATCTATGCCAACAGAAAACAAACCAAAAAAAAGAACTGAAAGTTGAATCAGCAAAAATACACTTCCCCTCCCCCCCCCCCCCGCCCCCGATATTCTATTAAGCATGCTTGGGAATGCTCCTGGGCAGAAGCTAGTTGGCAGAGAACAGTCCATATCTAAGGTAAGAAACTTTGTCTGCTTCCACACCATGATATATGTATGCAAAACTCTACTGGAGATGGTCCCTACGTTTTAAATACCAGTGTTCTTGGATAGTGTTCAGGAGAGTGATAGTTGACACAGGATAAATATATTTTAGGAAAAGGTCCAAACATGCCTAATTCTATTTCAGTGCTGGCCAGGATTTACCAGCACAGTTACAACTTCTATGCCTCAAAAACAAATTTCTCCAACAAAGCAGCATTAATTGTGTTTATCAATGAACACGCACAATGTTTTTTCATGGTCCTAACTGGGGTAGGTATGCTGACAGAAAATTTTAAAACAGACTGTGTTACATCTAATAACAAAAACAGTACACAGGAAACCTACTCTAAAAACAAAAAAGCTAAAACACTTGCACTGGAGAGATCATAAGTGGTAATGAGCCTTTTCTGTGAATTTTTTTTAGAGATGTTTACTTCTCTTGTGTACTATCAAAAGTTTTCAGACTAGCAGCATGGGGGGAAGCAGTGTGTGGTACTACCAGTGATAACAACAAAAGTGAAACAAGGCCAGGAAATAGCAGACAGTGTGAGAAATTTCTTGCCAAGCAGAGAATCTTGAAAAGCAAGCTTACAGCTGGCTTCCTACTTATCTGGCACCAGATGATATCAGTGACAAGGACTGATGGAAATTTCATGTATAAGTTTGAAATACACAGTTAACATGGCAGTGAGTGCACTGACAAAGGAAAAGGGATCCAAACGTGGGTGCTGGTTCACTGGAAAAAGCCTACAGCTGTAGCAGCATGCTTGGCAGAAGCTGCTGCTTTTGAGTTTCGGGTTTGGTAGGAAGAAAGCCAAGGCAAAGCCCTCAGCCTTCTTCCTCCAATATCTGAACCCTCTGCCTGACCTGTGGTGAAGTCCCTTATTTCCCTTGTGTTACCTGTACCCATATCTTAGATGCCATATGTGGCTATGCCCTGGAAAGCTCCCCTCCACTGGTCACTTTGAACTACGCAGTTTCCCATTGGGTGTTTCCTGGTCCCATTTCTCTTTAAAAGAGCCCTGCAGTGCTTCCTCCTTGCTCTTTCTTCTGGGTTATTCCAGCCACCCGGATATCTCTGGACCCTCAGAATGCAACACTGGACTCACAATAAACTGGCTGTTGTCCCAGGGAAGAGCCTTCTGTGTAGCCTTTTATTCTTGTCGGCGCTAGCACACCACGCCTGGGGAAACTCTTGTCCTAGAGGAGCCAGCAGAAACAGGTTATCTGCGGTAGCTAGAACTCTGTCCTTTGGGAGAGTTATAGAATTTTGCAACTCATCCTGGCAGGGATTCCACTCGCATAAAGGCGCTGTCACAACCTGGAGAGCATCTGGAACTAGCGCCTTTATACAGTAGTGACTATGTACCAAATTTCCAACAGACGATTCAGAAAGAAGGTAAATCTAGTCTGTATGCTATAAGTTCTCCAACTTTCCCAGTCCCTCAGCTCTCCATTAATTTTCAGAGAAAACTCAATATCACATCAAATCTTGAAGATATGTTCTCATGTGGGGAAGGATGATTCCACTGTTTCAGCTAAAATAATTTGACAAGGAGATGCACCCATAAACAAAAACACCTTTCCAACACACATTATTTTTGAAATAAAATAGATCAAAAATGTATTCTTCTTTTGGAACTAAAAAAAAAAAAAAAAAGAAAACAAAAAGAAAACATCAAGCTTCTTGTTTTTACCAACCACAAGTTTTCTTCTTATTGATCTTAATTCAAAATTCCATAACTGTCTACTGCACATTTTCTATGCTTCTTACGTATCATCACCAAATTTTATATAAGTAGTCTCTGATTTTAAAGAACTTCCATAAAACCCTAGCAAGATAAATATATCCTTATACTTTATGAAAATTTCCTATATGTTGAAACCTGAAAAACAAGGCAGAATATTGTGGCTACCCAGTTGTTATCATTTGAGATACCAGCCGGAGGGAATCCCCTCCAAAACAGAAGGCAATTCTCACCAGGCCCCTGCCCCCCCCTCCCCTCCCCCCCCTCCCGGCCAGAAA
>VZRZ01008569.1:43573-72849 GCA_013398175.1 Climacteris rufus
GGCTCTTCCCTTACCTGCCCCCGCCCAAGCACACCTTTTGTCTCTCACAAAAGAGCTGATAGCCCTAATCATCTGGCTATTTGTTACTTAGTAACAGTGATGGAGAAAAAATTCCAAGGCATCCCCCAACCTCAGACACAGGTGTGTAGAACATGGGGCAGAAAATATGTGTCAACAATAATCAATCTTGCTTCCAAACTGAATGTATTATTACCTTGCTAATCTATCAGGCTACCTGAACAAACAAACCCTGGTAGAAAAACTGCATAACAAGGCTTTAAAAAAGTGATCATAACCTTTCCACAACCATTAGGATGGAATTACTATTCCTATGTGAAGTTTAGTGACAAATGATAAGTCTTCTGTGTTCGGGTGGTGTTAATTCAATTCTATGATGAAGACCCAATCTAAGGGAACATTTTAAGCTATGGCTGAAGTTAATCAGTAAAGGGGTTGTAGTCAGGGGGTCTGCATGTATAAGTAAATGTTTCTGAACCTGTTCCTTCTTCAGATCATCATATCTGTAGTTTAATCAAGGCTATAAAAGATAATTCAAAAGGAATCAGTGAGTGCCCAGAGCCTTGTTCAGTAGCTTAAGCAGTTTTGGTAGCTTTCGTGATGCCTTTTTAAAATACAGTGAGCAATTTTCCTTTACTCAAAATAATTCACAATATGTTTGTACACATCTGTTTTGTGATTACATGAGCTATCCATTGATAATATGACAGTCTAGCGCAGATGTAGGTGAATATAGTGTGGATGTGAATACTTGGTAACTGTTCCTCCCCTTGTGCTTACTGACTTCTGTAAGGGTGTCAAATTTCAGATAATATGGTTTAGAATGAAAAAATCATACAAATCATACAAAAATTATACATATAATAACAAACAAGTAAACTCCTTCTCCTTATTCCAGGACTAAAAAAAGATATATAAAACCACAATACTTAAACATCTTGTGCATCCCCCAAATAAACATTTGCTTAACATATATTGGTTATCAAAAAGCAGATAGATGAAAAAAAAGCAGAAAACATAACTAAGAGCTATAAAACTCAATTTTATGCACTCACAATGACTAGTGCATTAACTTCTGGTTAGCATATTTCAGAAAGATATGGGACATCACATGGGTTGCAAGGTGGATGACAAAAGTGATTGGAAATATAAAATTACATTTGTGATAAACAAAACCAAAAAGGCTGATATTTAAAGTAGTTTAAAGGAAAGATGAATAACAAAGGATGTGACAATTCACTCAAAATAGTTAAGTGAAGACAATTCTGGTATTCCAGTCTACCTTTTTGCACTCTACAAGAAGAAAAGAAAACATAAAACCTGGGTAACAGCAAACTGTCTTAGCAGAAAAAAAGACGGCAGCTTTCTTTGCAAACTTTGACTCAGCAAAACCCAGACTCTGCAACACAATACAAATGTAGTTAAGGTACATACACACGCAACTGTCCTATTTACCTAGAAGCAGCCCCTGGGAAATTTGTACCTGTATTCCAATTGAGCTAGAGCACAGCAGGAGATTTGGTAAATATGTAAGTGGCTGAAGAGTGCTAATACTACCCTGGGGCTCTCTGTCTATCTTAAGGCAAGTAGTTGAGATTGTCAGGACTGTAAGTATCCTAAGCTCCAGTGCAACCAATGATGAGACACAGGTACATAATATGCTGCTAATAACTTCTGCTAAGATCTCTGTTAGTTGTCTAAGGTAGCAAGTATATCAGCACTTGTTAAGTGTTAGAAAATGCACCACTTCTGAAGGTGCACGCGCCCTTGAGTACAACTTTAATTGAATGATTAAGAAATAATTGTCTATGCATTTTTGTTGTTAATATTGTGAAACAACAGTGTTTGCATGTATGTTTGTTTAAATTCATACAAATATTTTGCTCATCTGAAATTACCAATATGTGCTTGAGAAAAGGATGACACTCAAGACCTATGTATAATTCCTATGCCAATTTCCACTGCCTTGCACATTATGTTAGGGTGTTACAACAATTGTATTTTGACTTCTCTATGGATATACTGGCTGACTAAAGAAGCAAAACTAAAAATGAGGGTGTGTCATCGATTATTAACAGTTATTAATTGGTGGATGCAACAATTCGAAGAACATTTTTAAAGACTGGGGGGGAGGGGTATTTTTTCTTTTTGTGTTATTACTACTAAGGCATAGCTGGAAAATATTTCTGTTCCTTCTTTCTCAGTTAACCATTTATTTTCATATGTATTTGTTACTTTGGTTTATCATCTCTGCGTAACCTGGTATGCTTAGCAGGTCACACACTTCTTGAACTGACACTAACCACAGTCTCACACTAAATCATTATTTCAGTTAGCCAGCGCCCTTGAACTTGCTTTGCCTAGCCATGATCCATCCAGTCTCACTTCATACTTACCAGCTATTTCATCTGCTCAGCATTTAATTGCCACATTAATATACCTCTCACTTCCATTTCCTCATGTATCACCTCTCACTGTTGTTCTCCTCACAGCAAGCCCTAGGATATGTAAATTTTTTTTTGGTTTAAAAATGCTCTGAGGTCCTTAATTCTCAGCTCTCTCAGCTTTGATTTTCACTGAGCGAAAAGACAGATTGAATAAACACTGATTATAAAAATTTTGCAATTCAGATCTTCCATTTTTTACAGCTACAGTGTTTGATATAAACATGAGATTTGGACTTGTGGGGTTTTTTTTTACTTTTTTTGCCCAGTTACATGATACAATTTATTTGTATAAAAACTCGAGTTTTCAGTCCATTTTGTAAGCTGGTTTTTATTTGAGCACACAAAATCAATATTTACAAAATTAGCGAATTCTTCTAAAGGGACTGTGTTCACCCTGGTCTTGGTCATGATCCACTCTCTATCAGAGTGTGCTGGTGAAGATCACACAGAAATCAGCAACCAAGTATGGAAATCATAAAACCAAGAATCTGAATTTCCATTTCTGTTGTCCTGCTGAAAGCTATGTAAGTATTATTGATACCACTTGCAATTTCACAGGTATAACAATAAATTGATTCATCTGTTGCTAGAGAATTTTCCCCTATGAAAAATCCTAGTAAAAACCTGGTGCAAATGCAGTCACTTGTATTGTGCTTCTTTTTGATATTTGCAGCAAAGTCCAACATTTGAAAAAAAAAATCAGTTATGGATTTTTTTAAATAGGTTTTCTATTTTTCTACGATCAAACATTATGTTGTGATTTTTTTTGTTTAATATGTATGAAGTAGCAGTGAAAAGCTACATGCAGAAACTGGCAGACTCCTATATAGGCATAAAGGTTACTGTCTTTGAGAAGACAATCAATTAGTTTGAATATAAAACACTTGAACAGTAAACTCTCTACACCCATAGTTTATCATAATTCAGTTTTTCTACAAATTTTTAAAACTGATGAATAAGAAATTAATAAATATTTTTTAGTCTATATAATTCTCATACTCTCACAGAACTAATTAATTCAAATAAAACAATACATTAGTTCTCAGTGCCAATGGAGATGATGTGTTTATTTAGCCTGTCACTTTCAAACTGAATGAGACACATCCTGAATTCAGAGTTGAATTACAGCTTTTATGTTTCATCCCTGCTGAAATTCTTTGAAACCTGCCTTATTACACAAAAAAAGGAATAAACAGAAAAATAATTCTATTTTGATCCTCATATCTCAGAAATAATAACTTATAATCTTCTCTTTTTAGTACAGTAATCTTATCTTGTGGTTTTGGTACAACAATTGTGAGTCAAAAATGGAGAATGGTCATAAAAAGCAAGAACATGAGAGTAGTTTAGGAGATACTTCTTTCTAAAATGAAATATTGAATAGCAAAACATAAATCCTATATATATATATATATATATATATGAGATACATTCTTCGCAAGAGGAATCATAACAATGAAAGTTGATGCTGATCTGCATTTGTAAGTTCCTGTCTCAGGCCCAGGTATTTTGTCTCAACCTTAAATTTGACATTAGCAAAAGGTTTGGTGTTTTTTCCTCGTCCTTTTCTTTTTCTGTTAAACAGAAAACTTTCAACTTCCTTTTAAATATACTTAAATCCTATCACTTCCCTGCTGGACACTTTGTGCTACTAAAGTAACAAAGCCTGCATATTCCTAATAAGATGAGAGTGGTATTATTCAATTCAGTGCTGTTTCATAACTGCTGTAAGTTTGCCTCATCATGTTTAAGATCATGACAGTGTTGTCATGGCAGTTACCAAACAACAGCTCAGTAAGAATCACAGAAAATATTATAGCTCTCCAAAAATTTTAAATTGAATTTTTATAGATTTTGCTGAAAACTTTTTAAAGTTTTTCTTTTTTTAAAGAATTTCTTTTTAAATTTTTGGATGTACGCATTTGTTTTTGAAAGATTTAATTGACAATCTCCATGTTTCTTCAACTACCAGAATACTCAGAGTACCTTAATTTCGAAAGTGTTCGCTATAGTCACTATGATGCATTAGATAAATTACTGATTTTTCAACCACATCTAGAAGTCCCTAGAAATATTTTATATCAGATAATAAGTAAATAAGAAAAATGGAAAATATTTTAATGGAAAAAAACCCCATGAGAATGAATATTTAAGTCAATATGAATAATAATCTCAGGACAAAATATATTGAACTCATCATATCTCTAATTTTTGTTTCAATCTTGATTAATGGAAGATTTTATATGATGAAATAAGTGCTAAGTTCTATATCTTCAATGTCACAGTTATTATAGATATCTGTATTTTCTGAGATAAATCATTGAATCGTTTAGACTGCAAAGGACCCTTAAGCTCCCTCACTCACTCCTCTTAAGTTTTGTGCTCTAGACTTGTGGTGGGTTGACCTTGTCTGGTTGCCAGGTGCCAACTAAGCCACTTTATCACTCCTCAGTAAGATGGCAGACAAAAATAAGATGGAAAAGTAACATGTACATCGAGATAAGCAAAAATGAAAGGTTGTGCATGTAAGCAAATGCAAGAGCTGCCAAATATTTCATGCTCTATTTTTAATCATCAAGTAATGTCCATCCACTTCCTGGGAAGCAGGACTTCAGCATGCATAGTGGTTGCTCTGGAAGCAAAACATTATAAATAATAAATGTCCCCACTTCCTAGTCCTTTTTCTTAGCTTTTATATCTGAGCAGATATTATGTCGTATGAAATATACTTTTGGTCGATTTGGTTATGTCCCCTCACAAGATTTTGCCCACCCCAGCCTTCTGGTGGGATGGCACAATGTTGGAGACACAGCACTGGTGTGTTGTCACCACCTTTCCAGCTACCAGTGCAAAACACAGAATTCTGAGGGCTGCTGTGGGCAAAATTTACTGCATCTCAGCCAGATCCAATACAAGACCCTTCACCAGCTTTGTCCTTCTCTGGACACACTCCAGTACCTCAATGTCTTATAGTGAGAGGCCCAAAACTGAACACAGGGTTTAGATGCTGAGTGCAGAGAAAAAATTATTGCCCTAATCCTGCTGGACACACTATCTCTGACACAAACCAGAATGTCCTGGGAATTCTTGGCCAGTCATGATGTAGATAATTTGAAATGTGTGCTCAGTCTCAGAAAGGTTTTTGGTTCCAGAATTCTCAAAAGAAAAAGAAAGCAGTTTGATTTATTAATATATGTGCTGAGGTTATGAAATTGTATTGGTTCTGACAGAGGTAGAGTTCAGCAGCCCTGCCAGTGCTGTGCTTCAGTTGATAACACAGCGGTGGTTTGGCTACTGCTGAGAAGCACTGTCCCTCTAACATTCCCCACCCATCAAGGGGCAGGGATTGGGCAAGACCTCGGGAGGGAAAACAACCAGGCCAGCTGACCCAAAGGAACCAAAGGTATATTCCATACCATACGACATCAGCTCAGATATAAAAGCCAGGAGAGAGAGGAGGAAGGGGGGGCATTTGTTAATGTCTGCCTTCTGGAGGAACCACTGCATATGCTGAGGCCTGCTTACCAGGATGTGCCTGAACATCACTTGCTGATGGGAAGTAGAGATTGACTTTTCCTTTTTTTTTGCTTTTGCTTCAATAAAAAACTCCCTCATCTCAACCCACTGATTACCTTTTTCTTTTCCATCTTGTCCTCTCCCCTGTCCCTCTAGGAAAGGGATAGAATGGCTTAGTGGGCACCTGGCACCCAGCCAGAGTCAAACCACTACAGAAAGATATTTTTATATAACAACACTGTACTTATCTAAGTAGTGGTTACCTTAACACATCCAGAACCATTTGTAGCATTTTATAAATAGCCCACCTTTATGTTACATACTTTTAATTTGGTGTGTGGTCCTGTATGAGAAGCCACCCTGTCACGATCAGAATCAAAACACACAAGTTTCTTTGCAGCATCACTAATTAAATCAATTTTAAACTGCATTTGGGGTAAGTTCAATGTTCCTACAATGAATAATTGTTGCAGGATCACAATCTCAAGTGATACACTGTGTTAGTATTAGTCAGAATTAGGTATACTGTGAGAAATAATGAACAAGTGTCCCCACAGTCCTCTGTCAATTCATCTCTGTCTTGACCTGCAAAACCCCTGATATTCCTTTCCTGGCCTTCCCTTAAGCAAAGACTGACAACTGTGCCAAATTGTGATAGATTGTGTTGTTGATACATAATATGCACATTTTTCCCAAGGGAGTGTATAATTATAAGTGTAAAATAGAAGTAAGACAAACTGATCAGAAACTAAAGCTAAAAAAAACCCCTAAAAACAAAACAAAACAAAACAACAACAAAAAAAAGAGATTTTAACAGCGACCAGAAAGAAAGCAACACATCAAAAATATAAAATGTTTTAAAGACTGATATCCTCATTTCAGTATGCCTGGAGAGATCAGTAATGTAGGTAATGTTTTACTGTCTTACTAAAGGTTTGTTAACAATATTTTCTCAGTGTGTTAGCTGTTCACGTTGGTGCCCAAGTTTGTATGTACTTCTCTAGTGTTTGCTTTTACAAACTTTTCTCACTGACTGATTTCTGGTGTCCATTAATAAAGCTTATCTTCATCTTTTCTCATGACATTTGCTTTTTGCTTTTATATTTGGTCCTTTTCCTCTCTTCTGTATCTTTTTTTTTCTTTCCACAGCTTTAAGCTTCTTTCTCTCTGTTCTGTTCTCATAGTTGAACCGTAAGCCTATTTGTCTTTGAATTTCTTCACTTTCTCTCCTGATGTGCTATTGGTCCATGTCTGTCTCTCTACACAGACATGCTTTTCTGCTATCTTCTAATCAATTCTTTCCAATATCTATCCTTTTCACTTCTATTAATTATTGCTACACAGGCCTTCAGAACATGATGTTCTTTTTCATTCTAGATTGCAATTATTTGTTTTTTCTGCATGGAAAGTACACAGAAGCATCTTGATATTGAGGAGAAGAAGAAGTGGTTCATTAAAATATTTTCTGATCCATTTCAGCTTTATCAAGGCAGGAAGTAAAATTCTTACTGTAAATACTATTCAGCTGATGGGTTGAGAAAGGGGATGAGTTGCTATAGTGCCATTAAGTCATTTATATTTCAGGGTCATTGATTCTTGAACGTTAATGTGATAATGAATTAAAATCTGATGGCTGAGTTATACCTGAGGATCACCTATTCAAAAGTTCTGTGCATACAGGACTAATGGTTGTTCAGGAAAAACAGACATACTTCACACAGATTTTCGGCAGTCTTCTGACTATAAAGGATAAAATATGTGTATACCACATCCTTGAAGTGCACCACAGGATAGCTGAAGCTTCTGATCCTTTATATTGTCTTACTGAGGCATCTCCAGTTACCTACCTTCAGTAGCTCATCTGAGAGGGTGTCTGGATTTAGAGATTGGAAAGCATCATATGTACTTCACTTATTCAAACTTTTGCATCTTCACCATCTCCAATGTGTTATTCAGGGACAGAGCACTGGAGAAAATTGAATATGGTCTAGATGTAGCATGTAATTTGTAAAGACCTGTGTACGAATGGATAGAATGCTTCTGCAAGGGGTTTGGAATAAATAAATAAATGAGGCAAGCAAATTTGTCACAGCAGGGAAAGAAATATCAACTTGCCCTTATGTGCAGTTTACTTTATGAATCATATTAACCAAAGGAACAGTATTTCAGACTGTCTTAATATGTTAGGAAGAAAAACTAGAATATCTATGTAGATGCCTTCATGCAAGACCTACTCTGACAGTGAGGTAAGGTTTAAAATTATTCAAATTTAAACTGTGCAGATGAAATTCACACAGAAAAGGTGAGCAGAATATATATTTGTGAAAATGCTGGAATGGCTTAGCAGATTTGAATACTAATTTAAATACCAAGCCCACTCTACTATGTCGGCAGAAATTTTGAAATGGTTCTTTTAAATAGGACAAAAGTTGAAAATCTGTGAAATCAGGAAAAGCTACAAATTGTGCTGAGGGGAGAACATGGAAAGGAATAAAGATGCCAGTATTAATCATCCTGGTTTCTGGATAAACTCCCTGAGACCTTTTCAGTCTGGTTTGACCCCTTATCACTTGCAGTGATACCCCCTTTACTTAGGGTTGCCTACAGGTAAATTTTAGAAGCAGATGAAAAAGAAGGACAGAGAAGAACAACAGTAAGCACAAACAAGGCATGGGCAGAGCAGAAAACCATCAAGAACAAGTACTATGCTTATCCTTGGATGTGAAGCACATTTTGGTGGCCACATACTCAAGAGGTTACTGTTTCTTAGGAATGTGATTGCTTGAAAACAATCTTTATGTCTTCTGTAATACTGTTCAAGATGGTTTTTTTGCCTTTAACATACAGGGAAATAATACCTAGGAAAAACTATTGCCCTTACGTAACTTACAAATATAACAAAAATTGTCAGTGTAATATTTTCATTGAAAGTGCTGACATTCATGGTAAATCATGAAGGTTTATTGTTGCTTATCTAGGCTAGAAAGTGCAAACCTTGATACTACTAAATTAGTCTTCTCAAATAGGGAGCAAGCCAAACATATTCCAAGGAACTAATATTGAATTATTTTATTTCAGTTGAGGCAGAGCTGGTTCCTAAAATGCAGTAGCTTTTTCATTTTTACCCAGTTGCTTTTAGAATTTCTAAAGGAGATTGTACAGTTGCAAAGGCCATTGCATAGAAGGATCTTAATCTCCTAACTGCAAGTCTTTGTATAGTCTTCAGCAATTTAACATAAATCTGTAAAACACAACTTCCATTGAGGTCTTCCCATGCAGAAAAATTAGGGTTTGCATGACAAGAAAAAAATTTTTAAAAAAAGATCACTTAAATGTGTGGTATAAAACATGATCTGTAAATTCTTCCATCCAAATAACTTTTTTTTCTCCCTTATGACATTGGTGATACTTGATGATACTATATTTCTGAAGAAAAGGCGTCCGGTAAAAATAATTCAGTAATAGGCAGCACAACAGATTATATTAGCTTTTTCAAACAAATTTTGTGGAAACACAACCTGTTTTATTCTTTTTTCTTTCCCTTCGTCTTTTTCCTAGACATACTTTGATAGTGATGTCTAAACAGAGCAGATGAACAGAAAAAGAAAAAGTATATTGCCAGCCAAAACTGTCTGAATCTGCAATGAGAACCTTTAATTAAACTGAGAACAAAACAATTTCATGCAATCTAGACCTTTTTTTTGAAGGGTTAAATAAAATCACCACAAGATGGCTCCCCAGCTTCTCCAAAGATCTTCTTTTTTTTTTTTTTTTTAGTCATGCTACTCTCCAGTGAAGGCATTGATTATCTTATAGAAGTCTGGAGTACAGCTGAACAGACTTTGGATTAGAGCCTTGTCTAATAAAATAATAGCTATTTTTACATTAAAGCCCTGGAGATCTCTTTGAAAGGTAATTCTGTTACTTTAATTTCTGTACCCCGTAAAAGGCTGTTATCTAGTTTGTGCCTCTGCTCATTTTTTTTGTAACAGACAAAGATTGGCTCAGAGAATTCAAACTGATTTGGAGCTTAAGCCTTCTGCTTCTAAAGGCTAAAGCAGCTTATGCTCCTAAGATTTCTAAGTTTCTGAAAGTATTAGGAATTTTAATTCTACATATGTATTTTTTAATTACTATTTTTAATTTGTCCTTATTTTTAACAAGTAGAAGTAAAATAAAAGGGTATGAACTATGATATTAAGTTTTTAGTAGGGGCTATTCCTGAAACAAAGTGAAAGCACACTAGAATAAATGCTATTCTCAAAGGAAATACAGGGTTTGGATATTTTTGTAGTTTTTAAATCAAAAGAAAGTAAAGGTACACTATCCAATTCAGTTAGTTGGAACAGTATGCATATTTTTTAGGATATAACTTCTGGGATAAATAGGTTTTGTTTTGGTTTTATTGGAATGATTATTGATACCGTCTTCCTAATACAAAGCAGACGTGAATAAAAAAAATGTACAGAAACACCGTGGTAGGATAAGGAGGGGAAATCAGAGAAGCGGTAGATAACAGCAGAAATCTTTCTAGTTTGTGTATAGCAGAAAGAAACATTTGTATTTGTTCATAGTAAGAATCTATTTTCATTGTAGGAACCACACTGTAAGCTTGGAGAGTCTGACACAGAAGCAGCATGGTAGAGTCAGAATTTACTGCAGTCTGAATGCTACAAACCTAAAAAAAAAATCACTTCTGCAAGGTCAGAAGTGCAAGTTATGTCCACTCTGTCTTTTAAGCCTATTTGTGAATCCTTTCTTAAGGTCAAAGTCACTGATCAATCACACTATCTCTAAATTTGCACTCAGTCATAGGGTGACATTTACTGGTAAAATTTAATCTTTATACTTGATGTAGAGAAAACTCAGAATGGGAATGAGTTCCTTGTTCAGCTGTGGAAAGTTCACAAGCAAGAACATATATGTACTAAAACAAAACTGCTCTTCTCAAGAAAAAAACTGGTAAAAATTTCTAAAACTGAGCAAAGCTTTCTTGAAGGCTCAGAGTATGCTTAGAAAATTGGGTGCTTCCAAGAAGTCTGATCTTGGACATAACTATTTTATCGATGTATTCAACACTGATTGAATCTGTAACTGTCCATGACACTCCTTTTCTTTTTTTTACTTCTATACTTTCTGATTTCTCTTATACAATGGCAAGAGTCCAAGAAGAAAACTCACCTCACTAAGGCAAGAAGCAATCCCTGTCAGCTGTAAATCTTATCCACACATGTTTTGGACTAAGTCTACCTATGCTATTAGGTCTCATACAATCTTTCTTTCCATTGACTATAAGTCATTTCTATGCCAATTGACAAGATACACGAGTGTCCATACAATTAGATGTATACACAAAACATTTGTAAGTCAGACAAATTCTACCTGCTTCCATCTGGGAGAATGACAGACAATGTTTCCAGTTATGATTCATGTTTAAGGACAAAACGTTGCAACTTATTTGGTGACTGCAGAACCAATATGCCCAATATGCCCAATATGCCCAGTATGCCCGGACACTATGAACAGACTGGAATGTGACAGGCAGAAAGCCTGGCAAAAATGAAAGTTTAAGTATGGGGAACCAGAAATTTTTCAATTCAGACTGAATTCTGCACTGTATTTTCAATGTTCTATTGCTCCATTTAGTCTGGTCAGATGACATGCCAGCCTTAAACTTGTGAATATAATTTTTATACCTCCATTTTCTCTTGTTCTAAGTCAGAAAGACCAGTGGAAAAGTAGTCACATATATTTCAAAAATTATTTGATCGTTCTGCATCTCAGCTGTAAATTGCAAATGCAGAAGTAAATCGCAATCACGGAAGTCTTTGACTTACTGAGCTATTGAAACCAAGCCGGTGCATTATTTCACCCTTAGTGTGATCTGTCAGAAAAAAATATTTCTTTAGCTGTGTTGAGAGTGCCAGCATTTCCTTACGATGTGACAGAGTAAACTTCTGCCTCAAGAGCAAACATTTCTAATGTATTCTGGGCTTTATTTATTTATTAATCTACTTATTTTTTAAAGGGGATATTTTTAATTTGATGCTAACACAGTCATATTTTCTTCCTGTACCATGGATTTAATGGTCTCCATTAATAAAATAGGTATGATAAGACCAATCATATAACAACAAATCAGCTAATTAAAGAATGTTTGTGAAAGATGATGAGTACTGCCAGCTACCTTTCACTTGCATGTCATTATGGCAAAATGTCTTACTGACATTGCAGTGAGATTAAGCCCAAAAGGAAAATCCTAGCTCAAATGAGTTGGTGCTATCTTCTTTTTTGTAAACACTGTCCTCTTGGTTCAGATTTTACACATCTACTCTCTTAGAAAGAAAAAGGAATGCTTACAAACACTTTTAAAACACACAGTATCACAAGGAACATTAATGACGCTCTTAAATTATTCATTAATCAATTTATATAATATATACTAGAACACCAATGTATGAAGAAGGCTTAGTTTCTCAGAAAGAAGGTACGGAGCTGCTGTTTTATTATAAATAGTAGCAGATATTTCTGGAATAAGAACATTTCTTTAAATTCCTCAAGTAAAATACTATCCCTAGAGAAACAAAGGTAAGTTCTTTCAGTGAATTTATTAGCTACAATTTCACCTCTAATTTTTATTAATGTTCATGCTATTGTATATAACATTTGCTTGTTTTTTCTCTGGCAGTATACATAAATGACAGCTATAAATTTAACTTGCTTAATTCCGACAAATATTAATTCTTTCTGCAATTAAAGTATTAGCCAATTACAAAGAAACAAGGAGAAAAATTACACCCTTGTGTAATCCATTCACAGGATACACAGATGAGCCTTCAGTCACACATATCTACTTTTGATTTCGTCTACAAATCAGTATGCTTTGAACAGCTTTATATGTAACAAAGTTACATACATTTGTGTTTGCTCTATATCATTACAGAGACAGTTGACAAATAGAACAGACTTTTGTATAAAATAAAAGATTCAAAATTATAGGTTTTGCTAAGATTGAATGACAATGTGATTGGGGAAAAAAATGTTTTTTGAATATTTTAATGAGGTGCATTTTAAAGCCACTCTTTCTGCATGATTTCTTTTTAAATAAGTGAACACGTTGATCTTGATGATCAGATTGCTGGCGGATGAGAGCCTGGACATGAGATGGAAAAGTGTATTTGCAGCTCAAAAAGTTAGTCATGTCCTGGGCTGCATCCAAAGCAGTGTGGCCAGGAGGGTGAGAGAGGGGATTCTGCCCCCTCTGCTCTGGTGAAACCCCACTTGCAGTGCTGCATCCAGCTGTGGGGTCCTCAGGACAGGAAGGACACTGACTTGTTGGAGCAAATCCAGAGGAGAGCCAACAAATTGATCAAAGGGAGAGAGCTCGTCTCCTATGAGTAAAGGTTAAGCATATTGGGATTTCTCAGCCTGGAGAAGAGAAGTGTTTGGGGTGACCTAATTGTAGCCTTCCAGCACTTGTAGGGAAACTATAAGGAAGAGGGAGAGGAATTCTTTACGAGAGCAGGTACTGATAGGATAAAGAAGAAAGGCTTTAAACTGATGGAGAATAGGTTTAGATTACATAGTAGGGGAAAATTCTTTACTGTGAGGGTGGTGTGGCAGTGGAATGAGTTGTCCAGAGAAATTGTGGATGCTTCATGCCTGTAAGTATTCAAGCACAGGTTGGATGGGGCTCTGAGCAACCTTATCTAATGGGTGGCATCCCTGTGCACAGCAGAGGGCTTGGAACTAGATGATCTTCAAGGTACCTTCAAACCTAAACCATTCTGTGAATCCATGACAGTATTGCATTAAATCATACTTAAATGTGGACAGCAATGAAACATGTAAAGTCCTTGTGGGTCGTTCTGGTTCAGCACCAGAGGGAGTTGAGCTTGCTCAAGTTCATCCATGAGAGATTTTCTACTGATCTCAGTAAAGCTGGAATCAGAAAGGGAGTAACACTTTAATGTAATATTTAACTATAGCAAAATTACAGCCATGTTTTGTTTCAAGCATCTTTAATTCCATTGAATGTGTTGTACTACAAATAAACATAAAATGAAATAAGCAAACTCTTCAAACAAATTTTACTGTTGATCTAAAAAGAAAAAATTCAACTATTTCTCTTACATGTATGTTTATAGATTTAATTGAAACCATAATTTTATTTTCTCTCATGAAAGCTAAAACCAAAAAACATTACTGCCTAATTTTTAGTGCACCATGCTAGATTTCAGTCACTAAGTCTTGTGCAACTAATTGATTTCCTGAAGAAAAAAAATTAGAAGCATCTTTACAAGGTCAAGCTAGGAATGTTTTACGCTTTTTGGGTTTGTTTATTTGTTTTAATTCTAAAGAGAAACATGCCCCAAATTAATTTATTTTTTATAGTACTGGGGAAAATTAATGGAAAATAAACTCTCTGGATCACCACAGTGAAGAAAATTTCTTCATCTTCTCCAAATAATTAATGATCAAAACCTTTTTAACCATTACAGATAGAATTTAAATTGGTTTACTCTCTCTGCTCAAAGTGGAGTTCTTTTAGGTTTAGTCACTGAGTTGAACAAGAGTTCCTAGGACTCAGCTATTACTTTTTTCCTGTTTCCATAGAAACACATCAGCAAGATGAATATGGAAAATGGTTCTTTGAAATAATCTCTATTTTGAACAAAAAAGCAAAACAGGATGGTGTAAAGTAGCAATTATGTTAAAGCACCTTATCCTGTTTTTCAGTCTGTACAACAGCAGTTTCCATGAAAATGGGAATATGAGTAGTAACAAGCAGCAAGACAGCCAAACTTCTGAAATTCTGTGATTCAAATTCATCAGGGGAGACTTAGCTGCCCAGGCTTTCCTAAAGATAAAATCCAAAAATTTCCTAAAGTTTCAGACCTCTTGCTATTTTGCGCTATAGCACAGTTGCTATAGTGAGGAGATTTGATGGTCTTTTGAACATCCACCAATTTACTGTAACATTGTCTCCCCTTTTTGATGCATTCTGCATGTGACTAGCACAGAAAGTTTAGATGCATGTGAATCCACCTTCTCTAAATATTTACTTTTTAAAACTTATTGGAAAAATAATAATAATAATAATAATGGAAAAACAATAAAAGAAAAAAAAAGACACACCATTTGATCCCTGCGTTGGTTTTTTTATGGGAAGTATTTGGATCGATATAATTATTACAAATTTAACATTCTCTCTGAGCAGATAAGGTGGATAATGCCAGTTTATGGCCAAGAAGGCCACTATTGTGGCTTGTTACACTATTGTAACAGTCCTAAGCTGAAACTATATCTTTGCAGTACAGGAGTAGTCTAAATTTTAGATCTACATCTGATGGAGGATATGTTCTTTATGTTTTCTACATACACCTTTTGAGCAACATGGTACCTTACATGGATTTTACACATCATGCCATACTATCCAGCATTCATTAATATCCTCATGAGGAAATAAATTGAGTACTTTAACTTAGTCTACATAACTGGTTGTTAATGTAATGAACTTTAGCCAATACAATGTTGAAATCATGTGTTTTCATTTATTCGTAACAGGCTTGGTAGGATCAAGCTTTGTAGCTTTCCACTTAACTTTCTCCAGGAGCCGTGCTTTGGAAAACAGTCTTTACAATGGTTTGTGTTATAAATTAATATATTACTGTGACTTCTGTGACAGAAATAAAGAAAAAATCAGATCAGGTGCTTGTCTCATTTACAATTGTATCAGTTTTAGTCTCTCTTCTATAAGAAAAATGGAAAGCTCAGTGGACTCCAAATTTACTTTTACATAGCTGAAAGCAACAGATATCTATACTTTTTGTCATATTTATCTTTCTTTTTTATGTCATATTTTTATCTCATGTTTTTTTAAGTATTATGTGAACACGTCATGCTCTGGAAAAGTGATAGTCTAATATTTAAAAGTTTGTTTTATTTTGATTATGAGCTTGGAGAGATTCTATTCTGTCTTTTTACAAATGGGAGACTGTAAATGACACTCGTATGCAATTAAAGTCTGCGATATTTGATGACCAGGAAAGGACACGTACTGAAATATAATGGATTTCTAGTCCTTTTCTTCCCACATGACTCTACAAGTGGTCAAAACCCCACAGCATTTAAAAAAAATACATATATTTTAAAAATTAGCACAAACTTTTCTTTGATGGTGTGAAATTTCGCTGTTTTTTATCAGCAAATTCTTCATCAGGATCACAGTTTTTGTGTGGTAAGAGTAGTCTCCCGATAGACAAAAAAAATCACTCTTGGGCTGTAAGTAATTTGGTGCATTTAAAAAAGCTGCAATTCCTAGCAAGAACAATTATTTCAAACACCAACAAGGTCTTAATATCGAATAGTCAGTTTCAGTGACATGGTGAAATAATCAACTTGGATTAAGGTTAAGTGCAGGAAAATGGATCCTAGGGGTTTTCTAGTTTAAAAATTGCTTTATAATCCAAATAGTATTTTGTATATTCTTTAATAAATGGAACAAGTCATATCACAATTAGGACTCAAAAGTTTGATTTTTCTTATTTTAAATGAGAAGAGCCTGTATATAAGACACATTCAGTTCTAGTTTTCTTACAGAAAAGCCAGTGAAGCAGACAGTATGACTAGGTAATATTAATGACTATCATCAGTAACAGAAAAACATGACTGAATAAGCACAAATAAAACAGTCTATCAAACACAGATACACAAGAAAATCTCCAAATTTTTTCACTGGCCTGTTGGATTTACACAGCCCTATCTAAAGAAAAGAAAGACATGATAGTTTGTGTTGTTCAGGTTGTAAGCTCAGAAATATAGCATTGCTTATTAGAGAAGCTCTTAAACTATCAGCACCCTTGCTGAGAAAAAGACTTATGGCTAACCTTTGCTAGGTCACTAACAATAAGACTGGAAAATGTTTTTTAGAGAAAAAGCAGTCAGGTGGCTCAACATGAAATTAGATATGTTGCCAGACTCAGCAGGTAGCTGATAATATGATTGAAATTCGAGATACCTATAAATAGAAAATAGTGCCCTGCATGCAGTCTGGATCATGGGAAAGATGGTTTATCCTGTGATGTTTTCAGACTGGCATTTTTTTTAAGTGTCACACCACACACATTATTTTTATCCACTAAAATATGGAGGCTGTTTCAGTGTCCAACATTTCTAGACACAGGATTTCAAGTGTGTTTGTTGGAATAATTTGTTGTTGTGTTTTGAGAAGTTTGGGAGGTCTAGCTTTTTGGGTGTGGTAGGGGCCAAAAGATGGCTCCTGTAAGGAGCTTCCAGAAGCTCCCACAGCTGTCCAGTCAGGGCCTATCTCTGATGGCTCCTGGGAGATTGATGTGCTGTTTTCCACAGCTGGGCCAATTAGGAAGGACAGAAACGCCTCTGCGACAGTATATTTAAAAAGCAATCTCTGTAGTACACGCGCGCGTGCCATGTAACCCTGTAGTCATGTAGTTAGTAGATTAGGCAAGGGAGAAGGAATACAGCAAATAACTAGGAAAAACAACTGAAACATCAGATATGAAAGCCAGCAAATGATGCCAGTCTGCCAAAGAAGTGAAGCAATGGAGGAGGAGGTTCCTGCAGCATCGGAACTGATACATCTTCAAAGCCTGTGGTGAGAGACTTTAATCAAACTTGGAGCGGAGACGGTGCAGGAGGGAGTGAACTCCCACAAGAGTAGCTGTGTCTGGTGGGGACCAAGGACTTTGCTCCTGAGTCAATAAGGGAGTCAATTATGTTAAAAGAAGCCTGGTTTTATTCCTATCCTAAGAGAAAGACCAGCCCGATGGCAAAAGATGAAGCAGAGACAATGTAAAAAGGAGTGATCTCCTACAGAAGGGGCTTTGGTCTGGTGAGGAATGGACACAGTCAGTAACGGCTTCTACTCCTAAAAGAGTTGAACTGCAGGAGTCGGAGAGGTAAAGAAGCTTTGAGTCACCCCCACCCTAAGTATGGACCAGCCTAATTTGGGAGGAAACAGCGGCAGCAGTTTCGGGCGGGCTGCGTGCCAACTTCTGCAAACCGTGCTATGGTGCCAGAGGAGGAGAGAGAGAGAGACCTCCAGGTATAATTGCTAAGAAGAAGAAACAACTGAGCATCTGAGGACTAAACTCATTAGAGATAAAACCCCCTCCCCGGGTTCCCCTTATGATCTGGGAGGAGAGAGAGGGCTGTGAAGCTTTTGGGGAAGGGGGGGGGTGGGAGGACGGCAGAGAAAAGAATGTTTGGGAGATGTTCCTTTGTTTTTGCTTGCTCCTTTTACTCTGTAATAAATTCACTTTATCATTTAGAAGCTTTGACCTTGACTCAGCCTTATTTTGCTCCTCTGCCAGCATTTCTTATCATGGGTTTAGTAACACAGTTCAATTGGGAAGGGAAAAAAGCAGTTCTAGTGGGGCTTTGGCCGTTCGCCGGGGCTAAACTACTACATTTGTCTAGTTCCAAAGATCTGATGATGCTGTGCAACCAGTGGAAGTTGCACTGTCCATGGCAGGTAGGCTGGAACTAGATGATCTTTAAGGTTGCTTTCAACCCAAAACATTCTCTAATTATGATTCTGCAGAAAGAATCTATAAATCAATACTACAATATCACCAAAGTGAAGGAGAGCTTGACTGGATTAAAGCTAGGGTTATGGAAGCTTTCTAACTATGCTTGTGAATATGCAAGAAATTGGAATGAAAGCTTTGAGGATGCTGTAATTGCTAAAACAACAGGAGAAGGAGAGAGGAAAGGTATACCAAATGAAAACGGTCGCTATTTCTCATTAAATGACCATCACTGGATACAAATGGATAGTGATTTAAACAGAGATTTAAATGGATCTCTGGAATGCCACTTTTGCATTCTTAATGGTGACCACAGAATACGTATCCCAAAATATTGGGCCTGCTAGCACTGCTTGTGGCTATGCAGAATGAAAATATTTAGACTGAGATTAATATGGAGAGTAGGATATGATTTCTGACTGTATAACTAGTTCAGAATTGTTGCTTGTAGCAAGTGTGGCAATCACAGCCACACAGACTACATCCTGTAAATAGAACATGCTCATAACTACTGTCCCACAGTGGAGTGAATGCAGAATGTTGCACATGCACTGTGTTACATTCTTTTACTCTCTGGCATTGCTAGTCCATATTACATTACTTGGTAGAAAGTAATTTGACTTGTACTTACAAGCCACCTGTACTAAGAAAATGCTGACTGGCCAAGGTACAAATGAAGACAAGAAACTATTCTGAGAGTTTACAATTTATCAAGACTACAGAGAACAGGCTTCCTGACAGTACCTAGAAAATTATTTCATCTGATCAAACACAGGCATCTGTGGTGCAGATCTCTCCATCTGATTTAGATGTTTAGACTGTCTTTATAATCAGTGGAGAGAAACAGGCTCATCTAGGGGAATGATTCACTCCATCATAAAGCAGACACTTAACATTTTCAGATTAATTGTTCCATGGAAGTGCCTATTTTTCTCTCTTCACCATAAAGAGAATCCAGGAAGACAAATAAGCATGTCTCTATTGTAAATATTTAAAGATAAGACAAATGAATCCCAGACTAAATGCATGAAGATATGCTGACTGAATCTGTGTCTTATTCCTCCACACATCTGTCTGTGATTTAAATTGAGATGTTGTAAAGCTCAGACTAATAGAGGACAAGGATTGATGTCTATACATCTGAGGAAAAAGTTATTTCACAGATCTCTCTTGGTTTAATATCCACGATAGGTTTATGAACTTCTGATTCTGCATTGGAAAACCAGAATTTGACTATATGTCTACTTTAAAAGAACTTGTTTATTGCCATTTTAGAGCTGTTAACTTTTATTTTTTCATAAATAATTAAGGAATGGGAAACAGATGTAGTAAGAGTAATTTTCTATTCATGGAGAAAGAAGAAAGGAATCAAATATTTTACAGTCCCTGTAATTTTAGAAAAAAAGTAGAAAGGCAAAAAGATAGTTGTCATGCAGAGATAGTGTCTTTTCAAACTGTCCAAGGTTATGCCTGTTACAAGGACAAAACAGCCCAAAATATACACATTAAAGCCAAAGTCACCCACAAATCAAGATTCCTTTAAGTGAATAGCGGCTGCAGGAATGAACTGTGAATAAGTCAGACAGACACCACAATGAGTCCATCACACCCTGAATCACTCAAAATTAATCAATAAATAATATATCTCTGTTACTGAAAAGGGAAAAAAAAGCAAAACCACAACAGCCTTTTGATAATTTTGTGTTTAAAGCACTAAATGCTTGATTCTTCAACAAGCTTCCAGTGTAATGCTTGACTGGTGCTTTTCAAGCAGAATTGTTGTCACTCTGTCTAACATGAATAATATTTATTCATAATTTTATTTTTTTTTGTCAACAGAAATTATATTTTGATATTTTACTGGGAGTGCACAAATAAGCTTGCACTAGAATATACCTTTCTAAATTACAAAAATTAAAATAACTGATAAAATTAAAATATTCCATATCATGTACTTAGTTCAACTTTCTACAGGACTTTCTTATCTCTTACTTCTTTTGAAATGGAAAATCAGAGTATGCAGAAGAGTTTGGGTTGAAGCCATGGCTGAAACAGCTGAAGACAACTTCTAGATTTAGGTATTTAGTTTGTAATTTTTGTGATTTCCCCAAATACATAGTCACCTATTTAAATATAAGGAGCTATGGAAATCTAGTGTTCTTCAAATTTAAGATAATATCAATTCTCTTTCCTGATCAGTATGCTTTCCTAAGTCATGGTGATATTGTAGGTTAAAGACTCCATTTTAATTTACTCACTAAGAAGTCACTTAATTTACTCACTAAGGAGGTTTTGGCTCAATAGCTTCTAAAGGACATTTCTTTCACATCTTTGATATCATGTTCCCAATATCTTCAACTTCTTCTAATTTCCTGTTTCATGATACATGTATGTAAGATATGCATGTATGTAAGTTATACATGTATAAATATATGAAATACTGATATATAAATCCATATAATAGGAAACAGTCATTCACATTCTCTCAGATTTTCACATTACATTTCAGTACTTATTTTATCTTCCTTCAGAGATTTTTTGGTACAGTTACTGTTAGTTGTAAACAAGACAAAGGAAAGGAACTATGTTATCTCAGGGAATATGAATGATGATTCATCTACTGAAAACTCCTGTAGAGATCTGAGACATTAATGATGTTAGTTCACTAAAATTTAGCAGGATATGCTGCACTGCTAATAAAAGTATAACATAGAATCAACTGACATACACATTGTCCAGGGACTTCTTTCAGTGTTCCTTCAGTTTTCACTGACTTTGGATGGACATGTGTGCTAAACAATTATCAGTTCACTCACATTTGCTTGTATAAGGATTTCAGAATAAAATTTCAGGACCCAGGTTTTAAAATATTTATTTGCATATTATGAAACATGTTTCCACAAAGGTGGGACAATCTATGTTATCATGGAAGTAAACTTCTTTCACTCTTCTTTGAGCTACCTGCAAGTTTTCAGGTTTGAATGAGGAAAATTATATGCCAAAGAACTACTACTTCTTTTCCTTACACACTTCACTAATGATTTTAGAGTTTATTACAGCAATTAGGGTCCTTCACCAAGCATAGAGTCCTCCTGGTTACTTCTCACAATTGAGTTGAAAAAGATGAAGAGAAAGAAACAAGACATTTTCTCTCTAAACAGAAGTTAAACCACATTAAATGGCCTTAGATAAATCTCATGACCAAGCAATTATTTTGTTTATTGTGAATAAAAATACATTTGATTATTTTAGTCACCTATGCAGTGGGGAAAACTTCAATTTTCCTTGATATACAAATAAATTATAATTTATTAGTTCTATTTGTGTAAAAGGAGCTATATTTATGGGAATCAGATTAATAGATTTGGGATTCTTAATATAAAATATTTCACTTTACCAGAATAGAAGTAATACTTTCTAAGTTTATAAATATATATTAATGTTTTATAAGGTTGTATATAAACCTCTTCCCACATGAGCTGCTATTCAAACAATTGACATTCAGCCAATCAGAAATTCTGTGAGTACAGACTGAGCAGAGCTGGATGGCTTTCCAGACATTTTTAAACAAGTAGCTAATCTATTAGTTTTGCAAAATTTCGCATTATAAGCATAATGCCAAAAATAATGATGTGCCATCTCAGTCCTTAATTGTCCTTATTCCACTAGCAAGGCAAGACCTTTGCATATTGCAGTAAGCATACAAAATTCAGGTAAGGATGGGCAAGGTGTGCAAACACTGGGGAATTTCTAGGTTACATCAGATGTATTTTAAAGTTTTTATCTTAAAGTCACAGAGAATTACCACATACCTGTCTTCTATGTCTTCTTGAATTTTCCTTTAGAAGAAGCCCATCAGACAATTCAGCATTTCGATTTTTTTTTTCTTTTCTTCCCAGAGGTGTGGTATTTGTTCTCTCTCTCTAAGACACTAACTTAGCAAAAGGAGAATGACATATTGGAAATGGGCTATGTGAAAAATATGAAATCATGCTATAATAATATGATATTAGCAAGGGCATAGACCTCACTACTTAGTTTACTCCCATCATTCCAGTATCTGAAATAATGAGTTTTGTGTATGTTTCTCTTTATCATAGTCTACTCTAAACATATATAAATTCTTTTTATTAATGTTACTACTTTTCCAAAAGAAGTTATGATTTTGGAATGCATAATTGAATCACCATTCTGAGAAATTTCACAGTATTGCCTAATATCATACTTCTAGTCATATTCTAATCATAAAGAGTTAAATTGCAGTTTTAAAGTCTTTTACAGGTAAATTCAGTTGCAGATGTTTGCTTTCTTTTTGACTTTTTTGATTGTGGATTGGCTAGAAGGTTTTCAAATACAGTATTCTTCCAACAGGTTCTTCTATCATATTTTAAGTGGGAAATGCTTATGTTCAGTTATTATCATAAAACACTGGAGGTGACAGTCAATGCACAGGGAAAGATATGACAACAAAACACAGATCAGATTATTTAATTTTGCTTTATATTTGTAAAATATAAATGCAAGTGTGCAATGAAGCTATGCCAATTTCAGATAGTAGAGGAAGTGTGACTTAACAAATAGCCATGTTAAATGAAAATTCAGTTACATAACTAAAGCACAACAGCACAACCGAATTAAACACCTTAGTGTTAATGTAGCTGATCTATAATTTTAACAGGAGCTTTCAGACATTAATTCTATATCTGTTAACTTTGGGAAAAGCCCTTCTTTTTTCTTAAAAGAAAACATTACATATTGCTAATATTTCAGTATAGCCTATATTGCAATAATGTATTCCTGGTGTCCATTTTTGTTGTCCTTGTCAGTCTTCTCTTCATTCCCTGATTTTATCGGGTAACATTCTATTTTTAATGAATGAGTTTTTATATGTTCCTGTCCTCTGAGAACAGAAATTACAAGAGAATTACGGAGAGAAGATGCTTAGGGTATGTTTAAGCTGTTAAGTAAAAAAAGAACAGAAAGTGAAATAACCCAGTCTGCAGCTGAGCCACGTGTTTGTTAGGGCAGGTCTTTGCTAGAACCTGTCTTGGAAAGAGATAGCTCGAGTGTCTGAAAGAAAGTCAGGGTCTGGATAAGGAGTAGTCCATAGTGAAAAACTCATCCTTTTGCCTCCTTTTATTTAGTAGCATAAAGAAAAATCTCAGATATGGAATGCTACTTGTCAATATAAGGATAGAAATTGATCCAAATAACTGCAACTTTACTATTATCTATTTGAAAAACTGCAGTTTACTGAAATAGCTTATAGAATAAAATTATATATTCATTATTACCACAGTAAAAAGAATGCAATAAACTGATTTTAAGAGAATTACAACAAATAACTCACTTAATACTCTTTAGAAATTTTACGAAGTTGTACTTCTGTCTCTCGTTTGACACATATTTGAATGTGACCCTGTTCTCCATAACCAAATATTATGAATCCAGTTAAGAAGTCATATTAACAGGAAAACAAAAAATACGAGAATACAGCATAACTTGTGTAGTACTATTAAAATAGTGTATACCTTTGTTTAATTAGATAATATGAAATTACGTCTTGCTTGAATAATGATGACAGCATCATTTTCCAGAGTTACATTCTTAAGAACAGTCCCCAAGAGGGTCATAAACACTGCTGTCAAAAAACAAACAAACAAACAAACAAAACCCCAAAATTATGTTGATGGGAATGTTGCTTGATGATTTATTGCAAAGATAAGATATTTCAGTATTATTTCTGGCAGATTAGAAAAGAAGTACTTCAATATGCAAAATGGGCAGTGAGATTTCATGGTTAAAAAGGTTCTTTTACTTTCTGGATAATAAATATTAATTTTTGGACATATTGAAAGTAAAAATTCTATACCTATCTGAAATACTGATAAGTTCTGAAGAGTCATATGACAACTAGTAAGTAATTTCTGTCTAGTATTGTTTATATGCATTTTAGTGAGAATTATCAATTGAGTATAATTGTCCTACTTTCTTTCATCTTAAGTGATGTACTTTCCGGGTATAATTTCTGAAATTTTACTTAGTTGCAATACTATTATACTTTTTAAGGAAAATGACCCAGTTTTGTAACAATACACTTGCAAAGTCCGAACAATGTGAATAATAATATTTCATATAGGAATGTGGATGGTTTGATTTACCTGCTTTTTTTTAAGAGGGATATCTCTTTGGTTTATGGTTCCTGAAGCTTAGGTTCATTTTGCTGTGGTCTTTCAGTCTAGAATAGCTTAGTGAAAAACTAGAACGGGGAAAAAATGTTTAAGTATTTTCCTTTTTTCCCCTGCCTCCTTTCTCTGTTTTATTTGATAACACTAATTCAACAATATTGTTATTTTTACTTTTGGAAAGCTTTGGAGTTTTTCTCTTTATTTATTTTTCTAAGGTCAAATGTTCCTCAGTTTGCTCTTCCTAATGAAACTTGTGGGCTTGGTGGAGAAGTGGAGGAATTTTCTTTTAATTTATTAAAATGCTTTATAAAATGTGGAGATCAAATACTGCAGGGAAACTGAAAACCAGACTGTTTAGTCACATTATGGCTTCCACATCTGAAAGTCCAGCATATTAGAAAACAGCTCTTTTTAACTTTTACTTCTGAGTGGAAGACTGTGCTGGTTTTAACACTACACAGAAATTAAACTCCAGATAAGCCACTCCCCTTCCCCCCACCCCTTCTGATAAGGGAGAGAAAACGTCAGAGAGCGTGGATTGAGAAACAATTTTGTGAAAGCACAAAGAAATGGAATAAAAGATGCAAAATAACAGCAATATTAATAACAAAAGGGTACAAAAAGAGAAGGTTTTTTTACCCACAAAAAGGTGTTCACCACCAATCAGGAGCAAAAATAAGATGGATGCTTCCCATAGGTCATGTCTGTGTCACACCTGTCTGGTGACTGTTCCCCCACACCACACTAAATGGCTGGCAGGAAAAAAGACAAGATGGTGGGGAAGCTTTTGCAGTTGATGTTTCCCTCTCCTCCATGCCGAGACCCAAAAAATGGCAGACAAAGACAAAGAATCCCCCTGAAATCTGAGTCTTTCAAGTCAGGTCGTGCTGCTGCTCCACTGGGGTTCAGTTCTGCGCAGGTGACTGCACCGCCCCTTCTACCGCCCTGCCATACTGCAGATGGGTCCTACGAGTTGCTGCCCTTTTCCAACCATTCTGCTGCACTCCTTTCAGCTCAGCTCAACTGGACCAGCCTCAGCTTGGCTCCTGTCACCTGGACTCCCCATAGCTGGGCTGTGGATCACCCATGCTGGTTCTTTCCTCACGACAGCCTCCATGCTGGTCCTGTCGGTTCGGCACTACTGTTGATTTGCATTTTTGCCATTGTCTTTTCAGCATTATGTTCTGTAGCTGAGTTCCAGAGAAAACAGGAGGAGGCAGTGGGGGCTGGGTGCACAGGAGCTGATTCCAACACCTTCCTGCTGAAGAGAAGGGAGGCAAAATGCCACACTTCTGGTGGGGCACCCAGGTTTTCCACCCAGAACCAAGCCCGCAGCAATGATGAGGGTGGTATAGAATAACAACCTGGCCACACTCACGCAGCTCTAAGGTCCTTCCCCTGTCTTCCACCAGAAAAAAGGTATAGAGGAGAATCAAAATTACTTTTCCATTGCATGGAGACTTCTGATGTTTTATGTGGATAGTGCATTAGAATGAGATATAAAATGATACATGATTCACTAGGTTCTACCTGTAAGTGTAGATATCCCAGTCTCAGATAACGAGATGATGTAATGGAATGACAATGCTAATACACATGTCAAACCTTTGAAATTACTCTGTGGGAGTTACAAGATTCCAGGAGTTCAAACAATAGCTTCCTGTGATGACTGTTCCTGCAGCTATTACATTCCAAGTAAAATCAATTTTGTCACTTAATAAAGAGCATATTATCTATTTCAAAACACAGGGTTTTTTTAAATAACATGACTGGTTACTACATGAAGTGGCCTCTAGATGAATGTTATTGTTGTAACTATTCTTATCTCTTATAGAATGAAAGAAAATCAAATAGAACATGGGACATAGCTGGGTGGGTGTTCTAAAGACAATAAATGAAAAGTTAATTAGCGTGTCTGAAGGGAAAGGCTCTAGAAACACTACTCACCTTGACTGGAGCACCTCCTTCGCCTGTGCCCCAACTGCACAGCAGCATGAGAGCAGGTGTACACTGCCTACCTCCATCCACTTCATGGATGACATTCCATGAACAGAGAAAGAGAGGGTTCACCTGCTTTCAGAATGGGAGGAGGCAGCAGCCCCTGCCAAAAGATCAGCTGCTCTGAGTGATATCAACATACTATACTTGCCAGAGAATGTGTCTGTCCTACAACTTAGACGTATTAGATGTATTAGATGTAACCTCTTCCTACTAAAACAAAGCCTGACAAGAAAACTTGTATGATGAAATGAAGTAGAAACATTAGTTCATTTAACTCAACGATTTAATTAAAAAAAAAAAGAAAAATAACCTTCTTATTATTCCTCACCTGATGAAGAAAGAAGTGCTTTTGTTAAAAATCCATAATGGATTAAATCAAAGCAAAAAGAATATGATTCAATGTCTTTACAATTAGGAAATATAACAGAACAAACTTTATATGTGAGAGTTAGAGAATTAATTACAGAATAGACCAAAAACCAATCTTCTGAAACAATGAAAAAATTAATTCTTCCTAAAAAATAATATTATAAAGGCCAAGTTTATAATTCATAAAAGCTTGCTAAATGAAGCCAAAACATATTTATGAACATGTCTGTGTTTTGTGGAGTATTTTTAATGACTGTGGGAAATTAAAATAGACTCATATTATTTGGAACACAAATGTAACAAATGAAAAAAAGACAATGTGAGGTAAAATAATTTAAGTTTATCTTAGATGAGGAAATACAAGGGTTATAGAGGATTAGACAAATTAGTTAATGAGAGAACAAATAGCTTGTCATTAATTCTTTCATGAGACTCCAGTATAAACTGGTTTCATTTGTGACTGTTGGTTTCAACAGATTTTGCAATTCAAATATATTTTGAAATAAACTTATCTTCTTGATTATTTCAAAATGAAAAGTTATTATTTCTCTTTCAAAAAATAGTGATGGTGCAATTCAGCTCTGTGTTTTATGCACTTAGTGTGGGATTTTAATTTTTTTTCCTAAATATGAAGGTCTACCCTTGGGCTTCTAATGTTTCTTCATAGTCTATAACAGGCTCCAGAGAACATCTCTGCCCTTCTGAAACAGCACTGGAAGCCAGGTAAAATCTACTAAGAAGTCTCAAATGCCACAGAGCACCATCTGTACTCTAATTAATTGAGGTCCTGAATTGAATGTATGTACATAAAAATAGCTAAATTCATCTAAATTACTATGCTGCTTAGTGGAGATCCAGGAATTAATTTGTCTAAACATAATTGGTAATGGAATTTGACATGTCAGACACTATTGAAGACATCTGTGCAGGGTTGTTACATATGACACAGAAGCACTAATGGTATCCCTCTGTAACAGTTACTGAAACTACTCAAGATAGTCTAGGACATCTCAGTGCCACCAGGACATACTCGTGTCAGCAAATGAATCATGCCACAAGTCAGTAAAATCAGTGGAAACTGAAGAGATAGACAACTAACCAGAGGTGTCTGCATCAGAATAAAATGATCCCTATCATCATGATATAGACTAGAGGTAGCGCCCTTTGTAAAGTACCTGAGAGAGGCAAGGGAGAGGTGTTTCTTCTCTCAGGACTAACAGCTAGAGCTTTGTCAGTGCAGCTAGACTCTTTGGCTTTGGAAAGTGAACAAGTCTCACGTGAGATGTTAAGATAAATTAATTTAGGCTACAGTGAGTAATAGAAGATAACACTGATGAACAGTTTTATGAGTTGCTACAATGGAAATATTAAATAATAATACATGGAACATTAGACATTAGAGAGGTAGTTTACAGTGAAGTAAAGCAGGAACTTCAAGAACAAAAATAAGGAAATTTAGCTATTGTCTTGGGTACTCAGTTCTTCCTGCACATGAGCTAGATGGTTTTATCTTACATATATCTTACTTGTCTTACTTATGCCAATTGTTACCTCATAATATTAAATACTGATTGTGCAGGGTCTATGCATGTGGCTGATTTGGAACCACAATATGTAATAATTTTTCGTACAAGATTTTGTTACTAATGGAGTAATTCCCTGGACATTTTAGCTATGTTGTATATTATCCTTAGTTTCTTGAATATACAGAAGATGAAGGGGGTTAAGAGTATATTGCAGAATAGAAGTGTTAATTGACTAATTGAGAAAGCTAAGAATAATGAGAGAAGTATGAGTTATTTCCCATTGCAACTGAAAATATTTTTGAAACTTTCCTGCAAACTAACTACAAACTATTATTATATAGATCAAAATAATAAATAAGTTCATAAATAGAGTATTCAGAATCTACTGTGTAAAGAATGAAGAATAAATAAGTGGGAAATCCATTGCTAGCAGGAGATCAGCAAGATGGTAAGTACATGTCACAGTGGGAAAGGAAGAAAAGATGCAACTTTGCATTCTGACATGAGGGGGTTTTGACCTCTGAAAATGAGGACACTAATTTTAGACTTACAAACTTGATAGTTATTGGGTTTGTGTTTTTATTTTTTTTTGTAATTTTTTTGTTTCTGTGTTATTTTTCCTAAATAAAAGAATCAGTAACT